>ML789377.1:469298-486791 GCA_009831015.1 Picea engelmannii | reverse complement strand
CAGAATGTTTATTGAAAGGACACTTAGAAGCAAAATGCCCTATTCTACCACAATCAAAGCACTTGAGAGGAAGTTTACCTTTGTACTTTCCAGTACCTCTTTTTAGATTTTTGACAAAGTTAGCTTCTTCCATGTCTTCTTCTAAATCCTCATGATTACTGGTTTTTGTTTCAACCTTTTTCTTGTCCTTCTTTGCTACCTTGAAAATTGCTTCCTTATTGGAAGGATTCTCATTAGATGTCCTCATCTCGTATGTTGTTAATATTCCTTGCAACTCATCCATTAGTAATGTAGCAATATTAGTTCTTTCTTCTAAAGAAGATATTTTGGGATCAAATCTTGCAGGTAAAGATCTAAGCACTTTTTGCACAATAATACCATTTCCAACTGTTTCTCCTAAACCTCTCATAGTATTGACTACTTCGTCAATATGTAAGAAATAGGTAGCTATATCTTCAAATTCTTCCATCTTTAAACTTTCAAATTGAATTCTATATGATTGTAATTTATCATTATTTACCTTAGTATCTCCTTCATATACATTCTTCAATTTGTCCCATAGCTCTTTTGCTGACTCACAATGCATTACTTTAACGAATTTTGAACTTGCCAATCCTCCAAGTATTGCATACATAGATTTGGAATTACTCTCATAGAGTTTCTTCCCTGCAACATCTGTTGGAACTGTTGTTGGAGCCTTATATTCATTCAACACAACTTGCCAAACATCTACTCCTTGAGACTGCAAAAACAACTTCATCCTGATACTCCAAAAAACATAATTATGTCCATCAAACAGAGGTAATCCATGTTTAGTAAAATCAGATTTCTTATCCATTATTAAAGATCAAACTTCCAGTGATTAAACTAAATCTTGAAGTAACATGCTCTGATACCAATTGTTGAACAGGATNATTTGATAAGCATATTACTTATTAATCAATAAATCATGCCTTTAACATTTAACTTGCAGTAATACATTTAACCAATAAATAGACAATCACATAAATAAAATAGTGACACATTGATTTTTCATGAGGAAACCCAAAAGGGAAAAACCTCTTCTTCTTATGAATGAAAGGCAAGCTCCAAATCCTCTTTACATTCTTATTTTATTAGAGATACAACCAAGATGAGGCTGCTACCTCTGTTTCTTCAGCACTTACTGAATGGAAGCTACAACTCCCAGATGTACAAGCACCAACTTGTACATGAGACTTTTACAGTCTCCCCTTGATCCTCCCTACCACCCTGGAATCTTTCTCTGTCACTAAGAACCTACAAACCAACACTTTATCTTCTCTATCAAATATTAGACATTTAAGTCCTCTCTGTTTATATATTCATATCAAAATCCATCCTTGACCAAACCTCATAAATTTATCAATCTGCGCATATATATTCTCTCCTTAATCTTTGCTCTGTTTTCATAATTTCTTCTCACTGTTTCAGAGCTTCGGCTCCACCATTATTCCCCACTCATCACCCACAACCTCTCACCCAATTTCTTTGACAATCAGAGTGTACATTAGAATCCTCATGCTTCGAAGAATTAGTTACAATAACTGAACAACTACCTTACATAAATTATTATTGGCTAAGGCATAAAGAAGAACAACAATTGTTCGATCTGTTTCATCATTTAATCAACGTCGTTCAATGAGCATACGTTGATTTTTTACTTTTCAACAGAAACAAGCCTCGAGCGCTTCGGCAAGACATTTATGCTAAACCATGTGCCCATTGGCTGTGACCACAAGCTTAATAAAAAAGGCGCTTTCGCGATTCGTATATCGAAAATCCTGAGGTGAAGACATCTCGCCTCTTCATGTTGTGATCCCTGAAATGGGGCTTAGATTTGTGCTAGCTCCTCCCTCTCATACGACCACTGACGGTAACCACAACCTATGCCAAAAAGGTGTTTTCGCGTTTCGCACTTCGATAGTTAGAATGTTGGGGAATTTTCTTCCTTTAACTGTCAGTCAGTGAAATGATAATCGCTAGCCACATGTCCTTCGCATCCAATGGTCCTCATTTTATCATGATTTTAGAAGATAGAGCACTCCTCTCTTGAATTTCCAGTGAGCGAAACGTTGACTTCTTGCCATGTGTACTCTACATTTCGGCATTTTGCATTTTGACGTTTTAGTGATGCAGTGTTTCGACACTCCAAATCACAATCCACGAAATGATCTGACGGCTTCACAATTGATCTGGTGGATATAGATCGGACGGTTCTTGTTAACTTCTCGGGGACAGATCAATGGTCATATATGAATCTTATATTACCCCTCCAATGATTAATCCAATGGACATGACTTAATCATTCATCGAGATGGATGGTTGTTGGGGTTTCGGTACTTTGGCCATCAGGTCTTCATGACCTCCAACAAAAACTCTTGAAACCGTAGATCATGTGACGTGTGTCCCTTTCGGTATTTTGTGATCAGACGGTCCTGATCTCATCAGAACTTTGCGCTCTGATCGACGACTCAAAGCCTTTTGGGACTTTGCGTTTCGCGATTTCACGTATCGCGATGTCAAAGGTTGGAGCTCCTCCTTTCTTTGTTTCCTAATATGTGATTTCTACTTATATTTGGATTGACGGTCCTTGACCCTCCATGATCCAATGGTTTGGATTGAATCACGAATTCGTATTTCAGTATAACGAGAAGCATGCCTCCATTCTCTCAACTTGTAATCTCCGAATTCCCAAATTCCGAAGGAACTCTCAGCGAAAAGTTTGACATTAATGGAAAAACCTCTGCAACAACCTGTGCAAACTGACCAACACTTACTTTTGTAATAGCAGCAAGAAGGTTATTGAATTAGTCTAGTCTAGGGTTATGAAAGGTTAGTAGGTTGCTTGAGGTAAAAGATTTAAGGGTTGGTTTCATCAATCAATCAAATTCAAGTTCTAAATCAGTGTCTTTTAAAGATAATGGAGTCACTTTGCAGCAGCAAACTTGAAGGAAACAAATGATAACGTAAGAGCTAAGGACAAAGAAATATGATGATTGATGTGTTGGTAACCGAAGGCCTCAATCAACAAGCCTTAGAAGGAAAACGACTACTAGGAAGTAGGTAACCCTAGGCCCTAATGGTTTTCCTTCTTCTTTAGCTCAAGATTGAAGAAAACAATGGCTTGATGAAGAAAATGATATGAGAGTGCTGCAATGGCAGGGCTCTAGTACAATGCTTCAAAGGTAGGGTTTCTAGCACAATCTAGTAGGTGAAAAGTTGTTAAGACAAGGAAAATAACATGTGTTTGTTCTCCTAGGGTTTTAAACTAGCAATTTCATAATCTTGGAAGAAATTCAAAGTAAATGTACCATAACCATTCAAAGGAAAGAAGGATTGCAGAAATTCACTTACATCCACCAAGAATAATCTAGCAATAAGCCTAGTTGAAGACCTTCCACCAAGAAAATGCCAAAAAACACCAAATTTAGCCTCCTCTAAGAAGTGCGCCTAAAATTTCAGCCAACAACCCTTAAGTAGGGTGCAAATTTCAGACCTCGCTTGTGAGTGAATCAATGATCCGAAAACACAAGGGGAAAATCCCCTATTTATACAGTGAAAATGACCTTTAATTACAAAATTAGGTAAAAAAGGCCGACATGGCCAGTTTACATGAGAAAATCCAATTTTACACAAAATTATCTAATAAAACCCTAATTTTATTTTCTTAGGGTGACTCCATGCCCCTCCTAGGGTGACGTTATCCTCTTTGTTGGAATGTTATCCCTCCAAGTGAAACGTTGGGTCTCAAAACCCCTCAAGAACTACCACACGTGCCAACCCAAACCGTCCTCAAGCTGGACACCTCAACTATGTGACGTCAAGGCTCTGAATGATGATGTTAATGACCTTTAGGGGCCAACATCATGTGGGAGGTAAAAACCCCCCTGGGTCCAGGCCTACTAGGATGTCTCTGCTGGAACGCCCTCCTCTCTCTCTGGTGCAAGCCTCTGGTATATGTCTGTCCCTTGCTTGGGTTTCAACAATCATCTGGTGGGATTTTAGCCCTATGGAGGTCTGATCTAATCATCTCCCCATGTGTACCTGTCCGTCGGGCATGGTTCTGCAACAACAACAAATACGCCCTCCATGGGCTCATAAGTCACAGGGATCATAGCAATTCCAATCACATCTAATAATCAAATTATCTAAACATGTGCATAAAACCCCATTTTCCCAGACAAGTGCTCAAAGACGTTATGCTATTCTACAAGCCAGGTTTGGAGAGGGTTTCCGGACGTCCTATTGGGCTAATTCTCCTTAGATGTAGGATGTTTCCAGCTGAAGTCCAATCTAGGTCATGTAAGTGGATGAGATGGTATGGGGATGTTTTGGCAAATGGGTGCAATGATGATAGGGAAATGTATGACTTACCTGTAGGAGCCTCTGAAGAGGGTGAGAAGAACCTTGTCATGGATAAAACTGTTTCCAATCCCATTCAATGCATTTTTACCTTCTTATCTTATTGCTTTTTCTTTTAAGAGAATAGATGGGGGACATTTCCCTAGCGTGGTGACCAATGGTGACAGTGTTACCCATAATCATTTCATGGAGATGAGAAGGTTGGCTTGTGATGAGACCCCATTTCTCTTGGCTATGCCACCAAGAGCCACTACCTTGGCATGGTGACCAACTGAATGGTAGTGTCATACCGCTACATGCCCATGGATCTAATAGGTTGGCTCGTGATGAGACCCCCTATCCTCCAACTAGTTCTTGAGTTTATTTATTTTCTGGGTCCCTCATTTTTTTGCTGAGAAGAATTTTATTTCTTTATCGGGGATCCCTGGGCGAAGCATCTAAAGGTTTTGTATTTTTCCAACTATTTTTACCCTCTGGGCCTTTAGCCTCTTCTTCCCACAAGGAAAGGTACAACCCTTTGCTAGCTAGGAAAACCCAATGCATGAACCAATGTAGGGGATGGATGAGAGGGAAGATGATGAAAAGTGATAAGTATGGTGGGAATGGATGATGGCCTTTCATGAACCCACCCAGTTGAAAATCACTCCTAAGGGAACCAACTTGCTAGGTCATTCTATCATCCCCCCAGGTATGGACAACTCAAAATGCATAAAGTCCAAGAACACATCATGAAGCCAAAAGAATTAAATGCACATATTCAAATGTTTTGAGAATTAGAGTGACTCATACCATGATACACGAACTCAATACCTCATGGAGAAAGACCCATTGTTGCTGAAGGACTAGGCCGGTGAGATGGATGTTGATGATGTTGCAGGATGGAGGTACTGAAGAAGAAATATGGGCCCTCCAGGGCTAGACTCAAGTCAATATGGTTCTCGATACTCCATGTCTAGGACTTGTGGGCCTCGAGACATAATCTTCTTAGCTATCCCTAGGCTAGGGGATACCATATAGCTCCAATTCAGGGACATGTGCTCACTGTAGAGCGCATGAGAACCTTAGCATATCTGGTATGACCTATGACCTGCTAGATCTCAACAAAATCTATTAGTAATCATTTGGGGTGGTGATATCACCCCTGGCTCATATATGGTACAATAAAATGAAAGTAAGCATGCATATATAGAAATGGAAATACAACTACTATAGCATGAAATGTAGACGGTATATACAATGAATGAAAATTCCTACCTAGTTACCTCTACTTACTAGTTGGCTAAAATCTAGGTGTAGTCAGATAGCCAGTGAAACCATCCTAGCAATGTCTCATAATACATGCCTTTTTGCTTCATCTTAAACCAAAAAAATTACAAGTTAAGCACATGAGTTAGAATATGTATCACATCATCATAACTCGTAGAGTCTAGCTCATGGAGGCGGGTGGGAGGGACAAAATGGTGCCAAGTCATACTCTCTTGAAAGTGCTCAATCCATCTCCGAAAGGAATCATGAAAAGTCAAAGGTTCAATAGATCGAGTCAAAGAGTCTGAAGGTTGGCTACCTCATATGTCTTAACATTCTAAGTCCTGGGAAGGGAATAGCAAGAACCTAAAGGATGACTCACAATTTCTCAAAGGGAAGCTGGAAGACTGTGATAATAAGCTTCTTCTTAAGGTACCCAACCTTCCCCTAAAATCCCCAAGGATTCTTTGTCCTACATAAGACTTGGGATAAGGGACATGTTTCCAAACCATACCCTCAGTAACATAGAGAGGTAAAGTAATCAAAGGGAGGTAGAAAATATTATCACAAGTATCCTGCTTCAGGCAAGCAACTTCCTCACTCTTATCAAAATCTGAGCACAATAATGGTTGCTAATTTTCTTCATAGAATAAATCTTAATGCTCAAAGGAGTAATCATCAAAATCCTCAAGATATGACTGAAAATAATCAAGATAATATAGGACTAGGTCATCCCTGGGTGTTTGGGAGGTATATGTAATTATATCTTCTCCTTGTTGCCAATTGTCAAAATTAGTAACCTCATATGATAGTTGTAAAGGCAACTTTTGGAAATGACCTTCAACGTCGTAAATGGGATCCTCATTAGAACCAATCACATCCCACTTACGCCTTCCAACATGTATGAAATCATCAATATTATCAACAATGTCACTACCATTTTCATAACATGAAGGATCTAATGCATCCAAGGGCTCCTCTAGTACCTCTTCTCTTTCCAAATCATAACTTACCGTGTTCACTTTTTGTTTTGTAGGAGCATCGATGGCTTGGATGGCTTGAATGGATTCATCAAATGTAAGAGGATCTATGATCTAGGTGGATATTGGTGGCCACCCACCTTTTTCAACTGGCTCAAAATAATTTTTTCGCAATTTTGGCAATTTACTATTTTTAGCAGTTTTAACTTCTGGGGCCATTTTGAGGACCTAAATGAAGATTTTTTGGATATAGATTCCCAATGATAGCCGAAGTCATGATTGAGCCCCCAAAATTAATCTCTTTGACGATACCTTTCCAAGGGGCTATCATACGCCTAAAACGAAGATCGTATGCAAAAGTTACGACCCCGGGAAGTTGATGTACTAACTTACCCAAACGTGGCCCACATGACATTTGGCACTTCATTTCCTAGGGTTAGGTTTTTGGATGTCTAGGGTTTTTGGAATTCCTGTTTATTGTAAAAAGGACTTCAAAGCCTCATTGTAATGATCTTCTTGTGAATGCGAGTAGCCGTCACATCTCTTCTCAGAGATAAGCTGCCACCATTCTAGCGAGTCTTTCACTCTGTATTTTACAGTCTCTGTACATTTCTTTCATTAATAGAAATCATGTATTACTGTATATCTGTGTTTATGGTTGCATCTCTGATACATTTCTGTTATATTATTGAATATTTGTGATATTTCTATGCATTTCTTTATTATATCTCTGCTCTCATTTCGTGTTGAAAATAATCTATATCAATCTAGTACATCATCACCAAGACTCATCTCTTCGTCTTCATCAGAAAAAGAAGGAACTAGATCTTCTAGGGGCTCCTTTACTTCTTCACCTTCCAAATCATAGAACAAAGTGTCATCAAGAAACCTGAAAGGAAAATGACTCACCTCATTCTCTTCATCTTGTGCAGGAGAGATAGGATCTTGGAGAGATTCATCGGATGGAGGAGTGGTTACTAGTGCTTTATCCTCATAATTCACCTTTTTAGTTAAATATTCACTGCATTCTATTGAATCATGGGAAAAATCTTACTCGTCTTCAAGGGGTTGACAATTTTCTTCATAAATTCCTCCTTCTATATCAGAGGATTCTTGGTATTGAGTATGGTACACAGCCTTGAGATCTTCCACAATATCAGTGGTGAATCCTTCATCCTCTAGGGATATTGCGATATTCTCAAGGGAATATTCATATCTCAGGCATTAGGGTTTCACAAACTAAATAAACCTACTGATGAGGTCTACAAAAGATGAAATGCCCCTATCTTCGCAACTACTCTTAAACCAATCTTGCAAAAAGGATGACAGAGAAAGTATGAATAATTTTACCAGAACATCCTCCCCTCCCAATTCTATCTCGCTTATATACTTCAAGAATTCTACAATGTGAGTAATTGGGAGGCCTCCAAATATTGGAGAGTTTCTTGACCATTTTGTATCAAAATAATTCGGGTATCCTTGAAATTTTTTGAAATCAATAGTCAGATACACTTGTTCCCAGGGCACCATGATCCCATAACTTGAAAAAACCACAGAATTGAGAGTAAGGTGGCACCCTGGAAAAGGTTAGTGGAGTCGCCAGATAATTTTCTTGAAACTATCAAAGGGATGAGGGGATCACCCTCAGTGGAGTCTCCAGGTAAGCTTTGTAAAGTAAAGGATTTTGAGGAAAGGCTTACCAAAAAGTGTCATCTTTGAGGAGAATTGATTCAATGTCCCTGACAATGCTGCCAAAATGTTATCGCACAATTTTTACTTCTCCCGAAGGGAAATGCTAAGGGAAGTAAAATTGGCGTAACATGAGGTTATCCTATCACTGTCACCTTAATAAGATACCTCTTTCTATTAGGAATGATATCCCAGGGGAGACGTCCTCGATGACTTGGGGGTTTTATAAGGCAAAGGTTAAAGTGTCAATAAAAGGTATCCCCTCTCACAAGTCACACCGATCATAAAGTCCCAAAGATTTAATCAATGAAGCAATGATGTTCTTAGATGTACCTGCCCAGAACAAAGCAACAAGAAAACAATATCTTTTGCAAGTACAATTTGATGTTAGTGCTTCATAAAACCTTGGACTTGTCAATAAAAACAATAAGTTGATGTAAGATGAAGCAAACAAAATTTTATAACAATTTATACAAGATAATAACTTCACAATAAATTCCTTAAAAGAGCTTCACAATGACCAAAAATAATAACCCAACAATAGCAATATACTAGCACTTGTCAGAAGCTAATTAGGCAATGTAAAAATCAACTTTTGCAATTGCTTTGAAGTGCTTTTATTGCTATAATAATTGGCTGTAGCTTACTTTTGTAATAGCAACAAGAAGGTTATTGAATTTTTCTAGTGTAGGGTGAGGAAAGGTTAGTAGGTTGCTTGAGGTAAAAGATTTAAGGGTTGGTTTCATCAATCAATCAAATTCAAGGTCTAAATGAGTGTCTTTAAGGGATAATGGAGTCACTTTGCAGAAACAAACTTGAAGGAAACAAATGATAATGTAAGAGATAAGGACAAAGAAGGATGATGATTGAGGTGTTGGTAACCCAAGGCCTCAATCAACAAGCTTAGAAGGAAAACGACTACTAGGAAGTAGGTAACCCTAGGCCCTAATGGTTTTCCTTCTTCTTTAGCTCAAGATTGAAGAAAACAATGGCTTAATGAAGAAAATGATACTAGAGTGCTGCAATGGCAAGGCTCTAGTACAATGCTTCAAAGGTAGGGTTTCTAGCACAATCTAGTAGGTGAAAAGTTGTTAAGACAAGGACAATAACATGTGCTTGTTCTCCTAGGGTTTTAAACTAGAAATTTCATAATCTTGGAAGAAATGAAAAGTAAATTTACCATAACCATTCAAAGAAAATAAGGATTGCATAAATTCACTTACATCCACCAAGAATAATCTAGCAATAAGTCTAGTTGAAGACCTTCCACCAAGAAAATGCCAAAAAACACCAAATTTAGCCTCCTCTAAGAAGTGCGCCTAAAATTTTAGCCAATAACCCTTAAGTAGGGTGAAAATTTCAGACCTCACTTGTGAGTGAATCAATGATCCAAAAACACAAGGGGAAAATCCCCTATTTATACAGTGAAAATGACCTTTAATTACAAAATTGGGTCAAAAAGGCTGACATGGCCAGTTTAGATGAGAAAATCCAATTTTACACAAAATTATCCAATAAAACCCTAGTTTTATCTTTTTAGGGTGATGTCATGCCCCTCCTAGGGTGACGTTAGCCTCTCTGCTGGAATGCTAGCCCTCCAAGTGAAATGTTGGGGCTCAAAACCCCTCAAGAACTGCCACATGTGCCAACCCAAACCATCCTCAAGCTGGAGACCTCAACTATGTGACGTCAAGGTTCTGAATGATGACGTCAGTGACCTTTAGGGGCCAACATCATGTGGGAGGGAAAAAACTCCTGGGTCCAGGCCTCCTAGGATGTCTTTGTTGGAACGTCCTCCTCTCTCTCTGGTGCAAGCCTATGGCATATGCCGATCCCTTGCTTGGATCTCAACAATCATCTGGTGGGATTTTAGCCCTATGGAGGTCCGAGCTAATCATATCCCCATGTGTACCTGTCTATCGGGCATGGTCCTGCAACAACAAAAAATACGCCCTCCATGGGCTCATAAGTCACAGGGATCATAGCAATGTCAATCACATCTAATAATCAAGTTATCTAAACATGTGCATAAAACCCCCTTTTCCTAGACAAGTGCTCAAAGACATTATGCTATTCTACAAGACAGGCTTGGAGAGGGTTTCAGGACGTCCTATTGGGCCAATTCTCCTTAGATGTGGGATGTTTCGAGGTGAAGTCCAATCTAGGTCATGTAAGTGGATGAGATGGTATGGGGATGTTTTGGAAAATGGGTGCAATGATGACAGGGAAATGTATGGCTTACCTGTGGGTGCCTCTAAAGAGGGTGAGTTGAACCTTGTCATGGATAAAAATGCTTCCAAGCCCATTCAATGCTTTTTTACCTTTTTATCTTATTGATTTTTCTTTCAAGAGAATAGCTGGGGGACACTACCTTGGCATGGTGACCAATGGTGAAAGTGTTACCCACAAGCATTTCATAGATATGAGAAGGTTGGCTCGTGATGATACCCCCTTTATCTTGGTTATGCCACCAAGAGCCACTACCCTCATGTGGTGACCAGCTGAATGGTAGTGTCATACCGCTACATGCCCATGAACCTAATAGGATGGCTCGTGATGAGACCCCCTATCCTCCAACTAGGTCTTGAGTTTATTTATTTTCCAGGTCCCTCATTTTTTTGCTGAGAAGCATTTTATTGCTTTATCGGGGATCCCTGGGCGAAGCATCTAAAGGTTTTGTTCTTTTGGCTTTTATATTTTGCAAACTATTTTTACCCTTTGGGCCTTTAGCCCCTTCTTTCCACAAGGCAAGGTACAACCATTTTATAGCTTGGCAAACCCAATGCTCTAACCAATGTAGGGTATGGATGAGAGGGAAGATGATGCAAAGTGATAAGTATGGTGGGAATGGATGATGGCCTTTCATGAACCCACCGAGTGGAAACTCACTCCTAAGGGAACCAAATTTCTAGGGAATTCTATCATCCCCCCCAGGTATGGAAAACTCAAAAGGCATAAAGTCCAAGCACACATCATGAATCCAAAAGAATTAAATTTACATATTCAAATGTTTTAGAATTAGAGTGACACATACCTCGATACCCAGACTTATTACCTCATGGAGCAAGACCCATTGTTGCTGAAGGACCAGGCCGATGGGATGCATGTTGTTGTTGCTGATAGGATGGAGGCATTGAAAAATAAAGATGGGCCCTCTAGGGCCAGGCTCAAGTCAATATGGCTCTCGGTACTTCATGTCTAGGACTTGTGGGCCTCGAGACATAATATCCTTATTTATCCCTAGGCTAGGCGATAACAAGTACCGATGAGGATAATGTCATCAACATAAAGAACAAGGATTATGAGATGGATTCCTACTTTCTTGGTATATTCATTAGGATCAGAATGGCATCTAGATAATCTGGTGTGAAGAAGAAATTTTTCCATTTTGGCATACCAAGCTCCGGGAGCTTGCTTAAGACCATAAAGATATTTCTTAAGGTGACGAAAAAGGATAGAGTCATTATGGGCATAGCCAAGAGGTTGTTTCATGTAGATTTATTCTTGCAAATCCCCATGCAAGAAGGCATATTTGACATCCTTATGATGGACCTCCGATTTATGTGAGGCTGTAAGGGATAGAACAAGGAAAATGGAATTCATTTTGGCTACAAGGGAAAAGGTTTCATTATAGTCAATTCCTTCAACTTGGGAGAATCCCTTGGCAACTAATCGAACCTTGTGTCTTTCAACACTTCCATTTGATGCATACTTAGTTCTGTAGACCCATTTACATCTGACAAGTTTTCTTCCTTTCAGAAGAGGTACAAGATCCCAAGTAGCATTTTCCATTAAATAATGATAATCTTCATTCATTGTTGTATCCCAATCTAGATGACTTGAATCTTCTGCAAATTTCTCTGAATCATGAGTCTTTGAAATTTGAGCCAAAAGAGAAGAGGCTTGTTGGAACTGTGAATGTGTCCAACATTGATCTGAAGAATCACTAGCAAGATCACCAACTCTCATGTTGAATGGACCCATTTGGGAAGCGGTGGTGTTGGTGTAGGTTCAAGTTCAATGGATTCATTTGGAGGAAGGTGAGCAGGCGGAAGCGAATTTTTATTCTCACTGTCACCATCTGAAGAAGAATAAACCAGAATAGGAACATAAGAAGGAACAAACGTCGAAGATGGCTTGCAGGCTGAAGAAGGCACAAACATTAAATAATTAGGCTCGCAGGACAAGATATTTTCATCAAACTTAACATCTCTTCTAATAATGATTTCATTACAATGTGGTTGAAGAAGTCTGTAACCTTTGACATCTTCATAATAACCAACAAATATACACTTCTCACTTTTAGGCTGCATTGCTTTCCTTTTTTCATCAGGAATGTGAGCCCATGCTACATTTTCAAATGCACGAAAGTGACTTACATCTATCTTAAGTTTAGTCCATGCTTCTTCCGGTGTTGTATTTTTAATATCCTTTGTGGGGGTGTGATTCACTATGTAATTTTCACAGTTAATGGCTTCTACCCAACACTTTAGACTTAATCCCTTAGATTGGATTATGCAATTAGCCATTTATTTTAATGTGTGTCTATTTCTCTCAACAACACCATTTTTTGTGGTGTATATGGAACAGTGAGTTGCATTTGGATGCCTTGTTTAGTGCAATGACTTGTAAAATTATTTTTCACATATTCGCCTCCATTATTTGTTCTTAACCTTTGAAGTTGATGTCCAGATTTCTTTTCTACAAGGGCCTTGTAGGCAAAGAACCTGTCAAAAACTTTTCTCTTAAGTTTTGAAAAGTAAACCCAAGTGCATTTGGAAAATTCATCAGTGAAAGTTAAGAAATACTTGCACCCAAAAAAATGAGAAGAAAGTGGACCACACAAGCCACTGTGAATAAGCAACAAAGGGGTTGAGGCATGCCAAGAGTCACATTTGTCAAAAATGTCCTAGTGATGTTTGTCGATAACACAACCGAAAAAATCACTATCTTTGCAAGAAACAAGAGGAAGAACAATCACCATTTATTGATTACATAGTTGTTGAAATGAGTGATAGTTTAGATGTCTAAACCGCTCATGCCAAATTTTTCTCAAGTAATCTCTATGAGCAAGAAAAATTGATCGAAAATATGATGACCCAAATTTGTCAAACTTGTACAACCTGGTAATATCATCAACAATTATAGTTGCAAAAACATGCTAAGGATCTTTTAGATCCTTGATTACGACTTGGTGAGGTGAAAACTCTACGATTTTACCTTCACCTGAATTAGTGATTTTATATATTGATAGAAGGTTGTAGGAAATACTTGAAACTCATAATACATCATTGAAATGACAATTATCTAGTTGAATTGTTCCAGACCCTACAACGCTAAGAGATCTATCATCACCAAAAAATATTTTCTTGGTGTTACATTCAATAAGAGAAAAAATATGGTTTTTTCCTTAGACATATTATAAGATGATCTAGAATCAATAAGTCACACATCATAAGAAGAAGTAGAATATACATTGAAGGAGAAACTAGAAGTAGAAAGTGCATGTCCATGAGAAGAAGAAGAAGAAGAAGAATCAATATTGATATTGTGCTTCTTCATCGTTGCTTCTAAAGTTGCCATCTTCTTAAAACATTTGGACTCAACATGACCATATTTCCCAAAAAAATTGCAATGTCTATCAGTCTTCTTATTTTTAGATTTTGCTCCTTTGTCACCATTAGGAGAAGAAGTTGGTTGAGTGGGTTTGGGACCCTTGTTTTGTTAGTTGTCGTGGAGAGGATGTTGCTTCTTGGTATTCGTGGCTTTATCTTTCTGTTGGGCCACTAAGGATTTGTTGGATGTACTTGCAATGTTGATCACTCCAAGTTGCACAAGATTATCTTTCTCTCTAATCAAAGCATCACACAAGGAATCAAGAGTGGTTTTTTGATAAGAAGTCTATGTTGGACAAGTTGAGCAACTGAGAGGGGGGGGGGGGTGTGAATCAGTTGTATACACAATTTTCACTTTTATCTCTTTAACACTGATTACTTCTTTAATGCAGTTTAAAACTAATAAATATTTTGTCTCAGTGAAAATGAATTAGTAAACATCAATCACATGAAATGGATAGAGAAACAAAATATTTATGAGGAAACCCATAAAGGGAAAAACCTCTTCTTCTTCTTGTGGATGTAAAGCAAGCAAGTTACTTTAGTTACATCAAATTTTGTCTGAGAAACTACTCAGATGAGGCTACTACCTCTTTATCTTCAAAACCTACTAAAAGACAACTTCTACTGCCTGAATGCAAGCTTCAACTTGCAATGAGACAGTTAGTCTCCCTAGCTCCTCCCTTCCTCCCTTAGTACTAGCTTCAACCTATTTCAAACACTCTTCTTAATCTGTCAATATCCTTTTGTTAATTTATTTCTGTGAAGACAAACCTGTAACCATCAATTCCATCTTTGCCAAACTTTTTATTGTTTTCAACCAACACGCATCTTACTCATATGAAACTCTGTTCACACTTTGTCAATGCTAAAACTGATCAGCTCAATCTGTTCATGATTACTCTATTATAAACTTGGAAATCAAATCTGTAGATAATCTTCATTGCAATAAATAATGACCTCAATGTATATTTGAATTACAAAGACAACCTTTAACTATTTAATGCATTTACCTTAGATGTAATTGCTCGATCAATCAAGCATTTCATACCTATATTCTACATCTACATCATAGTTTATTCACTTTGCACTTTCTAACTGTCTCAAACACATTTACCCCTACATTTTCCTTCCAGCAAATGAATAATGGAGTTCCAGGTAAAAACGTTTTTGAATCTCTACGTTTTTCTCTTTGGCAAATGAGCAACAGAGTTCCAAGAAAAAACATTTTTGAATATCTACGTTTTTCTCTTTGGAAAATGAGCAACAGAGTTCCAAGAAAAAACGTTTTGGAATCTCTACGTTTTTCTCTTCGGCAAATGAGCAACAAAGTTCCATGAAAAAACGTTTTTGAATCTCTACGTTTTTCTCTTCGGCAAATGATGAATGGAGTTCCAGAAAAAAAACGTGTATAACCCTCTGTGTTTTTCTTCAACTAAAACACCCATCATCGAGTTCTTTAACACACTCTATTCTCTCTGTGTTTATCTTTCACTCTTACCAAGATCAAAAAGATTTTACATTAGTTGATGTAGATGTCAATGTTAACTTTTGTCTCACTTATCACAAAAGTCTAACTCCTCTTAACTGGCAAACTTCCTTAACATGTGAGCTTTGGTGATATAACTTATAATGCACTTTTCTTGGCATTTTCAACTAAGCCTTTGACCACCCGTTCATTGGGTTAATTGAGTTGCTAGTCCAATAACAAGCAAATCAAAATCTTACTCATAAATGCAATAATGAGAAGTTTGACATCAATGACAACAATGCCAATGCCAATGCCCATTCACTCTGTGAAAACTGGCCAACAAACTCCCCCTTTGACATTGATGGAAAACTTAAACTTGTTCTCCCCCTTTTGTCATCGATGGAAAAGGATCAATCATACTCCTCCTGTCAAAAATACCAAGAAATACCAAGAAAAGATCACCTGTACAACAACTAAAACAACATCAACTCCCCCTATAAAAAAGACATGAATCTGTGCAAACTGTAACCAACCAGGAAAAAGTATTGTAGAGGGGCCAAAATGTTAATAACAGAGCTGGAAGATGCACCATGGAAACCTGCAATCCTAAGTATAAGGAAAGAGAAAGATAATTACAAAAGGCAAACCCCCAACCGATCCTTGAGACTTTCAAATTGCATTTTAGGTAAGGGCTTAGTAAAGATATCAACAATCTTATCTTTCGTACCAACATACTCCAGCTTAATGTTATTACTTAAAACCTTCTCTTAGATAAAATGAAATTTAATAGGAATATGTTTCGTTTTGGAATGCATAACTGGGTTTTTAGAGATACTAATGGAACTAGTGTTGTCACAGAAAATAGGAATGAGAGAATCATAATGAATGTGTATTTCTGATAACATTTGTTTCATCTAGAGAACCTGAGTGCAACAATTTGCAGCTGCAATGTATTCTGCCTCAACAGTAGAAAGGGAATCTGCGGATTGTTTCTTGCTAGACCAACTCACCAGACATCCTCCAAGATAGAATGCTGCTCCACTAGTACTCTTCCTGTCATCAACACAACCTTCCCAATCAACATCAGTGAAAGCATACAAATCAAGTTGATTACCCTTAGGATACCATAAACCATACTATGTTGTGCCCTTAAGATATTTGAGAATCCTTTTGAATGCAAGTAAATGAGAAGCTTTAGGAGAGGCCTGAAACCTAGCAACTTGACAAACTGCATGCATAACATCGGGCCTTGTAGCTGTAACATATAGAAGACTGCCAATCGTAGATCTATACATTGTCTGCTCAACATTTTCAAAATCATCAGTTTGACTCAACTTACATCTAGTAACCATGGGAGTGCCAACTAGTTTACAACCCTGCATTTGAAATTTCTTGAGCATTTCATTTATATATTTAGTTTGAGAAATGAAAATACCTTCTTCAAATTGAGTGATTTGAATACTTAAGAAAAATTTCATTTCACCAAGCAAGGACATCTCAAACTCATTCTGCATACTTTCAACAAACTATTGGCTAAGTTGATAATTATCACTCCCAAAAATAATATCATCTACATAAATCTCAACAATGACCAAGCTATCATGTTCTTATTTAATATAAAGATTACTGTCAGTGTTGCCTTTTCTGTATCCTTACTGCCTTAAGCATTTATCAAGCCTGGAATACCAAGTTCTTGGAGCTTGCTTTAGCCCATACAAAGCCTTTTTCAACCTATAAACATTGTTGCACCTCTTCCGTCACCTTAGTGAGAAAAATAGAGGTGCTTGCAAGCTCAGTTGGGTTTGCTGAGCAGGACAGCTGCAAGGAAAAGGGTTAGAAAAAGAAATAGAAAACAACAACTAAGAATTAAACTAAGAAATGAAATAACAACTAAATTTATGAGCATAGGGACATAGAGACAAAAAGAACAATGAGACCCATGTCACCAATGATAAGGCTGATATTAATGAAAGAAAACACCGAGAAGCAAGGGGACTATGAGTCCCTTCTTCCTCCAAGGGAGGGCTCTTGGACCCCCACAAGTAAGCTCTTCTTACAACAAATAAAAATGAAAATGGTGAAAGAACTCTTTGCTAATCCACTCAAGGGG
>ML789377.1:439852-449990 GCA_009831015.1 Picea engelmannii | reverse complement strand
GCCTATGTGTTTTTGACTAACCCCTTTATATGATGAGGGGACTAAGTGTGGTGCAGCTTTAAAACATGCTTGAAATCATTTTTAAGAAGGCAAATGGCCTTCCCCACATCTCAACAACTTTACAATGTGAATTTTTGCACAGAATGGTCTTAGTGGAGACAGAGGTGCACAGAGCGCATGCGCGTGAACAGAGAAAATTTAATAAGCGCACGTGCACAGAAAAGAGTTGTGACTTCACGCACGATGCATGTCTGTGGGCCTAAAAACCCGTGCATATGTGGCACACGGCCGAGAATGAAAAATCCGGATGGATTTCTCTCAATTCAACTTGGAATTGGCTGATTGGCAGGTCGGCCTAGGCCGATTAGTGCACCTGCAAGTTAAACAAACTAAAAGAAGAGAAAAAAAAAACCAAATGGGGTAGGAAATTGATACCTTTCCCCAGCGGAGTCACCAATTTGTTGCGCCTCTTCCGTCACCTTAGTGAGAAAAATAGAGGTGCTTGCAAGCTCAGTTGGGTCTGCTGAGCAGGACAGCCGCAAGGAAAAGGGTTAGAAAAAGAAATAGAAAACAACAACTAAGAATTAAACTAAGAAATGAAATAACAACTAAATTTATGAGCACAGGGACATAGAGACAAAAAGAACAATGAGACCCATGTCACCAATGATAAGGCTGATATTAGTGAAAGAAAACACCGAGAAGCAAGGGGACTATGAGTCCCTTCTTCCTCCAAGGGAGGGCTCTTGGACCCCCACAAGTAAGCTCTTCTTACAACAAATAAAAATGAAAATGGTGAAAGAACTCTTTGCTAATCCACTCAAGGGGTGAGATGGATTGCCCAATGCAATGATGCAAATATACTCTTGGAAAGGATAGAGTTCTCAAGAGAATAATGGCAGCATAAATTTGCTTTGAATTCCTTGAAAAATGAAGTGTATCCATGGCCTTTTTATAGCATTCCTTTGAGCTATTGTTCAACTAGTTTGTAGTGTGTAAAGAGGCTAATTAGGGAATTTCTAGGTCTTTGACCAGCCATCCAGTCGAATCCAGTCCATATTTGAGTGTCAAATCGGCTTGGGAGATGAACCAGAAGTGGGTGGGAGGCCGACCACTCTCATAAATGCGTCGTTTCTCAGGTGCACGACTTTTTGCGATAACAGTTGCACATCGTGCGCATGTGCGTGATTTCTGCGTTCTTGTTGTGCGCATGTGTGCGTGCGCCCAGTGTCTTCATAGAGCCCTTCAATTTTTCACTATTTTGTATAGTTTTTGACCCTTTATGAATGTTTTTGTGTTAATTCAGGTCCATGGATAACTTCATAACTGTTTGACGATGTTGAATTCTTGTAACCATGTGCGGACGAAATTTCAGTGATAACAAACATGATTTTCTGCTTCTTGCACCCGAAACCCATTTGGTTGTTCCATGTATACTTCTTCCTCTAATTCACCATTTAAAAATGCAGATTTTACATCCATTTGATAAAATTTAATGTGCTTGGAACTAGCATAAGCCAAAATTTGCCTAATGGATTCCATTCTTGCAACATGAGCTTAAGTTTCTCCATAATCCGTGCCTTCTACCTATGCATAACCTTTACAAACCAGTCTAGCTTTGTTTCTAGTCACCTTACCTGCTTCATCCAACTTATTTCTGAAGACCCATTTAGCCCCAATAACATTCTTATTTAAAGGTCTAGGAACCAATTCCCATGTCTCATTCTTTTCTATTTGACTAATTTCTTCTTTCATTGCTTTCATCCAGTATTCATCATTGATTTCTTCTTCAACATTCTTGGGTTCAAACAGAGAGAGTGATGATACATGTTCATGATTTGAACTAGATTCTTTCCTTTTGCTTCTAGTTTCAACACCTGCATGTATATCACCAATGATTTTCTCTTCAGGATGATTTCTTTGTACCCTTTTGTTTGGATTCTTAGATGGAGTTGACCCCTACACCAAAGTAGGAATCAGATTTTCATTGTTAGCTGATTTAGTTTCCTCTATATCACTTGATTCTTCTTCCATTTTCAGTTTGTCATATATTTCATATGTTTGATGATTTTTCTGTTCAATTTTGGATTTTAAAAATGAAGATTCATCAAATTTAACATCTATGGCTTCAACAACTTTCTTCAATCTGAAATTTTAGCACTTATAAGCTTTCTTGAGCATGAATACCCAACTAAAATACCTTCATCAGTTCTAGAATCCAACTTTCCCATATTTTTATCAACTTTCTTTATGTAACACTTACTACCAAAGATTCTAAAGTGTTTTACACTTGCTGGCCTACCTTTCCATAACTGATAAGGTGTTTTGTCATAATTATTTCTCAACAAGATTCTATTCAGAGTATGAACAACAATATGGACAACTTGAGACCAAAGTATGTTACTTAGTTTAGATTCATTTAGCATTGTTCTTGCCATCTCCATAACAATCTATTTTTCCTTTCAAAAACACCATTTTGTTGAGGTGTTTTAGTAACAGAAAAATGTCTTTTGATACCATTATCATCACAATACTTATTGAATTTTTTAGAAACAAACTCTCCCCCATTGTCTGAACTTAAGCATTTAATTTTCATGTCAATTTCATTTTCAGTGAATTTTTTGAAAATTTGAAAACAATTGAATGTTTTAGACTTCTTTTTCAATAGAAACATCCAAGTCATCCGAGTAAAGTCATCCACAAATAACAAAAAATATCTTTCACCATTTAATCATGTTGTCCTCATAGGTCCACAAACATCAACATGTACTATTTCCAAAGGTTTTGTTGTAGAGTGTTCTTTGGTCTTAAACCTAACTCTAGTTTGTTTACCATGTTGACATTGTTTGCAAATAGAACTGGTAAGATTCTTCATGACAGGAAAATCTCTTATAGCTTCCTTTTTGTTTAATTGAATCAGATTTTCAAAGTTAATATGCCCAAGCCTTTTGTGCCACAACCAACTTTCATATTCATTCCCAAGATAACAATTTTCCTTTTTCTCATCTAGTATGTAAATGTTGTTCGGTGTTCTTGTAGTTGTTCCAACTAACCTATTTGTTTTGACATCTATGATTTGACAATTTTTAGAGTAAAATATCATATAATTCCCTTTATCACAAGTTTGACTTACACTCAATAAATTGTGTTCCATATCCTCAACCAACAAGATATTTTCAGCCATAATATTTTTGTTATTCAGACACACAGTACCTCTTCCAATTATCCCAGCTGATTGTTTATTACCAAAAGTGTCTGTACCTTCTTTTCCTTCATCTAATGTAACAAAATTTTGTTTTTTGCCTGTCATATGTTTTGCACATCCACCTTCCACACACCATTTTACTTTATGATAAGCCTATAAAGCTAGAGTGCATTTTTCAAATTCTAAATGATCACTTTTCTTTTTCCACCATCTAGCTTTTAGATTAGCGTAATTAGGTTCAACAAATTTCTGAAAGTTCATTGGACAGTTTCTTGACACATGTCCAAAATTATTACACCTATGACATTCACCCTCAAACCTTAAAACATCAAATATGTTATAGGAATTGTTCACACTGTTTTGAATGGTTCTATCACGCCTTCTTCCATAATCAAACCTAGATTTGTCATGACTACTATGTGCAATTATGTTTCTTGAAAATACATTGCAAAAAGCAACTTTATGTTCATACTTGTAAAAAAAGAAACAATAGCCATCAAACCTGTTCCGGTTCTTGTCATAGCTTCTTCTATGTACTGTTGAAGTCGGATTTCCTTCTTTCTTTATTTATTCCATCTGCTTGCTAGTGTTTTTCACATTTGTATGTCCTGTACTTGCTTTTTCAAAACTTGTACTAGTACTTGCATTAGTAACCTCAAATTTATAACCAATTCCAGTTTTTTCATTTGTTGGTATTTGATTACTAATAATTCGTTTCAAAATCCTTGAGCTATCATCCATGTTATTTTCTTGTACCTTCCTTCTTAATGAGACAACTTCAAGTTTCAGACCATCATTTTCCTTTTCCTTTTCTACAAGCAAATTTTTTAGTGCTTCCTCAGTTACTCTAGCTTCTTTTGTTTTGAGCTTTAAATCAATTATCATAGTTTCAGTGCTTTCTATCAACTTGTTAGATTTATGTATCTCATTTTCAAGATTCTTAATTTCTTCTTTGAAATGTTTACATTCTCTTCATACCTTTTTAAGTTTAGTCAAAGCACTTACAAGCTCAACTTTCAAATCAACTTCACCTTCTTCTTCTTCATTAACTTTATCATTCTGATTTTCTATAGCCATAAATAGTCTTATATCTGAGCTAACATCACTTTCATATGATTCTGAAGAGTCACTAACATCTTTAATAAATAGACTTTTCTTTTTATATGAGTTTCTTTGAAAAGACTTCTTATAGTTGTTCTTGTATTCTTTACTCTTTCTATTGCTTTCTTCTTCACCATCAGAATGCTTATTGAAAGGACACTTAGAAGCAAAATGTCCTATTCTACCACGACCAAAACATTTAAGAGGAAATGTACCTTTGTATTTGCCAGTACCCTTTTTCAGATTTTTGACAAAATTAGCTTCTTCCATATCCTCTTCTGAATCCCCATAATTGTTGGTTTCTGCTTCAACCTTTTTCTTGTCCTTCTTTGTTGCCTTGAAAGATGCTGCTTTCCTGACATAATTCTCACCAGAGGTCCTCATCTCATATGCTATTAGTATCCCATGTAGTTCATCCATTTCTAAAGTAGCAAGATCAGTTCTTTCTTCTAAAACAAATATTTTTGGATCAAATCTTACAGGTAGAGATCTAAGTACCTTTTGTACAATATTATCATTTTTAACTTCTTCTCCTAGACCTCTCATGGTATTAACTACTTCATCAATACAAAGGAAGTAAGTTGCTATATCTTATGATTCTTCCATTTTTAAACTTTCAAATTGAGCTCCTATATGACTGTAACTTAGCATTCTTCACCTTAGTATCTCCTTCATAAACATTTTTCAGCTTGTCCCATAATTCTTTTTCTCACACACAATGCATAACCTTAATAAATTATGGCCCTGCTAAACCACCAAGTATTGCATACATAGCTTTGGAATTGCTTTCATAAATTTTCTTACCTGCAACATCTATTGGAATGGTTGTTGGAACACTATATTCATTCAACACAGCTTGCCAAACATCTACTCCTTTAGCTTGCAACAACAATTTCATCCTGATACTCCAAAAGGCAAAGTTATGTCCATCAAATAGAGGTAATCCATGTTTTGTAAATTCAGAGTTCTTATCCATCATAAAAGACCAAACTTCCAGTGATTAAACTGAGTTCTGGAGTAACCGACTCCGATACTAATTGTTGGACAAGTTGAACAACTGAGAGGGGGGAGGGGGGTGAATCAGTTGTATACACAATTTTCACTTTTATCTCTTTAACACAGATTACTTCTTTAATGCAGTTTAAAACTAATAAATATTTTGTCTCAGTGAAAATGAATTAGTAACCATCAATCACATGAAATAGACAAAGACACAAAATATTTATGAGGAAACCCATAAAGGAAAAAACCTATGTTTCTTCTTGTGGATGTAAAGCAAGCAAGCTACTTCAGTTACATCAAATTTTGTCTGAGCAACTACTCAGATGAGGCTACCACCTCTTTATCTTCAGAACATACTAAAAGACAACTTCTACTGCCTGAATGCAAGCTTCAACTTGCAATGAGATGGTTAGTCTCCCTAGCTCCTCCCTTCCTCCCCTAGTACTAGCTTCAAACTGTTTCAAACACTCTTCTTAAACTGTTAATATCCTTTTGTTAATTTCTTTCTGTGAAGACAAACCTATAACCATCAATTCCATCTTTGCCAAACCTGTTATTGTTTTCAACCAACACAAATCTTACTCACATGCAACTTTGTTCACACTCTGTCAATGCCAAAACTGATCAGCTCAATCTGTTCATGATTACTTTGTTATAAACCTAAAAATCAAATTTGTAGATAATCTTCATTGCAATAAATAATGACCTCAATGTATATTTTAATTACAAAGACAACCTTTAACTATTTAATGCATTTACCTTAGATGTAATTGCTCGATCAATCAAGCATTTCATACCTCTATTCTAGATCTATATCAGAGTTTATTCACTCTACACTTTCTAAACACATTTACCCCTGCGTTTTCCTTCCAACAAATGAATAATGGAGTTCCAGGTAAAAACGTTTTCGAATCTCTATGTTTTTCTCTTCGGCAAATGAGCAACAAAGTTCCAAGAAAACACATTTTTGAATCCCTATGTTTTTCTCTTCGGCAAATGAGCAACAGAGTTCCAGGAAAAAACTTTTTTGAATCTCTACGTTTTTCTCTTTGGAAAATGATCAACAGAGTTCCAAGAAAAAATGTTTTTGAATCTCTGCATTTTTCTCTTCGACAAATGAGCAACAGAGTTCCAAGAAAAAACGTTTTTGAATCTCTACGTTTTTCTCTTCGGCAAATGATCAGCATAGTTCCAAGAAAAAACGTTCTTGAATCTCTACGTTTTTCTCTTCGGAAAATGAGCAACAAAGTTCCAAGAAAAAACGTTTTTGAATCTCTATGTTTTTCTCTTCGACAAATGATGAATGGAGTTCCAGAAAAAAACGTGTATAACCCTCTGTGTTTTTCTTCAACTAAAAAACCCATCACCAAGTTCTTTAACACACTATGTTCTCTCTGTGTTTATCTTTCACTCTTACCAAGATCAAAAAGTTTTTACATTAGTTGATGTAGCTGTCAATGTGAACTTTTGTTTCACTTATCACAAAAGTCTAACTCCTCTTAACTGACAAACTTCCTTAACATGTGAGCTTTGGTGATATAACTTATAATGCACTTTTCTTGGCATTTTCAACTAAGCCTTTGACCACCCGTTCATTGGGTTAATTGAGTTGCTAGTCCAATAACAAGCAAATCAAACTCTTACTCATAAATGAAATAATGAGAAGTTTGACATCAATGGCAACAATGCCAATGCCAATGCCCATTCACTCTGTGCAAACTGGCCAACAATCCCTAGAGCTTCTCTAGTGGCATAGAAGGTACATACAAACACTGACTATGCACTACCAAGCTTAGACATAATAATATATATGAAACACTCATTCTCCAACTTTATCTAATTGTTTTGAACTTAGATAAATAGTCTTCAGTGCAAGAAAAAACATTTGGACTTAAAGTCATTATCTGATTTTCTATCTGGTGGGCTTGAATAAAATTGTGTTTACCAAACACAACTTCAATATATTCCCAAGATTTATTGGGGGCATCAATTCCTTGAAGGTGAAACCTTAAATCAAGAGAGATGGACATTCTGATTAGTCCACATGCTTTTGTTACACATCAACATTACTCGCTTTGATAAGTGTCGCATGTTGCTCACAAGTGTCGCAAGTGTCGCATGTTGCTCACAAGTGTCGCAAGTGTCAAGCAAAGCATACTTCCATGATGACGACACTAAGGAGACACTTAAAATGCCTCAAAACACTTGATTTGAAGGAAGGGGAATGGATAACTGAAGTTAAGAACCTCTTGCCACCTGAAAGAAGCATTCAATCTAAGGTTTTAGGAGAGAGCGCTCCATTATATTACCCTTAGGAGCGTTAGCGCTCCCCTATAAAGTGCTAGGGAGCGTTATAACACCAAACAACCCTTCTGAGGGAGCGTTATGGATTTTTAGAGCGTTGGCGCCCCCCTAAATCCTACTAGGGAGCACTATAGTGCTCTGATGGCCTTTTTGAGGGAGCACTGTCTAATCTGGGCAGCAGTTGATCTGTTGAGGAGAATAAGGGGAAAATCTTTCAATCTTGGAAGACAGTTGCATTCGAATTCCTGGTTCAGCCATGATCTTAGGGAAGATCCCTAACTCAAAGAGGAAAATCCTCAACTTACCCTAAAGATACCTCAAGAGGTTAGGCCTCCCTAAACCTATATAAGCAGGCTCTATCATGGTGGAAAGAAGGAAGAATGGGAAGCATGAAACCTATGATCTCATAGGAAACATACAATGAACTAGAGGAAAGTAATCAGTAAAGTTGTTGTTTTCCGGATCGTGGATCTTTTGAGCAAGGGTTAGACAAAGGGGACTTGACGAAGCTATCGCATTCGCATCTATGGTTGTAAGTTACTTATGTCATTGTTCTCATCAATATGACATGCTTGGCCTGCTTCTTTCTAGTTGGTGTTTAATCTCACATGAACTTGTCTCTGATAGATAGATCTATTTCAAGATAATGTCAATAGAGTAGGAAGTGGTTGTACTCTTGTTTGTCTACAGGGCTCAACGAGGAGCGAAAGATTGGAGCTCAACTCAGAGCGTGCAGGGACAAATGCCAGTAAAAGGTACTTATTTCCTCCTTCCTCCTCATGCATTAGTCTGTATAGATCTGAAATGAAGTCAGTGTCCATGTTAATCATCTCCTGTCTTAAGAGTTAAGAGTCTATCTCTCAAGAGGAGATCTACCTGTCCGTAGGGAGATTTTCCTTCAACAGAAACTGGCGACCATACTAGGGAGAATCAAATCGAAACTTTTGGTTTTGATTTTTCCTCACAAGACCTTGTATTAATATTTGTGTTCTTAGGCCTTGTTCACCCCTTCATATCTGATTGCACTTGCTGATTGACTCTTTACCCCATCACACTCAGCTTACCTGTCAAAATTTGATCAAAATTTTGGGTTTTTGGACATTTTTATGAGTTTTTTGAGCCTGACGCCCCCCTGCCCATGTTAGCAGAGTGCCAACACTCCCTGGAAGTGTTATACATAGCTTTATAGCACTCTAGTGGCCCTTATACCAGAGCGCCAACCCTTTTTTTCCCAAAATCTCTTCAAAAATTGCAATTTTTGGAGGTCCAAACTCTGTTTTTTCACTTGCTGGGTTGTTTTGTAATTGAATGATTCTTCCTTTGACCTTTGACATGCTTCCTCCTGAGAAGTAAACACCTTTTTGTTCATATTTTATGCCCTTCTTCATTCTTTTTGAGTTTTTGTTGTTGAGAGCTTGAAATCAATCCGTTGTTTTCTTCCTCTCCTATCCGACTGAGCGGGAACTCTAGTGAAGGACATTAGAAGTCTATGACTCTTCTCATTTGGTTCTTTGAGGTCATCTGATCCAATTTATTTCTCCTTCCTTTTGCGTTTTTTATTTTCTTTATCTTGTTTGGTTGCAAAAGGGTATGTTGTTTGTGTGAAATCTGCGTTTTCTTATCCGAATCTCCTTGATCTGAAAGGGTAGTTGGCAGGACAAGTTTTTCATTGAATTGATCATTATTCGCATGAAAACGACAAAAGTACATCTTAATGATTAGTTTGCATATTAGTTTGCATTTCTGAAATGTTGTAGCATCATATTGGATTTGATTGAGAACAAAATTGATTGAGGGCATTCCTTATCAAGTGTTTGATAGTGAAAACGACTCTTCCTCTTTCCCTTAAATAGGTATTCATTGAAAAGAAATGATTGTTTATCATATTTCATGCATATTTTTGGGAATTGAGTCATCATTCCATCAGTTTCACTTTCATACACCCTCTGAGTAAACAACAACCATTAAAATCAACACTTAACTAAAATTTATCAGACTTTTTACATCTTTGTTAGCAAACCTACATTAGTTTAAGGTGTAGGGATTTGAAATAGGTTGAAAGGATAACTTTCCAAAGATATCAAACAAACTTAGTATCTTGCGGTAGGGAGAGTCAAATCCAATTGTCATATTGGCTTGCTGGGATCCCCCTCTCACACAGGGGTTATGCACGAGGTCACATTCAGGTGATTTACGGAGATTATCCCTTCGTGGCCCAACTGTTTGTAGTGGTCGGATTGTATATTGGGGGTCACTGGAAGGTATACCCACGATTATGTGTGGGAGCCTTTCAAGCTGATTTCGGACTTGTTATCCTGCCCATACGTTTCGACTGGATTGTCGACTGTACCCGCCCAGGGGCTGACTACGAGTTGGTGACCTCAGTAGCCACAATCTTTAGGGTCTCACACAAGGTGACGGTGAAGGGAAGTCTCACTGTACCTGGAACAGACGTTGGTCAAACTCACTCGGGCTCCTTGGAGGGTAAATCCACAATTACTGCGTGGAAGCTTGCACCAAGGCATA
>ML789377.1:415542-426009 GCA_009831015.1 Picea engelmannii | reverse complement strand
CTTAGCATTGGTGTCTGAAATTTCTATCCAAATGTATTGATTAAGAGGGTCAATCTTATGAAGTTGAATGTGAGGAGAAATGATTTTTCTAATATAACAAGCTATGCCTCCTATCCCTCTACGGTGGGATTTTTTGTTCCATGTCGACCAAAAGACAAATCCTTCCATGTTAGGGACCTTAGACTCCATAAGGTCTTGTGAGAATAATGGATATTTAATATAGTTAGTATATTTGATGAATATATTACAATATACATATATATACCAATGTGGACCATTTACATATGTATATATAATGGGTCTATTAAAAAACTATTTTAATTATATTCACAAGACAAAATATGTACTTAAAACAAATAGAGAAGAGTAAGTATATACCTTGAAATAACCCTTATCACCTAATGGCAATAATTGCAATAACAATGGACCCGACACATAGTAAAGTTGGTGAAAGACTCTTCAACCTGTCATGGTGACACCATGGCATTTATAAATATGAAAACGGAGAAATTTTGGTGATAAACATACAACTTTGACGTATATATATATACAAGAATCACATATGGGAAATTGTAAAAAAAGTATTTTTTGATGTTAAGAAATGTTACAAATGGTATCAGAGCATGGTTCAAATACTATGGCCTTATGGGCTCAAAAAGAACAGAAACGTTGTGCTTACAAATGTATTAGTATATGCAAATGTTAAAAACTTGTTAAAGATAAATATTGATGTCAATTATCCTTTACACATGTCAGAAACAAAAATCAGAAGTTATAGATAAAGAAACCAAAAAAACAACACCAAGTGAACCACATCTGTACGTGGAATTAAATAATGAGCCACCTCGAGATAACTCACTAGGATTGTTGGAAACTATGCGTAGCATAAAGGCAGAATTACAGAGTATTGAAGAATATAATGAAAAATTGTTGAAGGCTAGTAAGGAACATGAAGAGTTAAATGAGATCCTACTTAAGAACATGACATAGATAAAATGTAATAAGAATGTATGACAGACCTCCAACAATGCTAAGAAAGAATTCTCTAATGATGAATCTCACAAATGAAAAGAACACCCAGTGTTTCGTGACAAAATAAAGTCGTTAGCTGAAGAAAGTGAAGAAAGTTATGAAAACAACACTTTACAGAAGGAAACATTTAAAACTAAGAAAAGAAAGTGGCATAATAACGAATTATCTGGTGAATTCAAAAAGATTAGACCACCCAGTTTTTATGGTGAGTCTAAAGGAGAAGAAGCTTGGATTTTGAACATGAGAAAGTATTTTCAGATCTATAATTACCCAGGGAATCTAAAGGCTAGAATAGTTGTGTACCATTTGAATGGTAAAGCTTCCATATGGTGGAAAGAGACGAAAAAAATGAACAAAATTAGGAGCAATGAACTAACATGGAAAATATTTAAAAATTACTTCAAACATAAATATTTAACAGAAAGATATTTTGATGAAAAAGATAAGGAATTTCATGACCTTAAGCTAGGACAAATGACTATTGAAGATTTTTCTACCAAGTTTGTAAACCTAATGAGATATGTACCTTACCTTAGGGAGGAAAAAGCAAAAGTACAACAATTTATGAGTTGTCTACCTCAAGCATACAAGGATAAAATTGAGTTCCTAAATCCTAAGGCAATGGAAGAAATAATAGGACACACTAAGTTATGTTATAATCAATTTAAACAGAGGACTGAAAGTACAAAAACATGGCAGAATAGGACCAAGGTCAATAATTTTGATCCCATGAAAAAATAGTTTAAGCATTCACATTATTCATCACATAGTGCACTGGGAGAAACAAGTTCAGTGGTTAGCATCAAAGTGTATCAATCCAAAATAGCAGTAAGTTGGATAATTCAGTGAATAAAGAAGTTAGACCACCATTGCAATGTTGGGGCTGCAAAGAACCTAATTTGTACAAAGATTTCCCTTTAATTAAGAACATAAACTTGATAGTACATAATATTCAAGAAGCAACAACAATTAACAATATGGAAAGATGTACACATAAAATTAATGCAACCTTGGAAAATCGACAGGCTGATCATCAATCTGCTATGGTGGAAATTGAACGTATGATTAATAAAAAATATGTATCTATTTTAATAGATCCCGGTGTAAGTTTAAGTTATGTTTCCCCTACTATAGTAGAATACTATAAATTGAATAAGTTTAAACATAAGAAATCTTGGTTAGTACAATTAGCTATTAGGACGAAACAAAAGGTTGTAGAGTTGGTCAAAGAATGCATGGTAACCATGGATGGTATGGAAAATCAGGTAGATTTGAACATATTACCTTTAGAGTCTTATGATTTACTCATAGGCATGGACTGGCTAGAAAAACATTCTTCTGTTGTAAATTGTCGAAACAAAACTTTGACTATTTAGATGAATCTAGACAAGGAATAACAGTTAAAAGAATACCTCACGGTGTGTCAGCAAGACATATTTATGTCTTGCAATTGAAACGAAAATGTGGGAAAAAGTCGTGAAATATATGCGGTACACATAAATGAAAGAAAAGACGAAGTGGTTAAAAATTTGCTAACTGAAGACCCTAAATTGTAAGAATTTCAGGATGTGTTTCCAGAAGAAAATCCAGGACTACCTCCTAGAAGGGACATAGATTTTATAGTAGATTTAGTACTCAGATCCGCACCAATATCTAAAGAACCTTACAGAATGATTATTCCCGAGATAATTGAACTTAGAATGCAACTTTAATAGCTGGTGGATAAATGATACATTAGACCAAGTGTATCTTCGTGGGGAGCACTAGTCTTGTTTGTTAAAAATAAGGATGGAACATTTAGGTTGTGCATTGATTACATGCAATTAAATAAGATGACCATCCAAAATAAGTATTCATTACTCTGCATTGATGACTTGTTTGACCAAGTAGGAGAGGCTAAAATCTTTTCAAAATTAGACCTACGAGCAGGATACCATTAGGTTAGGATTAAAGATGAAGACATTCATAAGACTGTTTTTTGAGCTAGATACAAACACTATGAGTTCATAGTGGTACCCTTTGGTCTAAAAAATGCACTTGCAACATTTATGTGTTTAATGAACAATGTGTTAAGGAATTTTTTAGATAAGTTTGTGATTATGTTCATAGATGACATATTGATTTATTCGAAAACCAAAGAGGAGCATGAAGAGAACTTAAGATTGGTTTTAAAAACACTAAGAGAACATCAATTGTACGCAAAATTCAGTAAATGTGAATACTATAGGATAAAGAGCAGTATTTAGGACATGCAATTTTAGGAGAAGGGATTTCAGTTGACCTTGAAATGTTCAAAGCCATTGTAGAATGGATGGTTTCGAAGGATGTCTCAGATGTGCGATCATTTATGGGTATTACAAGATATTATTGAAGATTTATTGAGGGGTTTTCAAAGTTAGCTTATCCAATAACCTATTTACAAAAAAAAGGAATCAGATTTAAATGGATTGAGAAGTGTCAGGAATGTTTCAAAAAACTAAAACAATTATTAACCACTGCACCTATTTTAAGGGTAGCAGATCCACACAAAGACTTTGTGGTGTGTACATATGCTTCAGAGGAAGGATTAGGGGGAGTATTAATGCAGGATGGTTATGTAATTGCATACAAATCACAGAAAATAAAGTCTCATGAAGAAAATTGTGCACCTCATGATTTAGAATTTACTGCTATTGTGCATGCTCTAAAAATGTGGTGACATTATCTATTAGGGAAAAAAAAATTGTTGAAAACAAACAATGTTAGTATTAAACACTTTTTCAACCAGAAACATTTGAATGCAAGACGAGCTAGATGCTTGGATTTTCTAAGTTGAAGAAAATACACCAACATAATAATGGAACAATTAAACAATAACAATGAAAACTCAACTCAAACTTTCTCATTACCAAAGCATGAATAAATACAATGAGAGAAGATGTTACGAGAAATCATCTTCTCCTACAATCTCTCAACAATCTCTCCAATAATCTCTCCATGAATCTCTCAAATATATTTCCTAACGTTAATTATACTTTCTAGACATAACAAATAACAATAATACTAAAACAATTACATCTATAATATGATAAATGAATCATTATTCCAACATTTCTCCCCCATAATGATCATTTGGAAATATTCCAAGATCATCTCTGAATTTGCAAAACGTTTCCTTTGATAGTGCTTTGGTGAAAATATCAGCTACCTATTCTTTTGTTCTACAATCACTGATCTCGACCACACCTTGCTAAACTAAATCTCGAACAAAATGATACTGGATATCAATATGCTTAGTCTTCTTATGAAACACTAGATTTTTGGTCATCTGAATAGAACTTTGATTATCACATATAAACTGAATAGGTTGTTCCTATTGCTCATGAAGATCCTCCAAAATTCTTCTCAACCAAACTGCTTCGCATGCTGCTATCACTACTTCTTTATACTTTGCTTTTGTTGTGGAGAGAGAAATTGTAGGTTGCTTTTTAGTGCTCCAAGCAACTGTTGTTGAACCCATGTTGAATGAATATCCTGAAGTTGATTTCCTTTCATCCATGCAACCTGCCCAATCTGAATCTGTATAACCAATAATCCTGAAATATTCTGTAGATCTGTATATCAAACCATAACCAATTGTACCATGTAGATATCTCAAAATCCTCTTAGCTTCTTTCCAATGTATTTCCTTAGGGTTTGACATGAATCTAGATACCATACTGACTGCAAAAGATATATCCGGTCGAGTTGTAGTTAAGTAGATCAAACTTCCAACCAATTGACAATACAAAGTAATATCAACTGATTTGGAGTCATCATGTTCGTATAACTTTAACCCAACTTCCAAAGGAGTTGTGCTAGTTTGAAACTCATCATTATGAACTTCTTCAAAATATCCAAAGTATACTTGCCTTGTGACATCAAAATACCATATTCTTTCTTCCAAACTTCAATTCCCAAGAAATAATGTAACTCTCAAAGATCTATCATCTCAAACTCAGCAATCATGTGTGACTTAAACTTTTGGAATAACTCAGCATTGTTCCCTATGTAGATCAAATCATCAACATAAAGTGCAACAATCAGAATATCCTGACCTGACTGAAGAATATAAAGATTGGGCTCAGATAAACATTTGATTAAGCCATGATCCTAGAAGTATTTATCAATTATTGAATACCAAGCCCTTGGTGCCTGTTTAAGACCATATAAAGCCTTCTTCAACCTGTAAAATTTATCTTCTTTACCTGGAACTTCAAAACCTTCAGGCTGCTCCACATAAATTTCTTCGTCCACATAACCATTCAAGAAAGCCGACTTAACATCCATTTGAAAAATTGTCCATTTATACTGAGCAGCTAATGAAAGAACCATCCTGATTGTATCCATCTTTGTCATGGGGGAAAATGTCTCAGTATAGTCAATGCCTTCTCTCTGTGCATAACCTTTTGCAACTAAATGAGCCTTATATTTATCAATTCTTACATCTGATTTATACTTAGTTTTATAAACCCATTTAGTACCAATCACCTCTTTACCTTTTGGTAAGTTCACCAAATCCCATGTATCATTTTTCACCAAAGCATTCAACTTTGCTTCCATAGCTTCATTCCATTATTTCTTTCTTGATGCTTCTGCATAAGTTTTTGGTTCATCCATCTTCATTACATGTTTCATAAGTGCATAATTCACAAGATTACTTTGGGATCTGGTAAACCTTCTTTCAAAATTTCTATCTAACATATTGCTTTCAGAATGACTTCTTTCAAACCACTTAGGTTTCTTCTTAACTTCATATTCCTTTACTGACTTGGAATGTGATTCACCATCAATAGTAATGGTATATTCTTTAATTTCAATTGTACAAGTTCCGACTGATAAATTCCCTGCTCATCAAATACAACATCTATGCTTATTATTACTTTCTTTGCTTGAGGATCAAACAACCTGTAACTTCTTGTTTCAATACTGTAACCAATGAAAATACACTTCACACTTTTATCTTCCAATTTTCTTCTCTTTTCCTTCGGAACATGTGCATATGCAATGCAACCAAAAACTTTCATATGTGCAACACTTGGTTTATGTCCTGACCATGCTTCTTCGGGAGTCAAATTCAACATTGCCTTTGTAGGACATCTATTAAGAATGTATACTGATGTGTGTACTGCTTCAGCCCAAAACTCATTACCAAGTGACTTATCCTTTAACATGATCCTATACATCTCAACTATGGTTATGTTTTTCCTCTCCGCCACTCCATTCTGTTGAGGAGAGTATAAATTGGTAAACTCTCGCTTTATACCATTCTTCCTGCAATAATTCAAGAATTCATTTGACCTGTATTCTCCCCCATTATCTGTTCTCAGGGTGAGAATATTGAAACCACTTTGTTTTTCAACCAATGCCTTGAACTCAAGAAAATGAGAAAACACTTCATATTTCTCCTGCAAAAAATACACCCAAGTCTTCCTTGAAAAATCATCAATGAAAGTGAGAAAATAACGAGCCTTTCCAAAAGACATTTTCTCCATTGGACCACACAAATCTGAATGTACCAACGCTAGATGTTCAGTAGCCTTCCAAGTTCTATTTGAGAAACTCTCCCTGTGTTGTTTCCCAAAAAGACATCCTTCACACACTTCATCATCATTCTTGATATAAGGAAGACCATTCACCATATTCTTCTTTCGAAGCAACACCAAACACTGGAAATTTAAATGTCCCATTCTTAAATGCCAAATCTTTTTGTTCATTTCTTCTATTGCATTCAATCTTTATGAATTACTTGAATCAAAAGAAAGCTTGAAAATTCTATCTTCAGTCATTTCTCCTTTTTCCACAACTGCATTATGATTCAACTTATCCATGATTAAACATTCCTTGTTATCAAACACTAACTTATAGTTCTACTCCATCATATGTCCTACAAAAAGTAGGTTCTTCTTCAATGTTGGTGTCAACAATAAACTTCTTCTTTCCATGCAATGTTGGAATTACAACTGTGCATTTCCCTTTAACTTTTGAGATTCTATCATCACCAAATACAACTTTACCAGAATAATTGTCATTAATTCTAGTAAAAAACTCCTCTTGAGATGTCATATGAGTTGAACATCCTGAATCATATACCATGCTTAACCTTTTTCATTATGTGCCATGAAACTTGATATGAATAACTTCTCATTTCTGGTTTCTTCTACAACTGTATTAGCACCTTTGTTTTCCATATCTCTCATTTTTGCATAACAATTTCTTTCAAGATGACCATACTTATGACAATAATGACATCATGGACCTTGTCGTTCTTGAGATCCTTCTCTTCATCTTCCTCTTCCACGAAAATCGTCTATGCTTCGTCCTTTGAATTGATTTGAGCTTCCTCTAAACGGACTTGGGCTTCTTCCTCTTCCTCTAAATGCATTTCCTTGATAATTTTGTGATTGTTGTGGATTTCTATTATAATTCTGATTCTGATATTGATTTCTACCTCTGCCTCTTCCTCTATGCCTTGTATAAAAAGCATGCTCCACTTCTCCAATTGGTTGATTTTCTTCAACAGTAAGAAAAAAACCACTTAATTCATCAATATTCATTGTATTTAAATCTTTGGAATCCATAATACTAGTGGTGACCATCTGAAACTTGGGAAAAACACTTCTTAAAATATTCCCAATTAGTCTCTTTTCTAGAACATCCTCACCTAAGGACCTCATATGATTAACAAGATCTTGCATCTTTTTGATGTAATCATGAATAAATTCATTACTTTGCATGTTGGCATTTTCAAAAATTCTCCTTAGTGTTTGCAATTTAGCTACAACCACACCTTCATATGTATTCTTTAAAATATCCCAAGCTTGCTTAGATGATTCTGCAGCATAAATTCTTGTAAATATAGAGTCTTCAATTGTGCTCCCTATAAGTGAAAGTGCTCCATTATCTTTCTTAATAATTTCCTTTAATGATTTCTTGTCATCATCACTTAATGTTTTGAATTCATCAGCAAAAGGCATAGTATATCCATCAATTACAAGCTCCCATAAATATTTAGTGATGAATATAGGTTGCATGCATTTGCTCCAATAGAAATAATTTGTGCCAACAAGTTTAGGCAACACAATATTGCTTGATGCCATGAAGAATAAAAATGAGAGAGGAAGAATACTCAAGAACAAATAAAATGTCCCACTTCGCCCGGGACGAGAACCAATGTCCCAAAAAATCGGGACTCAACCACCACCAAAAATAATTCTTTTATTAGTGTTTGAGTACAATGAAAAGCTAAAAGCTCAATTCTTTCAAAGGATTACAATCAATGCTTCTTATATCTCCATTCACTAACAAAAAATTACATTTATTCACTCATAAACATAGAGCACTAATTCTCTTTGTTGGCCACCAAATGAATAAAAAATAAATACAACCCTTTCCTTTTACACTTTGAATATAATAATAATCAAAGATTATGTTCTTCAAGTAATTGAATAAATAAACTCACGCACATATGGTTTTATTCACTAGACACCAGATCACTCCAGATCCCACCAGATCTTTCTAGTTCGCACCAGATAGCTACCAGATCGCTCAGTTCGATGCAAAGACTCCTTCACGTGGGCTTCATAGTCTCCTTCACGCATGTATTTCACTATAGTGGAGGCACTGATTCCAACAAACCCAGGTAGAACACCAACTCAAAAGTGAGATCGAAATACAAAGTCACTTGCGACATCCAAATATACTTAGCTTTGTATGGATACTTTTATGATCATAACCGTGTATATCTAATACTAGAATATGATCCAAGAGGTGAGCTATATAAATAGCTACAACGTTGTAAGTGCTTTAATGAAAAACGTGCAGCTACTTACATTGCATCACTGACACGAGCTCTAATTTATTTCCATGAAAAGCATGTGATACACCGAGACATCAAGCCATAGAATTTGTTGATTGGTTTTAAGAGTGAACTGAAACTTGTAGATTTTGGATGGTCTGTGCATACCTTTAGTAGAAGGCGTACCATGTGTGGAACCTTGGATTATTTACCCCCAGAAATGGTTGATAACAAGGAACACGATATTGCAGTTGGCTTTTGGAGGAAAACAAAGAAACGCTCTGATATGCTGCACCCTAATGCCCTATCTTCAAAACAAATGGGCAGTCTCAAGCACACGGACATGATAAAAGGTCGGGATGCAAGCATGTGGATTTGCTACCTCAAGCTCTGATACCAAGTGAAAAAAATACACCATCATAATAATGGAGCAATTAAACAATAACACTGAACACCCAGCTCAAACTTTCTCATTGCCAAAGCATGAATAAATACAATGAGAGAATATGTTACGGGAAATCATATTCTCCTACAATCTCTCAACAATCTCTCCATGAATCTCTCAAATATATTTCCTAACCTTAATTATACTTTCTAAACATAACAAATAACAATAATACTAAAACAATTATATCTAGAATATGATAAATGAATCATTATTACAACATAAGTGAGTATGATTTTGAAATAGAACACATCAAAGGAAAATAAAACAAGGTAGCAATAATGTACAATCTAATTTAAAGAAGAAAATTATAACAACAACTGAAAAATATGAGAATTACAGAAATATTCAAGAAAACTGTCAAAATAGTAAGTCAAATGAGGAAGAAACAAAGTTCATTTGTAATCAAGAAGGTTTGGTTATGTACAAAAACAGAATTTATGTTCCAGACAACACAAAACTAAATAATTTCATATCAATGTAAATACATAAGAAGCTTTATTTTGGACACCCGGGTTATCAAAAGACCATCACAACCCTAGCAAAATAATATTTTTGGCCAAGAATGAAATCAGATGTAGCAGAATATTTGGCTAAATGTCTAGAGTGCCAGCAAGTTAAGGCTGAGCACCGTCACCCAATGGGTCTACTGTAACCTATACCCATTCCTGAGTGGGAATGGGAAGCGATTAGTAAGGACTTTATTACGGGTTTACCTACAACCAGAAAACACAATAACTCTATAATGGTAGTAATAGATAAACTTACCAAAGTTGCACATTTTATTCTTGTAAAATATAATCACAAGGCCATAAATATTGTAGATATTTTTATGAAAGAGATTTTCAGAAAGCATGGTTTACCCAAAACAATCATATCAAGCAGAGACACAAAATTTAACTCCAACTTTTGGAAGACCTTGTTTAGTGGTCTGGACAAACAAATGAGTTTTAACACCGCTTATAATCCTCAAACTGACAGTCAAATAGAAAGGACTAACTACATTGTTGAGGATATGTTGCGAATGTATGTTATGGATGTTAGGATATTTAGACACTTAGGAGTTAGTTAAGATCTACTTGGTCTAATATGTCGTTAGGTAAAAGTGTGTTTCTTTAGTATGCATTAGTATGCATTTGTAGTTAGGAAATCCGACGGTCACGATATGTTCCCG
>ML789377.1:372945-409967 GCA_009831015.1 Picea engelmannii | reverse complement strand
TATTTAAAGAGCATGGAGGGTCATTTGCCGATGATCGATTGTGAGAAACCCTCTTGTAAAATCTCTCTGTAATCTTTTTCTTTGCATTAATAAACTGCTCCAAGTAGCCGCGTTGGCTGGGGCCGTGGATGTTTTCCCGTAGGGGTTTTACCACGTGAAAACATCGGTGTGTTGATCTTTGATCTGGTTATGTGAGTGGTTACTGAAGGTGTTCGTCCTCTGTTGGAATACCTGTGTTGTCGAACAATGGACTGCCCAACAAAGTGGGAGGATTATCTTCATCTAGTTAAGTTTGCATACAATAATAGTTATCCGTCTCATTTAAAAATGAGTCCTTTTGAAGTGTTATATGGCAGAAGGTGTCGAACCCCTGTGAGTTGGGATGGTGCACTTGATAGAATCATTATAGGACTTAACATGCTAAAGAAAATGGAAATCATTGTTTAGAAAGAAAAACATAACTTAAAAAGTGCATAGGATAGGCATAAGTGTTATGAAAATTTAAAAGGGACATATACAAAATTTGATATTGGAGATCATGTTTACCTAAAAGTGAAACCCAAGAACAATTCATTTAAACTGGGAAAAAGTTATAAGTTGTCACCACGATATTGTGGGCCTTTTGAAGTGGTTGCCAAAGTAGGATCAATAGCTTACCAGCTTGGACTACTAGCCAATCTGAAAGTATACAATGTATTTCATGTTTCATTGTTAAAAAGATATGTACATGATGTAACTCATAGTGTTAATTGGAATGTGATCCGGGTGGAACCAGAAGGTGAGTTCTAGGTGGAACCGCTACACATTCTCAACATGAATGAAACTTTATTGCAGAACAGAGCCATCGTCCAGGTTAAAGTGTAGTGGATGCATTTTAGTCCTAAGGAGGCCACTTGGGAAATGGAAGAAGCTATGAGGAAGGCTTATCCATTCCTGTTCCAGAGCTGATATGTTCAGATGGGAACACCAAGGATGGTGTTCAGTTCAAGGGGGAAAGGATGTAATATCCCTCCATTTTAAATATTTATATAATTTGGAATAATTGTGATTTTTTACTATTATGTTGAGGAAGACTTAAGTTGAACATTTTATCATCATAAACATTGGATGATGAGAAATATTTGTGTAAATATTATTTTATATATTTATTTTATTTTACTAGAGACAAATTGATGAGAGAATCCAATTATAAAAGAGTGATTCTTTATTCCATGGGATAGTGAAAAGGGATAAAAACCACTAGGGTAAATATTGTCCATGAGGACAATTGTAAACCTACTCCCAAAGATGTGGGATATGAGGGAACATGATAGCACAAAGTTAGGCCAAGATTCCCTAGGTTTATGGATGAGACTAACTTGAAAATAAAGACCTAGGCAAGCTATTATCCTTATGTGTAACACAGGACGAGAAACAAGTATAGAGGAGGCATGACACTAATAAGTACTTGTGCATGAATTGAACTTGATGGTTCTGAGAAGGAGTCAAGTTCTGGAATTTACCTGGAGAAGGTTATCGAAATTTCCAGTCCCTATGGAATAAATAATTAGGCTCAGGGGTGATAGGAGCAAGTAATTTGTTTACTCTGGTCTATGGTTGGGAGGAACCGGATTCCCTCCTCAGTTTGTACCTAGTAGAGGAATAATCGGTGTTTATTTTCTAGCAACTAAACAATCTTAGTGTAATATTTATTCTACAAAAAAGAATGTTGATAATAGACATAGCAATACATCAAAAAATAGAGAGCCAATAACGTTCTTCTACAAACAAAGAAAGTATTCAAGTGAATCCATTTATCATTTTCAAAGGCAAGGCTTATTTCTAAGTCTGAATGTAGTAAACAAAATAGATAAATAAATCTTTATTTTGAAGAATGGAAAGCATTGCTCAACAATTACTTCGGACTTAAAATTAACAAGAAACTAATAATTGATTTTTAAGGTATATCAAAGTCAAAAGTCATCACAACAATACTGAAGAATGAAAGAACTCTGGAATACAATTATTTGAATAACTAGAATCCTTAGTAAGAATATTATTAATATTTTGAGGACATAAATATATACATGCAAAGAATATAATAGAAATGATCTCTTAAACTTTAAAAGAAAACTAAACCCTAGCGTTTCACATGAATATCTTAATAATTTAAATGTAGAAAGAAAAAGAAACCAGAGTTTCATAATATAGCTCGTGCTTACTAGAAACAAGGCTACATGGTAGCAAATACCTGCCGAAGTCTAAATACATGAAAACAATGCGGAAGTTTGATTACATGAAAACAATGCAAGAGAGTAATACATTGTTAATGATATGTATAATTACATTTAAAAAATAAAATGAAAATGTTATTTAAATGAATTTGTAGTAAGGATATGAAATTTGTAGATTATTTGATATTATGTATTGAATATAATATATATTGTTTTAAAATAACTTAAAACTTTCAAAAAAAAGTGTTGTGGTCAAATTCCTATTAAGACTATATAAGTGTGTATTTTATTTATGGCTAATATTGAAATATTTTATTTATTATTAATATTTTTTTTAAATGTCATGTGTCAACTCCACCTCAAACATTGAAAGAATTAAACATTTTCCTCATACTCATATCTAGAAAACACCTATTCCAAAAGCACTTATTGATGGAATAAGAATTGTTGTTCTAGAATTGTGTCCAAATACAACCCTGCCACTTGGATGAAATATTTATTGCAATTGCATTGGAAGGAGTGAAGGTTGTAATAAGACTTTAAAGTCTTTGGCCAATAAGATATGAGATAAATCACATTTAAAATTTAACTGAAAATATTATTTATCAAAACTTTGGTAAAATAGATACATATTTTATGGTCAACCATTGATTAATAGTTAGTCAACACTAACTCAATGCTATATACCATGCCTATTGGCAGATATAATAAGGTTAAAATTCCTTAAGCGAAAACAATAGTATGGCCACAAAAATAATTCTCAAATACTATTATGGAAATAAGGAGAATAGAAGAGATTTAAAAGATTACTCCAGGGAACAAATAAGGAATTCGTTGAAGCACGACGAGCTTGGCATCTTAAGAGAAGTAAACCGCATATATTACATAACCCAGGTAGTGTATCAGAGTGCAAAATATTTTATAAAATAAGTTGTGAATAATGTCTGTACAAGATTGTACCAAAGTCGTTTGAGCTTGTGAGTCCAACGATTATGTTGACAAAATAGAAGTTTTGTAGCAATCACAAAGGTTAACAAAATCAAGGAGCTCGACATTGGTAAAGAGGCAACATAGGAATACGATTATCTCTGTATCGAACCAAAAGAAAGATTTAACTTGTTAGGGTTTGACCTCAGGTCCCCAAGATGTCGTGACTTAGTAACCTTGAGTGTAACCTTGTTAGTTGGTATTCAGGATCATGCCTAGGAGGATTTCGACTCGCCCTTGCAACCACAACATTGAAAAAAAAATTAATGTTGACACATAACAATATAATGAATATTTTGAAAGGTATATTCTATGACACGAATCAAGTGGTTTCCGCCTCCTTGTAGACTAAAGAACAAGCATTGAACAAAAATCATTTTTTTGTAGATTGAGGTTTCCCCATTGTTAAAGCTTGGGCAAGGTCATGACATAGGGGCAACAGGGAAACCACGTTGAAATAACAGTCTTGTCCAAGATTCATATTTACAATGAGGAGATTAACATAAGTAATAGATAGTAAATGAATTACATTGTATGAGAAGCTATTGTTTGGTGAATGCAGAGGGTGGCTTTGATTCCATGTCTAGAATTTCCACAATTCTGCAAATGGTATCTGGAACAAACATTAGCTAAACATCACAGCAAACATGAAAAATAATTAACAATGGAAACCCTATTGTCTAGAGATTTAAGAGTAGAGTATGTTCAACACTGTTACCTGAGCTTGTGAAACAAACGGTCATGGTTTTGTTGGTGTGACTATGGAAGTGTTGCAAACCCTTTCCTGTACAGTGTGGGTAGAGCTGAAGGCTCTACGCTCCACACAAGGAAACAATACAAGAAACCTTGGATGGGGAACAAATGTGGATTTCCAAGATGCACTAAAAGGTAGATAGTACTGTGATATTGAGTTGGTGAACCATTAATGGCGTGAAGCCTAATAAAAAGGATAACCCAAGTTAACACCATGTTAAATTAATTAAAACTCATAGTCAACAAGGAGTGAGAGGAGTAGTGGTGTAATGAATCTTAAATGCTCTATTGTAGGAATATACAATATATACCAGGTGGCGATATGTGGATACAAACCTAGCTATACCAAGAGTAGGATTTACGGAAGATAAGTGATGTGTTGTTGAATCAACCATAACTTCTACACATATCACTTGTTGCCATTGTGTGTGTTAAATCATAGTATCAATATAGTTGATTTGATTAGTATAGTATATAAACTAAGACCAGATACTATATTTGCCATCGTTATTATTTGCTTGGTATGGTTTTTAATTCGTCAAACATTAATAAAATAAATGTATAGAAATGGTATATTAAATGTTAATTCCATAAGGTCTTGTGCGAATAATGGATATGTAGTATAGTTAGTATATTTGATGAATAAATTACAATATACATATATATACCAATGTGGACCATTTACATATGTATATATAATGGGTCTATTCAAAAACTATTTTAATTATATTCGCAAGACGAAATATGTACTTAAAACAAATAGAGAAGAGAAAGTATATACCTTGAAATAACCCATATCACATAATGGTAATAATCACAATAACGATGGACCCGACGCATAGTAAAGTTAGTGAAAGATTCTTCAACCTGTCATGGTGACGCTATGAGGTTTATAAATATGAAAACAGAGAAATTGTGGTGATAAACATACAACTTTGACGTTATATATATATATATATATATATATATATATAAGAACCACATATGGGAAATTGTAAAAAAATAATTTTTGGGTGTTAAGAAACGTTGCAAATGGTATCAGAGAATGGTTCAAATACCATGGCCTTATTGGCTCAAAAAGAATAGAAACATTGTGCTTACAAATGTATTAGTATATGCAAATGTTAAAAACTTGTTAAAGAGAAATATTGATGTCAATTATGCTTTGCACATATCATAAACAAAAATCAAATGTTATAGATGAATAAACTGGAAAAACAACACCAAGTGAACCACATCTGTACGTGGAATTAAATAATGAGAAACCTCGAGATAACTCACTAGGATTGTTGGAAACTATGCGTAGCATAAAGGAAGAATTATAGAGTATTGAAGAAGATAATGAAAAATTGTTGAAGGCTAGTAAGGAACATGAAGAGTTAAATGAGATCCTACTTAAGAACATGACAGAGATAAAACATAATAGGAATGTATGACAGACCTCCAGGAATGCTAAGAAATAATTCTCTAACGATGAATCTCACAAACGAAAATAACACCCAGTGTTTCGTGACAAAATAGAGTGGTTAGCTGAAGAAAGTGAAGACGGTTATGAAAACAACACTTTACAGAAGGAAACATTTAAAACTAAGAAAATAAAGTGGCATAATAATGAATTATCTAGTGAATTCAAAAAGATTAGACCACCCAGTTTTGATGGTGAGTCTGAAGGAGCAGAAGCTTGGATTTTGAACATGGGAACGCATTTTCATATCTATAATTACCCAAGGAATCTAAAGGCTAGACTGGTTGTGTACCATTTGAATGGTAAAGCTACCATATGGTGGAAAGAGACAAAAACAGTGAATAAAATTAGGAGCAATGAGCTAACATGGAAAATATTTAAAAATTACTTCAAACAAAAATATTTAACAAAAAGATATTTTGACAAAAAAGATAAGGAATTTCGTGACCTAAAGCTAGGACAAATGATTATCGAATATTTTGCTACCAAGTTTGTAAACCTAATGAGATATGTACCTTACCTTAGGGAGGAAAAAGTAAAAGTACAACGGTTTATGAGTTGTCTACCTCAAGCATACAAGGATAAAATTGAGTTCCTAAATCCTAAGACAATGGACAGAATAATAAGACACACTAAGTTATGTTATACTCAGTTTAAACAGAGGATTGAAAGTAAAAAAACATGGCAGAATAGGACCAGGGACAACAAGTTTGATCCCATGAAAAAATATTTTAAGCATTCACGTTATTCATCACATAGTGCACCGGTTAGGAGAAACAAATTCAGTGGTTAGCAACAAAGTGTATCAATCCAGAATAACATTAAGCTAGATGATTCAGTGAATAAAGCAGTTAGACCACCATTGCAATGTTGGGGCTGCAAAGAACCTCATTTGTACAAAGATTTCCCTTTAAGTAAGAACATAAACTTGACAGTACATAATATTCAGAAATCAACAACAATTAACAACATGGAAAGATGTACACATAAAATTAATGCAGCCTTGGAAAATCGATAGGTTGATCATCAATCTGCTATGGTGGAAATTGAACGTATGATTAATAAAAAATATGTATCTATTTTAATAGATCCTGGTGCAAGTTTAAGTTATGTTTCCCCTACTATAGTAGAAGACTATAAATTGAATAAGGTTAAGCATAAGAAATATTGGTTATTACAATTAGCTATTGGGATGAAACAAAAGGTTGTAGAGTTGGTCAAAGAATGCATGGTAACCATGGATGGTATAAAAACTCAAGTAGATTTGAACATATTACCTTTGGGATCTTATGATTTACTCATAGGCATGGACTGGCTAGAAAAATATTCTTCTGTTGTAAATTGTTGAAACAAAACTTTGACTATTTAGATGAATCTAGACAAGGAATAATAGTTAAAGGAATACCTCATGGTGTGTCAGCAAGACATGTTTTTGTCTTGCAATTGAAATTAAATGTGGGAAAAGGTCATGAAATATATGCGGTACGCATAAATGAAAGAAAAGACAAAGTGGTTAAAAATTTGCTAATTGAAGACCCTACATTGTAAGAATTTCAGGATGTGTTTCTAGAAGAAAATCCAGGACTATCTCCTAGAAGGGACATAGATTTTACAATAGATTTAGTGCTCGGATATGCACCCATATCTAAAGCACCTTGCAAAATGAGTATGCTCGAGCTGACTGAACTTAGAATGCAACTTCAAGAGTTGATGGATAAATGGTACATTAGAGCAAGTGTGTCTTTGTGGGGAGCATCGGGGTTGTTTGTTAAAAATAAGGATGGAACATTTAGGTTGTGCATTGATTACGGGAAATTAAATAAGATGACCATCCAAAATAAGTATTTGTTACTCCGTATTGATGACTTCTTTGACCAAGTAGGAGAGGCTAAAATATTTTCAAAAATAGACCTACGGTCAGAATACCATTAGGTTAGGATTAAAGATGAAGACATTCACAAGACTATTTTTTGAGCTAGATACAGAAACTATGAGTTCATAGTGGTACCCTTTGGTCTAACAAATGCATTTGCAACATTTATGTGTTTAATGAACAATGTGTTTAGGAAAGTTTTAGATAAGTTTGTGATTGTGTTCATAGATGACATATTGATTTATTCGAAAACCAGAGAGAGCATGAAGAGAACTTAAGATTGGTTTTACAAAAACTAAGAGAACATCAATTATACGCAAAATTCAGTAAATATGAATACTATAGGATAAAGAGCAGTATTTAGGACATGTGATTTTAGGAGAAGGGATTTCAGTTGACCTTGAAAAGGTCAAAGCCATTGTAGAATGTGTTGACACTCAAAACTGAAATGGGTTGCAACAAATCAATCCCAAGGCAACCTCGAACCACTTTGGATTAGAAGTTGCCCTCCTCCAACCCGAGAGGGATCTCTCGAAAATGTCACAAAATGATTTTGAAATAAGCTTGAAAAAGGTGGGCAGATTTAGGGTAAATGATGGTCTTGGATTTTTGGAGTTGGGGGTTAAACCAGGGAAATGGTCCATTGGGCATGGAGTCAAATGAAAACCGAGAAAAAGAGACAATAGCAGAGATCAAATAACTTGTGGAAAATGAGGCAAAGTAAGTCTATCTTTCAGTGCTTTGATAAATCATGATGTGGTAGCGGAAAGTAAAAGGAAAGGCCGACGTAGCAAATGATATATGCAGAAATATGAAAATGCAGATTGGTCTTACACAACTGATAGCTGGTGTAGAGGAAAGGCAATAAACAATTACAAAAAACCCAAATCCTTTCGTTATAGTAGTGGTCGTACTAAAGTATAACGAAGCACATCGGTTAGAAGAAAACTAAGTGTAATGCAATCGTGATGGATCAAGGAAGACATAAAGATATGGTAAAGACAATATCAACTGCGAGTAAGGAACACATAAATGAAGTCCAAACAGTTTTAACATAGCTGAAAGAGAAGAAAAACATGCTGAAAGAAATCGACCGTGATGAATCTCACAGTCGCAAGTGACAGATCTTCTTTATTACTCCATTAATGGCTTACAAAAACTCAGACATTACAATGAAACCCTCTTCAGAAGAGGTTTCCCCCTAGTGCTGCGCTCATGCGCCCCCTTTCTTTATGTTACCTCTTCCCTCTTTTAAAAGAGAAAACTCTAAAACAAAACTCTTAGTGTTCTGGGAATAGGAAACGGTTCCTCTTCATGGAAAATTTCAACTACCAGGTGTTCTGTCATAAGCTCTATAGGCTACTCGAACTGCTGCCAATGGCTTTGACAAGTGGACCGAATGATCCCTGCAACTGTAACGGATTTCTCCCTAGTTGCCCGTTAATTCTATAATCATTATTCAATATATATGAAAAATAACAGTCTTGGAGATTAAGCTTGTCATATTTCGATTCAAGCACACTGACACAGCCTGCAAGTTTTTGCCTTAGATCAGAAATCACTTCATTTGCCTTTTGCAGTTCATCAATGTTGATTTTCTTAATTTCTTCTTGATTTGCTATTGCGCGTGCAAGAAGTTTCTCCAATTGCAGGACACGGTCATTTATAGCATCTAGTTGTGTTTGAAGTTCTGTTATGCGTACACCATCTTGATCCATTTTCTCTGAATCTTCTAGCTCCTTCTCCAAAAGATGCTGCTTAAGTCTAGCCAAGTTATGCAATGCTTTGTCCCTTTCATTGCTAACATTTTTTAAACTTTGTTCCAAGTTCAAAATCTGAAGCCGATAAGCTTCTTCCACAACGATCGCCTTCATAAAAACATCAGTATCTGGATCAGGCTTGATGCCAGCTTGCTTTTCTCTTCTCGAAAGCTCAACCACATGTCATATCTGGTTCCAAGACCTAGGAATCGGCCAGAGAAGTCCATAGTTTCTCGCACAGTCATTTCACCAATATGCAAATCATGTTGGCTAATGTAAGCTGACGTTCTCTGCGGCACAAACTCATCTAGTTTGTGCCCATTGTATGTCACTGAGCCGGATACTCTCAATTCTGAATCGAGCTTGCCAGCCAAAGCCAAGAGTAAAGATGTTTTCCCTGAGCCTGGCGGTCAATTCTACAAGATGATGGATATTGGACGAAGAGTATATTTGTTCCAGAATGTTGTCCGGTAAAAGTTGACCCATTAACAGGAGAGGAATCAAATTTAGTGCACACATCCCTGTGGTCGTCTTGGCATTCTTTATGTACTCATTAAATGTCGGGACATGTATAGCTCTTATCCATTCCGCATCTTGCAGAGATGACTCAAAAAATCGCTCCCAAGCATTTTTTCGTATGTAAGCTGACATATCCCGCCCTTGCTTTTTCACAACTTCAGCACTCGATTCATTCGACGTGTGGAAGAAAAACTTCAATGCAATTTTCATGTAGTGTGGAAGGCAGACTATCAACGAAAGATCCCATCGTTTAAGTGCCTCTGTAAAGATCTTGAATTCGTCAAAGGTTCCCTGAGTATAGTAGATGTCATCAAGAATAGTCATCACTGTACCAATTTTTGTGAATGCAATTCTGCTCAGAGAAAACTCAGGCTCGAACGTGCCTGTAACTACCCAAAAGAAAAGTTCCACGTGACGCTTCCGGTAGAAATTCAGCTCCGCTATATCTGACTCTGTCAACCACCTTGAGACAAGCTGAAGGTCTTTCTGATGTGTGAATTGGATAATATTGAAGTCCAATTTCGCCAACTCTAAAAACTTTTTGTCCATAGTCAACTTGAGCCATGAATTGTTTTGTCCATATATCTCGATAAAGCTCCGTGCCTCCAATCTTGGCATGCTGCAATGCCATGGAAACTCCAACGCGTATTTGACCTCTCTTGGAAGGCTTTGATCGACACACCGTGAATATATGTCATAGAAATAAAGGTGAATGTGGAATTCACTAGGGTTGAGATCATATTCTTTAGTCACCTTCAGGATCAAATAGTTTTTTGCTGAAGTTCAAGCAGGTCTTCTGAAGCACATATAGAACCGAGTCGGCCAGGGACAACCCGTAGAAAATATTAAGAGCAGTTTTCCTATACTTGGTACTGCTATCTAAAACTGCGCCATAGTATTGCCTCACTAATCTATACAGAGACAAAAAGATGCATGTGATAACTGACACAAATTGCAGTAAGAAGAGCACCCTTTTCACTATTCCAACTACTATTGCAACTATGGACGGCTTCCCGGTAGGAGGAACCGATTGAACCTTCGACTGGGCATTACTTCGCCACTCGAACTCACGTTTTTGTCTGAAGATGTGAGTGCCTTCTATCAACGACAATATGGTCACGAACCAGAAGTCTATCGTTTCTAGAGTTGTTGCGAAACCTCCGAGGACGACGACGGTGGACCAGACGAAGGCCGAGTATGCGAGCCTGATGGCGGTCGTTTCGAGAAAGGCCAGCCCGACGGCTAACAGAATAATTTTATTTTCGGGAACTACCAGAGTATTATTGCCAATCCCGTTTGAACAATAGAGAGTATACAGTATTTGCGGAAGTAATGACCACATCGGAAGATTTGATCCCCGATCAATTACTGCCTCTGCTAGTTTCAGACCAGGAGAATAATTGGTTCCACCTGCCGCAACATATTGAAGACGCCTGGATCCTTTGCTATAAATTTTCTTACCAAATCAACGTCTCCCGCCCTGATCACATCGGACAAGAGCTTCTCATTTGGCACGTCGTATGTCATCCATGGACAAACTATCCATTTATGTCTCTGAAGTGTTCCAGCGCATTTTGATGGAATTCGGCAACTGCCAGATGCTCTGCGAGCCGTTACTAATCGATTTGGCAGGTGGAGTATTGATGATTCCTTCGATGTTGGTCTGCTCTTTGAAACGCCTTTGTCAGTGTTATTGGGCCGAGTGTCTTTTGAACCCTTCAACGTATTTCTCTGAGTGTTATTCCGCTGTATTCGCTTCGCCGAAGTTCCATTCGACAGCATCTCCTTAACCACCGCTTATCAGCTTGCAGGGGCACCTTATTTATAAATTCCATTGCCTCATTCAAGTGCCCAGCACGACTAATAATATCAACCATGCAATTATAATGCTCCATCATTGGAGTAATCTCGTAGCAACTAACCATGGAATTGAAATGATGGTAACCTTCATCCATGAGACCTGCATGGCTGCGTGCAGAAAGCATACTGACAAATGTCATGCAGTTTGGCTTCAGACCTACACATTGCATTCGCTCAAAGAGTTGAAGCGCATGTTTCCCATAACCATGTTGGGCATAACCTGCAATCATTGTGTTCCATAAGACCACATCCAATGCCAGCTTTCTATCAAACACTTATTTTGCATCCTCGATGCTCCCAATGCACTGATGACATTCCCAATGCCAGCCACCCCTTGTTAATGTGAATAAATGAGGACCGATTTGTACTTTGGGCAACATAGTCGAATTTAATATCTGTTACAACAGAATGCATGGTTCTGAAGGATGTCTTAGATGTGCGATCATTTATGGGTATTACATGATATTATCGAAGATTTATTGAGGAGTTTTCAAAGTTAGCTTATCCAATAACCTATTTATAGAAAAAAGGGTATCATATTTAAATGGACTAAGAACTGTGAGGAAATTTTCAAAAAACTAAAATAGTTATTAACCACTACACCTATTTTAAGGGTAGAAGATCCACACAAAGACTTTGTGGTGTGTACATATGATTCGAAGGAAGGATTATGGGGATTATTAATGCAGGATGGTTATGTAATTGCATATGAATCAAGGAAAATAAATTCTCATGAAGAAAATTATGCACCTCGTGATTTAGATTTAAAATGTGGCGACATTATCTGTTAGGAAAAAAAAATTGTTGAAAACAAACAATGTTAGTATTAAACACTTTTTCAACTAGAAATATTTGAATGAAATACAAGGTAGATGCTTGGATTTTCTAAGTGAGTATGATTTTGAAATAGAACACATCAAAGGAAAATAATGATTTAAAGCATAAAATTATAACAACAACTGAAAAAGATGAGAATTACATAAACATTCAAGAAAACTGTCAAAATAGTAAGTCAAATGATGAAGAAACAAAGTTTAGTTGTAATCAAGAAGGTTTGGTTATGTACAAAAACAAAATTTATGTTCTAGACAATACAAAACTGAAGAATTTCATATCAATGGAAATACATAAGAAGCCTTATTTTGGACACCGGGGTTATCAAAAGACCATCACAACCCTAACAAAACAATATTTTTGGACAAGAATGAAATCAGATGTAGCAGAATATTTGGCTAAATGTCTGGAGTGCTAGCAAGTTAAGGCTGAGCACTGTCACCCAATGGGTCTACTGCAACCTATACCCATTCTTGAGTGGAAATGGGAAGTGATTAGTATGGACTTTATTACGGGTTTACCTACAACCAGGAAACACAGTAACTCTATAATGGTAGTAATATATAAACTTACCAAAGTTGCACATTTTATTCTTGTAAAATATACTCACAAGGTCATAAATATTGCAGATATTTTGATGAAAGAGATTTTCAGAAAGCATGGTTTACCCAAAACAATCATCTCAGGCAGAGACACAAAGTTTAACTCAAACTTTTGGAAGACCTTGTTTAGTGGTATGGAAACACAATTGAGTTTTAACACCGCTTATCATCCTCAAATCAACAGTCAGATAGAAATGACTAACCACATTGTTGAGGAGATGTTGAAAATGTATGTTATGAACTGCCCAACAAAGTGGGAGGATTATCTTCATCTAGTTAAGTTTGCATACAATAATAGTTATCTGTCTCCTTTAAAAATGAGTCATTTTGAAGTGTTATATGGCAGAAGGTGTCAAACCCCTGTGAGTTGGGATGATGCACTTGATAGAATCATTCTAGGACCTGACATGCTAAAGAAAATGGAAATCATTGTTTAGAAAGAAAAACAGAACTTGAAAAGTGCACAGGATAGGCATAAGTGTTATGAAAAATTAAAAAGGACATATACAAAATTTGATATTGGAGATCATGTTTACCTAAAAGTAAAACCGAGGAACAATTAATTTAAACCCGGAAAACGTTCTAAGTTGTCACCATGGTATTGTGGGCCTTTTGAAGTGCTTGCCAAAGTAGGATCAGTAGCGTACCAACTTAGAATACCAACCAATCTGAAAATATACAATGTATTTCATGTTTCATTGTTAAAAAGATATGTACATGATGTAACTCATATTGTTAATTGGAATGTGATCCAGGTGGAACCAGAAGGTGAGTTATAGATGGAACCACTACACATTCTCAACAGGAAGGAAACTTTATTACAGAACAGAGCCATCGTCCAGGTTAAAGTGCAATGGATGCACTTTAGTCCTTAGGAGGCCACTTGGGAAATGGAAGAAGCCATGAGGAAATCTTATCCATTCATGTTCCAGAGCTGAGATGTTCATATGGGAACACCAAAGACGATGTTCAGTTCAAGGGGGAAAGGATGCAATATCCCTCCATTTTAAATATTTAAATAATTTTGAATAATTGTGATTTTGGACTATTATGTTGAGGAAGACTTATGTTGAACATTATATCATCATAAACATTGGATGATGAGAAATATTTGTGTAAATATTATTTTATATATTTATTTTATTTTACTAGAGACAAATTGATGAGAGAATCCAATTATAAAAGAGTGATTCTTTATTCCATGGGATAGTGAAAAGGGATAAACCTCGCTAGGGTAAATATTGTCTATGAGGACAATTGTAAACCTACTCCCAAAGATATGGGATATGAGGGAAAAAGCTAGCACAAAGTTAGGCCAAGATTCCCTAGGGTTAGGGATGAGACTAATGTGAAAATTAAGACCTAGGAAAGTTATTATCCTTCTGGTTAACACATGAGGAGAAACAAGTATAGAGGAGGCAGGACACTGCTGAGTACTTATGCAGGAATTGAACTTGATGGTTCTGAGAAAGGGTCAAGTTACGGAATTTACCTAGAGAAGGTTATCAAATTTTTCAGTGCCTATGGAATAAAGAATTAGGCTCAGGGTGATAGGAGCAAGCAATTTGGCTACTCTGGTCTATGGTTGGGAGGAACCGGATTCCCTCCTCAGTTTGTACCTAGTAGAAGAATAATCTGTGTTTATTTTCTAGCAGCTAAATAATTTTAGTGTAATATTTATTCTATAGAAAAGAATGTTGATAATAGATGTAGCAATACATCAAAGAATAAAGAGCCAATAACATTCTTCTACAAACAGAAAGTGTTCAAGTGTATCCATTTATTATTTTCAAAGGCAAGGTTTATTTCTGAGTCTGAATGTAGTAAACAAAATAGATAAATAAATCTTTATTTTGAAGAATGGAAAACATTGCTCAACAATTACTTCGGCCTTAAAATTATCAAGAAACTAATAATTGATTTTTAAGGTATATCAAAGTCAAAATTCATCACAACAGTATTGACGAATGAAAGAACTATGGAATACAATTATTTGAATAACTAGAATCCTTAGTAAGAATATTATTGATATTTTGAGGACATAAATATATACATGAAAAGAATATAATAGAAATGATCTCTTAAACTTTAAAATAAAACTAAACCCTAGTGTTTCACATGAATATCTTAGTAATTTAAATGTAGAAAGAAAAACAAACCAGGGTTTCATAATATAGCTCTTGCTTACGAGAAATAAGGTTAAAATTTCTTAAGCGAAAACAATAGTATGGCCACGAAAATAATTCTCAAATACTATTATGGAAATAAGGAGAATAGAAGCGATTTAAAAGATTACTCCAATAAACAAATAAGGAAGTCGTCAAAGCACGGTGAGCTTGGAATCTTAAGAGAAGTAAACCGCATATATTACATAACATAGGTCATGTATCAGAGTGCAAAATATATTATAAAATAAGTTGTGAATAATGCATGTACAAGATTGTACCAAAGTTGTTTGAGTTTGTGAGTCCAATGATTCTGTTGACAGAATAGAAGTTTTGTAGTGATCACAAAGGTTAAAAAAATCAAGGAGCTCAACATCGGTAAAGAGGCAACATAGGAATACAATTATCTTTGTATCGAACCAAAAGCAAGATTTAACTTGTTGGGGTTTGACCTTGGGTCCCCAAGACGTCATGAGTTAGTAAAAATCTCAAGTAGATTCACAATGAGAATGAAGCAACGCTACAGTACTTGAGATCATGCCTAGAAGGATTTCGACTCGCCCCTGCAACCACAACATTGAAAAAAAAAATAATGTAGATGCATAACAATAGAATGAATATTTTGAAAGGTATATGCTATGACATGACTCAGGTGTTTTCTGCCTCCTTGTAGACTAAAGAACAAGCATTGAACAAAAATCATTTTTTTGTAGCTTGAGGTTTCCCCATTGTTAAAGCTTGGGCAAGGTCATGACATAGAGGCAATAGGGAAACCACGTTGAAATCACAGTCTTGTCCAAGATTCATATTTATAATGAGGAGATTAACATAAGTAATAGATAGTAAATGAATTACATTTTATGAGAATCTATTGTTTGGTGAATGCAGAGGGTGGCTTTGACGCCATGTCTAGAATTTCCATGATTCTGCAAATGGTATCTGGAACACACATTATCTAAACGTCAAAGAAAAAATGAAAAAGAATTAACAGTCGAAACCCTATTATCTAGAGATTTAAGAGTAGAATATGTTCAACATTTGTAACACCTTATTTCCCCCAGCGTATAAATATAACTATAATGGCCAAGAGACTATAGAAATCTCCCTATGTGTGAATGTTCATTCGATGGACCTTTGTATGAAAGGTAAATGAATGTAAATCTTGTTATTTACTAGAAAATAGATAAGTGTTGCATGACTGCTGGAAGAGGGGTGTACTTAGAAAGATCATGAATGCTATACAAAGAGATGGTGAGGGGGACCATGAATGATTGTGTTAACATTCACCAAACCAGTACTTATTGGATTTAATTGATCAAGACCAGAACAGTCCTCTGACCCAGAAATGAATTACAGTCAGGCTGGTAGGTGGGAAGACCTCCTCAAGAGTTAATGAGGGAATGCGGCATAACACCCATCTGTAAGGCTTCCAGACTTGACCGCGGGCTGGGGATTCGAGCCACATGCAACCTTGCTGAAAGAGGCGAGAAAGGAAGGTGTGGTGGGTAGAAGGGGAGGCCTGTGAAGAGTGCATAGAGGGGAGGTGAATCTCTTGGGTTCAAGAAAGAACTGGAAATAAGCGTTCTGGTTATAAGAAATGGCAAGGAAGGTTATTGTTATCACACAGTTTGTAGTTAGGCTAATAGATGGATGAAAAGAGGTCAAACTGGCGTAATTGAAACCAATCCCACCCATTGTCACCTCGATGGGAAGGTTCTTTCTATTTATGGAGGTAGGGCCCAGGGGAGACGTCCCCGGTGACCTGGGGTTTTGAGAAGGCAAAAGGGCTTAGAAGGCTAAGTGATAAAATTCCCCCTCACAAGTCACTACCTGATTAGAAAGTCCAGATTAATAGCCAATAAAGATAAAAGGTAACCGGAAGTACTAACCAAGAAGTGTACCTACTCGAGACAGAGCAACAAAGAAACTATACATATGAAAGCTTACTTGTTGGTTAGTACTTCATATAATCAATGACTTTCTGATAATAAGCAATTAATAAATAATATTATTGATGAAGCAAATCAAAGTTGTACAATAGCAATGATTACAATATCACTTCACAATAAATGCTAATGGCAATCAATGTAACAATATCAACACTTTAGGAACAACGCCTTAGCCAACCATTCAATTGCTTTAAAGATGAAATAAATGTTGCATATAGATTTTTATAGCACAAGGAGATGACGACAACACCAGGGTTAGTAGAATTAGTCTAGTCTAGGGTTAGTAATGGTTAGGGTTTGTTCAAAGTATTGGAAGTTTGTAGGATCAAGTTACTTAACACACAATGCCTTAGATCAGTGCGCTCCTAGGGTATATGGAGTCAAAAAGAGGACGCAAGGGCTCGAGGAATAAGTGACGATGATGCAACTAAAGACAAGAGAATTAAACTTTGAGGTGTTTCTATGGCAAGGCCTCAAAGATTAAACCCTAGGGGAGAGAGGCTCACTTTGGTGTAGAAAAACCTAGGCCTCAATTCTCTCTCCTCCTTCTTTAGCTCAAAGGAAAAAACAGCTAGCTCAAAAGATGATTGATCCAAGAAAATAAAGTTTGAAAGTGACGTGTTGCTAGAGCAAGGCTTCACTAGTCAACCCCTAGGGAAAGATGACTCAGCAGGTGTAGGCTACCCTAGGCCTTGATGTGTGTCTCTCCTTCTTAGCTCAACAAAAGTGAAATGGCTAGGCTAGAAAGAAAGAATAGAGTGTTGTTGAGACAAGGCTCTATCTTACTTCAGCAAATAAAATGCCTTGAAACCTTGGTAGGGACATGAGACAAGGACCTTCAATGTGTGTTTGTCACCTAGGGTTTGATTCAACAAATTATAATAACAAATGCAAGAAAACAACACTACAACCATTCAATCAAGAATTTTTGCAGAAATTCACTTACATTTAACAGAGAAATCACATAGCAAAACCCTAGTTGTAATACCTTCCACCAAGAGAAATGCCAAAATGCTAAGAAAAAGTCTTCCTTCGACAAGTGCGCCTCACAATTTCAGCCAATAACCCAAAAAATGGTGCAAATTTCAGACCTCACTAATGAGTGAGTGAGAGATTGTGAAAATATGAAGGTAGAAACCCTCAATATATAGCATACCAATGACCTAAATTACATTTTAGGTCATTAAAAGGTCGACAAGGCCAAAATACCAAAATCATATTGTTTTACATTAAATGCTTAAATTAAAACCCTAATCAAGCAATAGAGAGATGTCATCCCCTTTCTAGGGTGACATTAGCCCCTTCTAGGGAAAATGCAGGTCCCTGGAGAAAAATGTTAGCCCTCCTTGGGCTTCTCCAAGCTGCCACACATGCCAAAACTGCCAAAGTTGCCTCCCAAAACGTCCATACTGTTGGGTGATGTCATGGGCATCCTGGGAGACATCCTAGGCCTTCCAAGGCCAACGTTCCTATGGAGAGGGCTCAACCCCCCTAGGTACAGGTCTGCTCAGCTGCCTCTGGTGGATTCTTCTGCTCTTCCCTAGTACAAATGCTCTGCCCTGTCTCTACCCCCTGTTGGGGTCTCAACATCCATCTAGTGGGCTCTTCAGCCCCATTGAGGTCCGAACTGATCATCTCCCCATGTGTACCTGTCCAACATGGTACTTGTCCATCGGGCATGATCCTGCACATCAACAACTACGCCCTCCATGGCCTCATAAGTCACATGGATCATAGCAATGTCAATCACATCTAATCATCAATATTTATTAAACATGTGCATAAAACCCCTTTACCCAAGTCTAGTGCTCAAAGACATTATACAAGTCTACAGTACAAGTTTGGGGAAAGTGACAAGATGTCCTATTGGGATAGAGTCTACTGGAAAAGGGTCGTTCCTGGAAAGGATCGAATCCAATTCATGCAAGTAGGTTAAGTGGATGGGGATGTCTGGGAAAAAGGTGCAATGATAGAAAGGATGGCTTAATGGTGGGTGCCTCTGTGGGGGGTGAGTTGTACCTGTCATGGATGCAATGTTTCCAAGCCCATTCATGCCTTTTATCTTCAATCTTTTTCTTCCAAGATGCTAGTCAAAGGACATTGCCCTGGCTTGGTAACTAGTGGTGGCAATGTTAGCCACAAGCATTTCATGGAAATGAAAGTTTGGCTCGTGATGAGACCCCCTTTCCCTTGGCTATGCCACCAAGAGCCACTACCCTGGCATGGTGACCAGATGTTGGTAGTGTCATACCACTAGATGCTCATGGAAAATAATAGGTCGGCTCGTGATGATACCTCCTATACTCTAACCAGGTCTTGTCTTATTGTTTTTTTTTAATCTTTTTATTGTTTTTTCTCTCAAGAAGCTAGTCAAGGGACACTTCCCTGTCTTGGTGACTAGAGGTGGCAATGTTATCCACAAGTACTTTCATGGAAATGAGAAGGTTGGCTAGTGATGTGACCCCCTTTCTCTTGGCTATGCCACCAAGAGCCACTACCCTGGCATGGTGACCAGATGTTGGTAGTGTCATACCATTAGGCACCCATGGACCTAATGAGTTGGCTCATGATGAGACCCCCCATCCCTCAAATAGGTCTTGATTTATTTTTTACGGGTCCCTTTGTTTCTTGTTGAGAAGCCTTTTATTGGTTTCTTAGGGATCCTTGGGCGAAGTATCTCAAGGTTTTATTCTTAGGCTTTTATTTTCAGCTTCTTTTACTCCCCAGACCTTTAGCCCATTATTCCCACAAGGTAAGGTACAACCCCTAAATGATTGGCCAACCCTATGCCCAGACTAGTGTAATGGGATGGGTGAGTAGGAAATAAGGTGGAAAATGGTATGTATGACGGGAACATACGATGGATTTTCAAAGATCCCCCTAGTGGAAACTCAAAACCTATGGACGTAAGCTTGCTAGGGCATCCTGTCATTCCCCCCAGACATGGTCAAGTGGACAAGCATAAGATCCAAGCACCTGTTAGAAACAAAGGAATCAAATGCACATATTCAAAGGTTTTGAGGATCAGAGTGACACATACCATGATACCCGAACTCATTACCTCATGGAGCAAGAACCATATTTGATGCAAGACCAAGCCGAAGGTGATGGATGTTGTTGTTGTTGTTGACAAAGTGGAGGCATTGAAAGGGAGAAAATATGGGCCCTCAAGGGCCGTGCTCAAGTCAATCTGGCTCTCGGTACTCCATGTCTAGGAGTTGTGGGCCTCGAGACATAATCTCCTAGTTATCCCTGAAAGTGGGGGATAACATATGGCTCCAAATCAGGGACATGTGCTCACCGTAGAGTGCATGAGAACCTCAACATCTATGGCATAAACTGTAACCTAATTGATCTCAATAGAAAACATCAGTAACCATTTGAGGTGGTGATACCACCCCAGCATATATATATATATATATATATATAGGACTGAAACAAAAACAATCATAAGTGTGAATGTAGAAGCAAACTATTCTAACATGCAATGCAGATGGTATAGTACAATGAATGCAAATACCTACCTACTTACCTGCACTTACCTATCAATTCAGGTTCCCCCACCTTGGTGGGGTTTGAGGAGGTGCTCGTTGATTGGTAATGGACACCTTCTTCCTTTCAAAGTGGACAAGTAGTAAGAGTCGTCAACTGTTTCTCTTCCAACTTTGAAAGGTCTGAGCCATGATTGAGTACTTCCTTTGACATTAGTTGGCTCTCCCTGCTGGGTATCCCACATCCAAACTACGTCCCCTTCCTTGTACTTTCTGATCTTGTATTTGGTTGTTCCGAACAACCCTGGTGTATTTTGCTGAGGGAGGGGAGTGGGATTCTGCAGTTAAAACTTCTTGCTGGGATGGTTGAATCAATATGTCACTTTCTCCCTTTTTTATTAGCTTCACGGTCCCAAATTCCTTGTCTTTATATTTGTCTAGGAGCTGCTGATATTCCTCTTTCTTGGGTCACTGAATCTGGTCAAAATCTTCCTCTGTTGCAAAAGGCATATCATTCGGAGAAAACTCATGAAGACTTTATATAATTAGCTCATGTGCTTTGTCATCTTTGATGGGATCACTAGCTTCCTGCACATGGGTTGTAGTCACATGTACATTCGGGAGACGACCTATAGTTCCATATTTCAAAGGTAGATTCACATAAGTGAGGTCCATCTCAAGGGTACCCCCCAGTTTAGAGACAAACTTTCTAGACAATAAAATCCCCAACAGATTTGGTACATCCACTACCACTATGTCCATGTGGATTACCTTCTCGGGGTATTCTTTAAGGCAAACTTCAACATTCTCAATTACCCCATGTGTGGGTATAGGTTTAGATTCAAATCCACACACATTCCTGTAAGGTTGTGTGACTTTCAAACCTATTTGTTGCATGACCTTGAGGGACATCATATTAGCACTAGCCCCTGAATCCAGCATGCAGTTATTGAGCCTCTTGTTATTCATTATCAAGGTCATAAAGAAGGGGGGGTGTTCATCATATTGGACCCTAAAGTGATCAGCTTGTAACATAATAGGAGGGTCCATGGGTCCATCTGATCCTTTGAATAAATTGTGAAATCGTTATTTAATAGATGGCACTTTAATGACTTCTTTCAGAGGGAGGGTTACATGCATTTTAGATAGTGCCCCTTCCAATTCAAAGTTCAAGTCAACCCTTTCAGTTTTGGATGTCTTAGGAAGAAGTATATCCAAAGGTGGGGGTTTTGTTTGGGATGCCAAAGGAATGAGAGGTGGGTTGGTTCAACTTATTTCTTCTATACACCTAGAACTCTTGTTTTTTCAACTTCTCTTTTGATTCTTGGTCTAGTTTGTTTATTATTGTCATTCTAGCCAGCCTAGATGCCTCTTTTACGCCCTCCCAATGTTCTTCAGCAGTGATATTTATTTGGGGGAAATCTACAAGATGACCCATATTGTTCACTTGTTCATGGCCATCATTGTTGTAAGGACACTCATGTTCCCAATGTGCTTCACTACATTGCAAGCACCAAGGGTTTTCATCCACGACATTTGCAGGAGATAAGGTGTTTGGAACCTCTTGATCAACCTTTGGTTTACAGGATTGGTTCCCCTTTTGGAATTGACCTTTGTACGGGACCCTAGGTGCTTGGCTTTGGGCTCTTTCCAAGTTGACAATTCTACTCATCATTAGCTCTTGATTTTTTATCATGCCATCCATGGTTGCTTGTAATTTTTCCATACTGGTGCAAAGGTCATAGGTAGGCTCAGTATTGTGGACTATCTTGGGTTTAGTGTCCATTTTTCCCCTTGGATTTGCAAAAGGCTCAATCTTAGATGAATGGAGCTTGCCTTCAATTTTGGTAGCTAGTTCTTGAGCTTCTTGGATTGTTTAGGGATTTTTGTCTCGGAGGATATACCCTAATTGACCAGTGAAAGACTTGGTATAGATGTAGACAAGGTAATTGTCGGTTGGATGATGGCTCACAGGGATTTTTTGCGACGGGGTTTCAAACCTAGTGTGGAATTCTCGAATGGATTCATTTTCATGTTTCCAAAAGGAATTCAACCTAGTAAGAAGCGTGTTGGGGTCTTCTTTGATGCTCCATCTCTCGAGAAAGGCTTCTTCTAGCTTGTCCATGGTTTTAATGCTGCCATTGGGAAGACTAAGATACCAACATCTTGAAGCATCAAGAAGGGTAGTGGAGAAAATTTTCATGACTAGGTCTTCAGCATCATCACTAACAGGGTGAAGCTGAAAAAACGCCAAAAAATTGCTCATGTGCTCTTCAGCACTGATTGCATCAGTACCGGTAAACTTAGGCAACCACTTATCATACTTAGGTGGCATTTTCCTAGGGTAGCCTGGTATGGCTGACATTTCTAATGACTTAAAGAGATTGGATGACCATTGTCTTTGATTATTGCCTAGGTTCATTGCATTGGTCTGAGTTGTTGAGCTAGACATGGTTTTCAAAGGAAGACTCCCTCCAAAAAGTGATTTTACAATAGGAGAGTTTCAGGGACGCTTTATTCTGAAGGATTGAGGAGGATTATTGTACCTCCTTGTAGTTTGTGAGTCGCCAGATAATTTTCTTGAAACTGTCAAAAAGATAAGGGAAAACACCCAAAGTGGAGTCGCCAGGTAAGCTTGTAAGATAAACACTCTAGATGAAAGGCTTACCGAAAATTGTTGTCTCGAGGAATGTTTGACTCAGTGTTCCCCGGCAACGACACCAAAATGTTATCGCATAGTTTGTAGTTAGGCTAATAGATGGATGAAAAGAGGTCAAACTGGCGTAACTGAAACCAATCCCACCCACTGTCACCTCGATGGGAAGGTTCTTTCTATTTAGGGAGGTAAGGCCCAAGGGAGACGTCCCTGGTGACCTAGGGTTTTGAGAAGGTAAAAGGGCTTAGAAGGCTAAGTGATAAAATTCCCCCTCACAAGTCACCACCTGATCAGAAAGTCCAATTTAATAGCCAATAAAGATAAAAGGTAACCGGAATTAGTAACCAAGAAGTGTACCTGCTCGAGACAAAGAAACAAAGAAACTAAGAAACTATACATATGCAAGCTTACTTGTTGGTTAGTACTTCATATAATCAATGACTTTCTGATATTAAGCAATTGATAAATAATATTATTGATGAAGCAAATCAAAGTTGTACAATAGCAATGATTACAATATCACTTCACAATAAATGCTAATGGAAATCAATGTAACAATATCAACACTTTAGGAACAACGCCTTAGCCAACCATTCAATTGCTTTAAAGATGAAATAAATGATGCATATAGATGTTTATAGCACAAGGAGATGACGACAACACCAAGGTTAGTAGAATTAGTCTAAGCTAGGGTTAGTAATGGTTGGGGTTTGTTCAAAGTATTGGAAGTTTGTAGGATCAAGTTACTCAACACACAAGGCCTTAGATCAGTGCACTCCTAGGGTATATGGAGTCAAAAAGAGGACGCAAGGGTTGAAGGAATAAGTGAATATGATGAAACTAAGGACAAGAGAGTTAAACTTTGAGGTGTTGTTATGGAAAGGCCTCAAAGATGAAACCTTAGGGGAGAGAGGCTCACTTTGGTGTAGAGAAACCTATCCCTCAGTGCTCTCTCCTCCTTTAGCTCAAAGGCAAAAAAGGCTAGCTCAAAAGATGATTGATCCAAGACAAGAGAGTTTGAAAGTGACATGTTGCTAGAGCAAGGCTTCACTATTCAAGCCCTAGGGAAAGACGATTCACCAGGTGTAGGCTACCCTAGGCCTTGATGCGTCTCTCTCCTTCTTAGCTCAACAAAACTAAAATAGCTAGGCTAGAAAGAAAGAATAGAGTGTTGCTAAGGCAAGGCTCTGTCTTTCTTCAACAAATAAAATGGCTTGAAACCTTGGTAGGGACATGAGACAAGGACCTTCAATGTGTGCTTGTCACCTAGGGTTTGATTCAACAAATTATAATAATAAATGCAAGAAAACAACACTACAATCATTCAATCAAGAAGTTTTGCAGAAATTCACTTACATTTAACCAAGAAATCACATAGCAAAACCCTAGTTGTAATACCTTCCACCAAGAGAAATGCCAAAATTCCAAGAAAGAGTCTTCCTTCAACAAGTGCGCCTCACAATTTCAGCCAATAACCCAAAAAATGGCTCAAATTTCAGACCTCACTAATGAGTGAGTGAGAGATTGTGAAAATATGAAGGTAGAAACCCTCAATATATAGCATACCAATGACCTAAATTACATTTTAGGTCATTAAAAGGCCAACAAGGACAAAATACCAAAATCATATTGTTTTACATTAAATGCTTAAATTAAAACCCTAATCAAGAAATAGAGAGACGCCATCCCCTTTCTAGGGTGACATTAGCCCATTCTATGGAAAATGTAGGCCCCTGGAGCAAAACGTTAGCCCTCCTTGGGCTTCTCCAAGCTGCCACACATGCCAATACTTCCAAAGTTGCCTCCCAAAACGTCCATAATGTTGGGTGACATCATGGGCATCCTAGGAGACGACCTGGGCCTTCCAAGGCCAACGTTCCTATGGAGAGGGTTCAACCCCCCTAGGTATAGATCTGTTCAACTGCCTCTGGTGGATTCTTCTGCTCTTCCCTGGTACAAATGCTTTCCCTGTCTCTACCCCCTAATGGGGTCTCAACATCCATCTGGTGGGATCTTCAACCCCATGGAGGTCTGAATTGATCATCTCCCCATGTGTACCTGTCGAACATGGTACCTGTCCATCGAGCATGATCCTGCACATCAACAACTACGCCCTCCATGGGCTCATAAGTCACAGGGATCATAGCAATGTCAATCACATCTAATCATCAATATTTATTAAACATGTGCATAAAACCCCTTTACCTCAGACTAGTGCTCAAAGACATTATACAAGTTTGCAATACAAGTTTGGGGAAAGTGACAAGACGTCCTATTGGGCTAGAGTCTACTGGAAAAGGGTCGTTCCTGTAAAGGATCAAATCCAAGTCATGCAAGTAGGTGAAGTGGATGGGGATGTCTGGGAAAAAGGTGTAGTGATATAAAGGATGGCTTACATGTGGGTGACTCTGTGGGGGGTGAGTTGTACTTGTCATGGATGCAATGTTTCCAAGCCCATTCATGCATTTTATCTTCAATATTTTTCTTCCAAGATGTTATTCAAAGGACATTGGTCTGGCTTGGTAACTAGTGGTGACAATGTTAGCCACAAGTATTTCATGGAAATGAAATGTTGGCTTGTGATGAGACCCCCTTTCTCTTGTCTATGCCACCAAGAGCCACTACCCTGGCATGGTGACCAGATGTTGGTAGTGTCATACTGCTAGATGCTCATGGACCTAATAGGTCGGCTTGTGATGAGACCTCCTATCCTCTAACTAGGTCTTGTCTTATTGTTTTTTTTTTTTATCTTTTTATTGTTTTTTCTCTCAAGAAGCTAGTCAAGGGACACTGCCCTAGCTTAGTGACCAGACGTGGCAATGTTACCCACAAGTACTTTCACGAAAATGATAAGGTTGGCTCGTGATGCGACCCCCTTTCTCTTGTCTATTCCATCAAGAGACACTACCCTGGTGTGGTGACCATATGTTGGTAGTGTCATACCATTAGGCACCCATGGACTTAATGAGTTGGCTCATGATGAGACCCCCCATCCCTCAACTAGGTCTTGATTTATTTTTTATGGGTCCCTCTGTTTCTTGTTGAGAATCCTTTTATTGCTTTCTCAGGGATCCCTAGGTGAAGCATCTCGAGGTTATATTCTTAGGCTTTTATTTTCAGTCGCTTTTACCCCCTAGGCCTTTAGCCCATTCTTCCCACAAGGTAAGGTACAACCCCTAAATGATTGGCCAATCCTATGCCCAGACCAGTGTAATGGGATGGGTGAGCAGGAAATAAGGTGGAAAATGGTATGTATGACGAGAACAGACGACGGATTTTTAGAGATCCCCCCAGTGGCAACTCAAAACCTATGGACGTAAGCTTGCTAGGGCATCTTGTCATTCCCCCCAGACATGGTCAAGTGGACAAGCATAAGATCCAAGAACTTGTTAGAAACAAAGGAATCAAAGGCACATATTCAAAGGTTTTGAGGATCGGAGTGACACATACCATGATACCCAGACTCATTACCTCATGGAGAAAGAATGATCTATGATGCAGGACCAAGTCGAAGGTAATGGATGCAACCGTTGCTACTGACAAAGTGGAGGCGCGAAAAGGGAGAAAATATGGGCCCTCCAGGGCCATGCTCAAGTCGATCTGGCTCTTGGTACTCCATGTCTAGGACCTCTGGGCCTCGAGACATAATCTCCTAGTTATCCCTGAAAGTGGGGGATAACAGTTATGATACAAGTTGATAAACGAGGCCGGTCCTCCTTGCTTGGCATCGTGTAAACCATTGCCAAGACCCTGCGGGAGGAGAAGAGTAACCTTTGTACCTACTGTTGTTGAGCCAGTAGAAAAGATTGTGTAGCAGAGCATTATGGTCTAGCTTGGGGGTGGCTAGTGGTAAATCTTTTTGGAGTGACTGAGCCTATGGTTGGGTGGAAATGGGCACCCCTTCCATTAGTCGCTTCATGTTGTCTGGTTCTGATAAGTATTTTCTTGCTTTATTTGTTGAACTAGAATGATAGATGATTACTTGGACTTATGCATATGTGAATTTATAAATGTTTTCTGTGTGAAATGGCTATGCCATGTATATGCTTTCATTTCCTTGTAAATTTACACTTCCAACTGATAGACTGCATGCCCAACTTAACTCCGGAGGCTTCCCGGGGCACAAGTTGTTAAGATGGCCAAGATAGGGGATATTGTGTCGACCTAAAACCATCCGTCCGAAGAAGATACCTCTCCCAAACCCCTTTGACATGTGACCGGAATGCCAGACCCAAGCCCTTAACCCTTTAATGGTAAAGCTCAGGAGGAGTAGCAAAGTTGAAGCCTCGAAAAGAGGGGATCTCTTCATCTAAAATACTAGCAGAAGAGGTCCGTTCGAAAGGACCCATATGACCGATACCTAGGAACCTTGGGCTAAGCCTAAGGGGGCCATATTCCCTTGGTTTCGTAGCTCTGGAAGTCCAGGACTCGGAGTAAGAACGACCTTACTATCTTTACGCGGACTGAAGGTGACTGGGGGACTTGGTCTCCCATGAGATTGATCGGCGACAGGTGGCCCCCTAGGTGGTTGGGTGGGCCTATCTCGCCAAGTAAACCGAGATCTGAAGTCAATCTCAGTTGTTGTTCGTGACTAAGGTATGGACCATCAATTCGACTCACGTCTGTCCGCGAGTTCAGAATTCAGAGGAATCAGAGTCAAGTGAGTCAAGAAATCCTAAATCCCGAGATCTGAATTCAATCTCAGCCATTGGTTGTGACTAGAGTATGGACCGTCGATTCGAATCGCGTATGTCTGCAAGTTCGGACTTCAGAGGAATTAGAGTCAAGTGAGTCAAGAACTCCTGAAGCCCGAGATTCGAAGTCAATCTCAATCCTTGGCTGTGACTAGAGTATGGACCATCAATTTGACTCATGTATGTCCGCGAGTTCGGACTTCGGAGGAATCAGAGTCAAGTGAGTTAAGAACTCCCTAAGCCCGAGATCCGAAGTCAATCTTAGTCGTTGGCTATGACTAGAGTATGGACTGTCGGTTCAACTCACGTCTACCCACGAGTTCAGGCTTCAAAGGAATCAGAGTCAAGTGAGTCAAGAACTCCCGAAGCCCGAGATTCGAAGTCAATCTCAGTCGTTGGCTGTGACTAGAGTATGGAACGTCGATTCGCCTCACGTCTGTCTGCGAGTTTGAATTTTGGAGGAATCGAAGTTAAGTGAGTCAAGAACTCTCGAAGCCCGAGATCTGAAGTTAATCTCAGTCGTTGGCTGTGATTAGAGTATGGACTATCGATTCGACTCATTCCTGTCAGGTGAATTGAGAACACCTGAATTCTGAAGTCTCAACGTGCGCGAGGAACCCATTGAGTCAGACCCACATGGAAGCTCTGTGGCCTCGACCAATGAACACCTGAGGAGCTGGAGAGAGGCATATCCTCCAGTTCTAAGTTCAGTTCTGAGTATGGTAACCGCAACAGGAAATCCCTAGACGAGAAAATGGGATTTTAAACCCCGAATGAAAGTCTTGAGTTCTTAAGGAGAACAAAATTTCGACGCCCCACCGTGGGTGTGTTACAAATTGGTATTAGAGCATGGTTACAACACTTGGCTTGCTTGGGATCATGGACAATTTGTTTAAAAACCATATTTAGAGTAATTTTAAGAGTGACACCCTATCTTACCTCTTCCTTAAAGAGTCTAGTTAAACTGTTATTGAGGAAAAGAATGTAACTTTCTACTGTGTGTGTGCATTTAAGAAATTTGAACTGTTTATTGTTCATAAACTAATAGAGTGGTGGCTAACAACAAATGTTTTTCAACACACAAGAAGTTAGTAAATCACAGGAAAAATGCAATAATAAAGGATGGTAACGCGCGATGAAGTGGGGGATGGCTCCCACAATAGAGACGAAGAATCTGACGAGAGGAGGGTGACAGAGACTCCTCCAGATCTGGCTGAGATTGTAAGGAGGCTCATGGCCGAGTTACAGGGCTGCAAGGCCGACAATGAGAGATTGATAAAAGAGCAAGAGAAGCAAATGGAAATTAATGCAGTCTTGCTGCAGAGTTTATCCGACATACAGAGATAGTTGCAGCATGGACCTGCCACCAGTCATGTGGACCGACGACAGACGAAGAGGAGCCGAATTCCACCTGAGATATGAAAACGTGGTCCCATAAGTGGCCACACTAGGAGGAGTACCTCAAGGAAGGTCCAACTTGGAGACAGGGGACACTCATTAGGAGAATCCTCTAGAAAGGAAACTGGCGACTCAGAAGGATATTCTTATAGTAAAACTAGCTCACATTCCCAAAGGAAAAGGAAGAAATGAAAGCAATCCAAAAGTCATGACCCTGAAGAGTTCAAGAAATCCAAACCACCCTCTTTCGATGGTGAGATTAAGAAAAGGGAAGAGGCAAAAGCCTGGCTACTTGGACTAAAGAAGTACTTCAAATTCCATGATTTCTCTTAAAACTTGAAGGCTCAAATAAATAATGTGAAAGGAATTCATGAAGAGGACCTATCTTGGAAACGGTTTTAGAATCACTTCAAGAAGAAGTATCTATCAGAAAGATATTTCGACGAGAAGACTAAAGAGTTCTATGAACTCAAACTAGGACAACTCACCATAGAGGAATATGTCAGTAAATTCCTTGAGTTGTTGAGGTATGTACCCTACATAAAAGAGGAAAAGGTAAAAGTGCAATGATTTATCAGTGGGTTACCTCAAAACTACCAGAACATGATTGAGTTTGACGAGCCAAAGACCTTAGAAGACGTTATTTGGAAGGCAAGGTATTGTTATGAACAGCTCGGGCATCAGACAGAACCTCGTGAGGACTCGAAGCAAAAGAATAGTTTGGGGTTCAAGAAGAAGGGGTTTAAGTCCCCAATATTTAAGAACTATAGGAAGGATTCAAGGATGAGCCTTCCTACCCGAAGTGTACACCAGTAGAATTTCCCCTCCCAGAGTAGAAATAAACATTTTGTATCAACCCCAGGAAAGATCGACAACCCAAGGAAGGAACCCTTGAAATGTTGGGGTTGTGGAGAAGAACATCTATTGAGGGATTGTCCGCACAGATAGAAGAACAGTAGGAGAGTTTACAACATCCAAGAAGCTATCATCGTCAATGATGTGGCTAGGAGTATGCCACGAATTTATGTAGTCGTGGATAATAAACAAGCTGACCACCAAGCTTCAGTGGTGTATATGGAAGGTATGATCGCCAACCATCCAGTTTCTATTTTAATTGACCCTGGTTCTAATTTGAGTTATGTGGCCCCTCATACTATAGACAAGTGTAAATTTCAACCACATAGACATGTTAGGCCATGGTTGGTACAACTAGCCATTGGCACCAAAATAAAAGTAGTGGAGGTCATACCAGCTTGCCAATTCATTATGGATGGATTTCTCACCCAAGCTACCCTTAGCATACTTCCCCTAGGATATTATGACCTGTTGATTGGCATGGAATGGATAGCTGCATATAAAACTAAGTTAGACTGTTACCATAAAACCTTAGAATGTATAAATGAAGAAGGGAGAAAGATAACCCTCCAGGGAATCCAGAAGCCTGTCTCAATGAGACGAATATCAACCCTTCAAATGAAGAAGTATTGCAGAAAGGGATGTCCCCTATACGCAATACAGGTGTTGAAGGCTGTTGAGGATGACAGACCAAACCTAGAGGACCACCCCCTATTAAGGAAATATAGAAATGTGTTTCCAGAAGAGGTATTGGGTTTACCTCGAGAAGAGACATTGAATTCTCGATAGAACTTGCACCAGGAGCGGTGCCAGTGTCTAGGACACCCTATAGAATGAGTACACTCGAACTAGTTGAGCTCAAGATACAACTAAGAGAAATGATGGACAAAGGCTACATCCAGCCTAGTGTATCTCCATGGGGAGAACTAGTCCTGTTTGTGAAGAAGAAAGATGGCACACTCTGATTGTGCATAGATTATAGACAACTCAATAAGGCAACCATAAATAACAAGTACCCCTTGCCAAGAATCGATGACTTGTTCGACCAATTGGGGGGTGCTTCCATTTTCTCAAAGATTGACTTGAGATCTGGATACCATCAAGTCCGAATCAAGGATGAAGACATCCACAAAACCGCCTTCAGGTCAAGATATGGACACTATGAATTCGTGGTAGTGCCATTTGGATTAACCAATGCCCCTGCCACTTTTATGTGTTTGATGAACAATGTACTCAACAAATTCTTGGACAGATTTGTATTGGTTTTTATTGATGATATCTTAATCTACTCCAAGAATAGAGAGGAGCATGAAGAACATCTTAGTCTTGTACTTCAAGTGCTAAGAGAATATCATCTCTACGCTAATTTTAGCAAGTGTGACTTTTTCTAGAAACAAATACATTACTTGGGCCATGTTATATCTGAAGAAGGGGTGGTAGTAGACCCTAACAAGATCACATCTATCATGGAATGGCCTACCCCAAAGGATGTTTCGGATATCAGATCCTTTATGGTCTTAGCAGGATACTATAGGAGGTTTATAAAAGGATTTTCCAAGATTGATTGTCCAATCATTGCCCTCCAGAAGAAGGGGGTTAAATTCATTTGGACACCAGAATGTGAAGAAAGATTGTAGTCACTAAAATACCTTCTGACCCACGCACCCGTGTTGAAGATCGTCGACCTCGATAATGATTTCCTCGTGTGTACAGATGCCTGTAAGGAAGGACTTGGAGGAGTCCTTATGCAAGAAGGATGTGTGATTTGCTATGAGTCCAGAAAATTGAATGAGCACGAAATTAATTATGTGACCCGCGATCTGGAGTTGGCTGCCATAGTGCATGCTTTAACAATGTGGAGGCATTACCTCTTGGGTAGGAGATTTGTACTTATGACAGACCACTGTAGGTTAAGGCACCTCTTTGATCAACCAAAACTCAATGCTAGACAAGCTAGATGGATGGCTCTTCTTAGCGAGTTTGATTTTGAAATCAAACATATCAGAGGAAAGGAAAACAGGGCGATCGATGTCCTTAGCAAAAGTATAAAAACAATTCACCTGGCAGTGGTGAGCACCTGTGAAACGAATGTCAGAGAAAGAGTCAGGAACACACAAGAAACATATGCATTCTTCAAGACCGTGACATCATACCTGAAGCAAGAACCCACAGGGATAAAGTATGAAGGCTACCAGATGATGGACGAAGGTCTGTTGACTTACCGAAACAGATTGTATATTCCAAGTTGTGACGACTTGAAGAGGTTCATAATGGACAAACTGCACAAGAGACCATACACTGGTCATCCGGGTTATCAGAAAATGGTCATGACCACTAGGAAACAATTCTATTGGCCTGGATTGAAAAATGATATACTTGAATATTTAGCTAAATGTCTAGAATGCCATCAAGTTAAGGCGGAACATCGACACCCAACAGGGTAGTTACAACCTCTACTGATTCTAGAATGGAAATGGGAAACCATCTCCATGGATTTCATCATCGGATTACCAAAATCAGCCAGACATAATGATAACATCATGGTAATGGTGGATAAGTTGAGCAAGTTTGCTCACTTCATTCCCGTCAAATCGACATGCAAGGAAATAGATATTGCCAACATATTCATGAAGGAGATATTCAGGTTGCATGGCATGCCTAAAGAGATTGTATCTAACAAAGACACGAAATTCACTTCATGCTTTTGGAAATCCTTGATGGCTGGTTTTGAGACTAAACTATTGTTTAGCACCGCCTATCACCCTCAAACCGATGGACAGACAGAAAGAGTAAACCAAATATTAGAAGACATGCTAAGGATGCATGTAATGCATCAACCTAAGAAGTGGGAAAAATACCTTCCACTAGTAGAATTTGCCTACAACAACGGTTATCAAGAATCACTGAAGATGAGCCCTTTCGAAGTCCTCTATGGTAGACAATGCAAGACTCCAATCAGTTGAAGTAATCTAGTGGATAGAATTTCAATTGGACCCGACATGCTGAAGGAAATGGAACAAGAAGTGGTTCAGATAAAACAAAATCTGAAAATCGCTCAAGATAGACAAAAAAGTTATGTCGACAAAAAGAGAACCCCACGGGAATTCAAGACAGGAGACCATGTCTATCTCAGAGTTAGGCCCAGGAAGAGTTCCCTAAGGATGAGAGCTTGTGCCAAAATGACACCTCAGTATTGTGGACCCTTTGAAGTTTTAGATAGAGTGGGACCAGTAGCCTATAGGCTAGCACTACCTCCCACAGTAAAGGCACATAATGTTTTCCATGTTTCATTATTGAAGACATATGTACACGATTCTAATCATATAATTGACTAGTCTATGATCCAGGTGGAACTGGAGGGATAATTCCTGCCAGAACCTCAATGCATACTAGACAGGAAGGAAACCCCACTCAGAAACTGAATCATTTCACAGGTCAAGGTGCAGTGGAAACAATTTGTCCCAGACGAGGCCACATGGGAAATGGAGGATGCCATGAGACAAGCATATCCATTTTTTTTTCACTTATGTATATATAGAGCACATTGATAGATAGAACATCGAGGACGATGTTCCTTTAAGGGGGAGGGAATTGTAACACCATGTTTCCCCCAACTTGTAAATATAACTATAATGGCCAAGAGACTATGGAAAACTCCCTATGTGTGAATGTTGATTCGATGGACCTTTGTATGAAAGGTAAATGAATGTAAATCTTGTTATTTACTAGAAAATGGATAAGTGTTGCATGACTGTTGGAAGGGGGGTGTACTTAGAAAGATCATGAATGCTATACACAGAGATGGTGAAGGGGACCAGGAATGATTGCGTTAACCTTCACCAAACTAGTACTTACTGAATTTAATTTCTCAGGACCAGAACAGTCCTCTAACCCAGAAATGAATTACAGTCAGGTTGGTAGGTGGGAAGACCTCCTCAAGAGTTAATGAGGGGATGGGGCATAGCACCCATATGTAAGGCTTCCATACTTGACCATGCACTGGGGATTCGAGCCACACACAACCTTTCTGAAAGATGTGAGAAAGGAAGGTGTGGTGGGTAGAAGGGGAGGCCTGCAAAGAGTGCAGAGAGGGGAGGTGAATCCCTCGTGTTTAAGAAAGAACTGGAAATAAGCATTCTGGTTATAGGAAATGGTGGGGAAGGTTATGATACAAGATGATAAACGAGGCTGGTCCTCCTTGCTTGGTATTGTGTAAACCATTGCCAAGGCCCCGCGGGAGGAGGAGAGTAACCTCCGTCCATACCGTTGTTGAGCCAATAGAAAAGATTGTGTAGCAGAGCATCGTGGTCTAGCTCGGGGGTGGCTAGTGGTAAATCTGTTTGGAGTGATTAAGCCTATGGTTGGGTGGAAACGGGCACCCCTTTCAGTAGTCGCTTCACTTTGTCTAGTTATGATAAGTATTTTCTTTCTTTATTTGTTGAACTAGAACGATAGATGATTACTTGGACTTATGCATATGTGCATTTATAAATGTTTTCTGTGTGAAATGGCTATGTCATGTATATGCTTTCATCTCCTTGTAATTTTACACTTCCAACTGATAGACTGCATGCCCAACTTAACTTTGGAGGCTTCCCGAGGCACAAGTTGTTAAGATGGCTAAGATAGGGGATATTGTGTCGACCCGAAACCATCCGTTCGAAGAAGATACCTCTCCCAAACCCCTTTGTCGTGCAATCGGAATGCCAGACCCAAGTCCTTAACCCTTTAATGATAAAGCTCAAGAGGAGTAGTGAAGTTGAAGCCTTGAAAAGAGGGGATCTCTTAGTCTAAAAGACGAGCGGAAGAGATCCGTTCAAAAGGACCCATATGACCGATACCCAGGAACCTTGGGCTAAGCCTAAGGGGGCCATATTCCCTTGGTCTCGTAACTCCAAAAGTCTGGGACTTGGAGTAAGACCGGCCTTACTAGATTTACGCAGACTGAAGGTGACTGGGAGACTTGGTCTCCCATGAGATTGACTGACGATAGGTGGTACCCCAGGTGGTTGGGTGGGCCTATCTCGCCAAGTAAACCGAGATCCGAAGTCAATCTCAGTCATTGGCCGTGACTAGAGTATGGACCGTCGATTCGTCTCACGTCTATCCGCGAGTTCAAACTTCGGAGGAATCGGAGTCAAGTGAGTCAAGAACTCCCGAAGCCCGAGATCCGAAGTAAATCTTAGTCGTTGGCTATGACTAGAGTATGGACCATTAGATCGACTCACGTCTGTTCGCAAGTTCGGACTTCAGAGGAATCCTAGTCAAGTGAGTCAAGAACTCACGAAGCCTGAGATACAAAGTCACTCTCAGTCATTGGCTGTGACTAGAGTATGGACCATTGATTCGACTCGTGTCTATCTACGAGTTCGGACTTCGGAGGAATCAAAGTCAAGTGTGTCAAGAACTCTTGAAGCCCGAGCTCCGAAGTCAATATCAGTCGTTGGCTGTGACTAGAGTATGGACCGTCGATTCAACTCGCGCCTGTCCGCGAGTTCGAACTTCGGAGGAATCAGAGTCAAGTGAGTCAAGAACTCCCTAAGCCTGAGATTCAAAGTCAATCTCAGCCATTGGTTGTGACTAGAGTATGGACCATCGATTCGAATTGCATATGTCCGTGAGTTTGGACTTCAGAGGAATCAGAGTCAAGTGAGTCAAGAACTCCCGAAGCCTAAGATCCAAAGTTAATATATGTCATTAGCTGTGATTAGAGTATGGACCATCGATTCGACTTGTACCTATCTGCGAGTTCAGACTTCGAAGGAATCAGAGTCAGGTGAATCGAGAACACTTGAATTCCAAAGTCCCGACGCGCATGAGGAACCCATTGATTCGGACCCACATGGAAGCTCTGTGGTCTCAACCAATGAACACCCGAGGAGTTGGAGTTCTTGTTAATGTTTATGCCATTATTATAGTTCTTTGCATTTCAATAGATAAGAGAAACATAAGAACAATATCACTGAGAAATACACATTCACAAGAGACACAACATTTATCCTGGGAAACCCTCTAGGGGAAGAAAACCCAACAAAAACTTCCTTATCATAAATTGCCAATACAATGTCAAGAGATAACTCAAACCAATACAGATAGTCCTCTCCAGGAGATGCGCCACTCTTCTCCTTCTCTCCAACTGGTAAGTTGCAGCTTGCCTCTTAGAAATGAGCAAGTGTGTTGTGTGATAAAGTGAGGTGCTAGCCTCTCTATATATACAAGTCTGGCACGTGTGAAGGGTCTTTACTGGCAGAGCCGACTTCTCACTCTGGGTGGGTAAACCCACCTTTATTATATTTATGGGTCTCAATAATAACTACTGGGGCCAACTTCTTATTCTGCCTATTACAATTGTTTGTTGACCAATCCGCAAAAGGGGATTTGGTCCTTATACAATTATCGACATGATTAATCCACAATGGGGATTAATCCTATAAATAATATATCAATAATAATAAGAATATTCTTTGCAGTTACATTATATCAACACTCCCCCTTAACAAAAAAGGTATTCTTCAATAGCATCAAGTGAGAGAGGTTTGCATCATCAGTGGAATAAGGAGGACGGTATCGTCAATATCATCTTGGAACATTGGCTGGCATATTTATGAGTCATCGGAAGTTTTCTTCATCGACATCATCGTCATTCTCGAAAGAATGCCATCATCATCTGCATCAGTATGTATCAGTAAAAATGATACCTCATCACAGCACTAGGCTGGCACATCACAATACTACACTGGCTCAATGTCATAGTTGTTAAGCTGGTAGCTCAGTGTCAGTCACATCTTGCTTTACGTCTAACAACTAGGTTAGAAGCAAGGTATACATCATCTTTCTTTACGTCTAACCACTGGGTCAGAAGCAAGGAATCATCTTGCTTTACGTCTAACAACTAGGTCAGAAGCAAGGAACACATCATCATCTTGCTTTACGTCTAACAACGAGGTC
>ML789377.1:300043-331534 GCA_009831015.1 Picea engelmannii | reverse complement strand
GATTTATTGTATTGTGATATGATAAAGATTGATTTTACACATTAAATGCAAGTATCTTTTTTGTATTTATTGAAGAAGTATTACAAGCCTTTTGTCTTTGTTTAGCAATCATTGACTTCGTCAATAATTACATCTCATCATTGCTCATATATATATATTGAAGATAGTCGTTAATATTTGAAGTACTAACCACTGCAGCACATTCTTTTAGCTTTATTTGCCTTGTCTCGCAAATAGGTGCCATTCAGTGGAATATCTTCTTTGTGACTATCCATTTGGCAGTAATCTGTGAAGGGAAAGTTTACCTTAACCTTTGAAGCCTTAAACCCTTGATCCTTTTCCTTCAGAAACCCCAGATTACTAGGGACGTCTCCCTTGGGATTAGCCACCCTAAATAGAAAGAGCTCCCCATCGAGGTGACAGTGGGTGGGGAAGCTCCTGTTACGCTAGTTTGAGCCTTGACTTCAAGCTACTTAAACCTTTCCTACAAACTGTGCGATAACATGTCATTAAAATAAAAACGTTAGATCAAGAATTACCTGGAACAACCTTCAAAGAGATGTGCTAGAAATATACGAAAATTTTGACCATGCAGCATTTAGGATCTAACCAACTCCAGAAATTTTTATCACATCACCATATTATCAATCAGACCAATAATCGGGCTTGAAAATTTTTGATTGGTTTTCTTTAGGGTTGTGATGTTAGATCTATGAGAGGATTGAGACTATTAAAGAAACACTAGATAACTTAAATGATTGCAGATCAATTTTGAGAAAACCCCTTTCGAAGTGTGACTTGCATAAAAAAACATAAATAGCACATCGATTTAGGATTTGAGCCTATGAAGGAGTGCAAACTAGAGAGAAAATAAAGGCGTTGTCTAACTGTTGTAAGAAATGTTTTTTTTCGCCAGAATCCGGCGACCTAAATTTGCATGAAATCACTATTTTTTTGTAAATTTTCAGAGTCTACCCAGTTTCAAGTCTAGCTGATTTTTATCAGTGTTTAATGACCAAAACCCATATTTATGACAGCCATAAATACTCAACATATAAACAAAATTTCAGAACTGAAACATGAGGATTCTAAACAACATTTAATGCAGAAATAAAAGTATATCAGCAGCACCATTTTCAGAAAATAAAATGCACAGAGATTTTTTGGTCTAACAGTGACCCTGGAAAAACCCACAAGGGTAAAACCAGTGAGAGAGGGATTTTATTATTTCATAGCTCTGAGAAAATGTCTTTTATAGCAGTCATTAATTTCAGAAATAAATACAGACTTATCTCGAAAACCGTGCCAAGTTTTCACTTCAAAATCTAAGCCAAACTCCTTGAAATTCGTGCTTGAATTTCCTATACATGTACATAGGTCAGCTCCTCGATTTATGTGCCCTTCTTGCTGTACGGATACCCTCGAGATTCGTGCCAAAAACAACAACCGAATTCTGTGCAATAAATGATTGTACAGCTGCCTAGGAACCTTCCAGAAAAACACACAACAATCATTCCTCGATTTTTGTGCAATAAAACAACAGTATGGCCCAATAAATGCACTGTACCTTTCCTCAACACTTGTGCCAATTTTCAGTTGTACGGTCTACTCAAAATACATACAGTACAACCTCCATTAACTGTTGTACTTCTCTCCTCTATTTACGTGCCCAAGCTTGCCTTGGAATACGTGCCCAAGCTTGCCTTGGAATACAAAAAATGCAACAACAACCCACAAAGGGTGCACCCTCCTTACCCTAATCGACTCAATGAGGAGAAGGTGAAAGGTCATCTCATCCAATGGTTGAGATTAGACGAGATGGATGGTGAAGATGAAATCACTTAAGTCACTCACTTCCCTAAGTTCAAAAAGTCATCTTTTAATTTACATCTCATAAATTAAATGACTAGGGTCCACATTAGGCATTTTCTCACCCCTTAGGCACCTAGGTGATGAGAAACACTTGCCTAGGTACTTTTTAATTATTTTAACACTCACTCTTACCGAGGAAGGTGTTACTCACCACTCCAAGCTTATCCCTAAAAAATACAAACTTGCCTTTTCCCAAAGCTTTAGTGAGTATGTCCGCAATCTGCTCATCTGTAGATATGTACTGTAGCTCAACTGCTCCTCTCTGAACATAATCCCAGATGAAGTGATATCGAATCTCAATGTGCATAGACCTGACATGAAAAACTAGATTCTCAGAGAGTTTGATACAACTCTGATTGTCACAGTAAATCATAGTGGGTCTCAACTGCACACCAAATAATCCCACCAGCAACTTGCGAAGCCAAAGGGCTTCACAACTGGCCTAACTGGCAGCCATATACTCAGTCTCTACAAAACTCAAAGTCATTGAGTTTTGCTTCCGACTAAACCAAGACACCACTGTTGAGCCCAATCCGAAACAACATCCAAAAGTACTCTTCTTGTCACTGACACATCCTGTCCAATCTAAATCATTATAGCCCACCAGTTGAACTCCATCCCCTCTCAGAAAGTCCAGACCATAATCCATTGTACCACAAAGATACCTGAGCACATGTTTTGCTGCCACCCAATGCACTCTCCTAGGCTCCACCATAAACTGACTAAGAGTGTTGACAACAAAACAAATATATGGTCTGGTGTTGACCAAATACATCAATGAACCGATCAACTGACGATATAAAGTGGAATCAACCAACTGTGACTTAGAAGCATGAAGCTTCTTCCAATTAGTAATCATGGGTGTAGTCATGGGCCTACAATCCTCCATCTGAAATCTCCTCAGAATGTCATAAGCATACTTCCCCTGTCCCAGAAATATGTGTCCAGGCTCTTGCCAAACCTCCAATCCCCAAAAATAATGCATCAGTGCAATATCTATCATCTTGAACTCTGAAGCAAGGTTCTCCTTGCAGCTAGTAATGAGTCTCTCAACCCCTGTAATGAAAATATCATTAACATATAGCAAGAGTACGAGAGGATCCTCTCCAACCACAATGAAGTATAGGTTGGGATCCACCTCACTCTTCTCGAAGCCCAACTGCTACAAGTAGGCATCAATCCTAGAATACCAAGCTCTGGGAGCTTGTTTCAAGCCATATGATTCCTTCTTTAGTCTACACACATGAGACTCTCTCACATGCACCTCAAAGCCCAATGGTTGTTCAATGTACACCTCCTCCTGTATGAGACCATTCAGAAATGATGTCTTCACATCCATCTGATGGATCTTCCAACACATCTCTGCTGCAATAGAGATTACTGCCCTGATCGAGGTATATCTAGCAACCAGAGCGAAGGTCTCATCATAGTCAATTCCCCCAACCTATGAGAACCCCCGAGTCAAAAAACGAGCTTTTTACTTCTCAATGCTGCCATCTGCAGCATACTTGAGTTTGTAGAGCCACCTAAAAGTCACCACTGACTTCCCCTCAGGTCTAGGAACAATCTCCCAAACATCATTCTTCATGATGGAATTGTATTCTTCCATCATGGCATCTCTCCAAACATGTCTTCCAACAGCCTCTTCAAAAGTGGAAGGCTCAGACTCCCTGATGCTACTCACCATCGCAATGTAGCTGCAAAATCTCTCAGGAGGTTTACTCTCCCTCACAGCCTACCTAGGATTCCCCATTGAACCTTATGCCTCTCTCAGAGTGTCCTGAAGCCACTTGGGCTTCCTCCTCTCTGAAGTAGTGTCCCATGGAGGGGACTCCCCCTGCTCAACCCCATCGCTTGAAGACTGTGAACCTGAAGTAGAATCTAGAGCACTCGATCCTGAAACCTGTGGACCAATAACCTGTGATCCTGACATCTCTGGCCCTGTAACCTGTGGACCAATCGTCACTGAAACTGGTGGACCTGAACTCTGTGTCACTGAAGTCTACTGTGGACTCACTTGAATATGAGGTGTTGACTGCTCACCCCTCTTATTCCCTCATAACTTCCTAAAGGCTCTATCCTCCTCAAATCTCACATCCCTTCTCAAAACAGTCTTCCTCAAGGAAGGGATGTATATGCGGAAAGCCTTTGAAGTCTCGCTATACTCAATAAAAATATTTTTTTTCTGTCGTGGGCTCTAGCTCTGTCCTCTTCTCATAAGGGACATGTGAATATGTAAGGCACCCAAAAATCCTAAACTGCCCAACCTTAGGCTTTTTCCCAGAGAAATCATCCTCAATAGTCTTATTCCCCAATGCTCTGTGTGGACTCATGTTCTGCAGATAAACTGCAGTGTAGCATGCCTCAGCCCAAAGAAAGAGTGGCAACCCCTGATCATGCAACATGGCTCTCGCAGCCCCAACTATGGCCCTGTTCTTCCTCTCTGCAACCCCATTATGTTGTGGTTTATAATGAACAACCAACTCCCTCTTGATGCCCTCTCCTACCAAGAAGTCATTAAATTCATTGGAGGTATACTTACCCCCATTATCTGTTCTCAGTACTCTGATTTTCCTCCCAGTCTGGTTCTCCACAAGAGCTTTGAACTCTTGGAACCGATTGAAGAATTGTCCTTTGGTCTTCATGAAGAAAATCCAAGACTTTTAAGAAAAGTCATCAATGAATATGAAATAGTACAAACAACCACTCAAATATACATAAGACATGGGACCACATACATCAGAATGAATTAGATCAAGTATACCTGTTGCTCTGATGTCACTGCTTGGAAAAGAAGTCTTGGTGTACTTTCCCAAAGCACACCCCTTGCACAACTCCTGGTGCTCTGTATTGAACTTTGGCACTCCAGTCACAATCTCCCTCAGTATCCTCAGAGCCCCATGATGCAAATGGGCCATCCTCCTATGCCATAGCTCACAAAGATCATTGTTGCTGGTAGTATGATACAATGCACTAGCTAGTTGAAACACGAGCTTGTACAACTTCTCATGTCGGGTCCCAATCACTTTGGCCGAAGTGATACTGGACCCCTTGGGAAATAGGAGCATATGTCAATCACGGAAAAACACCTCATATCCCCTCTCCTCAATAGTAGAAACTGAAATCAAGTTCTTCTTCAAGACATGAACATATAGGACATCTCTCAGCAACATGGGAGGTAGAGACTCCCTCTAAAACGATATTGTCCCATTACCAACTGCATTGACCACCTGATCATCTCCAAGCACTACCTCAAGATCACCAATCTGTGTAAGATCTGTCAAATGCTCACGAACACCTTTCATATGGAGGGAGGCACCACTATCAATATACCAAACACTGGAATGTGTGGCTCTAGTGGAAAGACACACCACTAAGGAAAAATCCTTATCGAACCTGGTGGGAAACTCCTCCACCTCTATTGAAGCCGTTGTCTGCTTCTTCTTCTTATTACGACATTGTTCTGCATAGTTCCCAGACATGTGACATTCAAAGAACTTGACTTTGTTCATGTCCTTCTTGCCTTCACTTTTCGGTTTGTTTCCTCCCTTAGGACCCTTTTTGAATTTCTTCTTGTTGTTAGCAACAAGAACCACATTCTCCTCATCATTACCAGTAGATGAACTGCCATGCACATAACCTCTCCAGGTTTCCTCCTAAACAAAGTCATCCCAAAGACGTTCCCACTTGGGAAGATTCTCCCTAGCTACAATGCCCTCAACAAAAACAACCCATTGCTTGGTCACCCCATTCAATGTTCTCCTCACAAGTTCACTGTCAACAATGGCCTCCCTAATAGCTCCAAGTTCATCTCTCACCTGTGTCAACCTGGTAAGATATGTGACCACATTTTCAACCTTGGTCATTTTAATTCTTTTCAGTTTCTCTCTCAAAACCATCTTCCGGTTCTCATTTTTACTTTGATACAACTTCGTCAAGGACTCTGACATCTCATAGGCATTTGTCTTCCCTATCACATGAGGAATCAAATGGTCATTGATGGCATCAAGGATGATTCTTTTAGCCTTGATACTCTTCTTGGTGTAGGCTGCTAGAAGAATAGGATCTGTAGGTACTGGGTTTGTTGTGGAGTTCTCAACAATGTCCCATAACTCATTCTCCTACAGAATCAAAGTCATTCTCTCCTTCCAAGCACCAAAATTTACTACCCCATGAAGTCTGTCATCAACCCTTAAACCAATAGCCATTGACCCTTCTCAGCTGAAAATAAAAATTCCAAACTCTGTCCGGTGAAGTAGCTTTTGTCCTCTTCTCTATCTTGTTGATTTAAATTTTCCCTTCTCTTCAACTCAGCTTTGATACCATGTAAATTTTCAGACCCCACTCAGTTTCAAGTCTCGCCGATTTTTATTAGTGTTTAATGCCCAAAACCCAGATTTATGACAACCATAAATACTCAGCATATAAACAAAAATTCCAGAACTGAAACATGAGGATTATGAACAACATTTAATGTAGAAATAAAATTATATCAACGACACCATATTTAGAAAATAAAATGCACAGAGATTTTCTAGTCTAACAGTGACCCTGGAATAACCCACAAGGGGAAAACCAATGAGAGAGGGATTTTATTATTTCAAAGCTCTGAAAAAATGTCTTTTACAACAACCATTAATTTTAGAAATAAATACATACTTATCTCGAAAACTGTGCCAATTTTCCACTTCAAAACTTGAGCCAAACTCCTCGAAATTCGTGCAAAAAAGAACAACCTGAATTATGTGCAATAAATGAATGTACAACTACCTAGGAAAGTGTGCCAACCTTCCAGAAAAACACACAACAATCACTCCTTGATTTATGTGCAATAAAATAGCAATATGGCCTTCAAAAATCTGTACAGTATGACCCAATAAATGTGTTGTACCTTTCCTCAAAATATGTGCCAATATTCAGTTATATGGTATGCTCAAAATCTGTACAGTACGACGTCCATTAAATGTTGTACTTCTCTCCTCAATTTTCATGCCCAATATTTCCTTGGAATGCATGCCCTTAGCATCAAATGTTCCTCTCTTAGTCTGCTCGACTTCTCTCTTTTTCCAACTCTCTCAAAAATGCAACAACAACCCTCAAAGGGTGCACCCTCCTTACCCTAATCAACTCTATGAGGAGAAGGTGAAAAGTCATCTCATCCAATGGCTGAGATTAGATGAGATGGATGGTGAAGATTAAATCACTTAAGTCACCCACTTTCCCTAAGTTCAAAAAGTCACCTTTTAATTTGCATCTCATAAATTAAATGACTAGGGTCCACAATAGGCATTTTCTCACCCCTTAGGCGCCTAGGTGACGAGAAACACTTTCCTATGTACTTTTTAATTATTTTAACATTTTTGTTATTTAAAATGCATTTCTGAATACAAAAATGGATTCAATATGCTGAAAAATCCTTGGGGCACTGGGATTATACATAAATAATCACTCAAAGACACAGATCTAACAATTCCTTGCTGGATTTCGGGAAGATATTCCTAGAAAAAATCACCTGAGAAGAGTCATTTCGTAGAACATTTAGACTACTGCGAAAATAAATAGCAGATTGATCTTGTGTTTAATCTCTTTGGAGGGAGTGACCTGCAAAAATTCCATGTCAACATCTGAAAATGGGAAAGATTAGCTCAGAAAACTTGGAGAAGGCAACCCAGATCTGAAAATATAAATTACTATACCCTGGCCTACATGTAAAACAAAACGAAAGGGAAAAAAATTAGAATGAGATATGGTTAGAAGATCTAAGGAAGACCTAGTGTCTCCATTGGGCAAGGAGTCTAAAATAACTCCTTAAATAGATGCCCTTTTCTCTTTTATTGTTTAAGTCCCAAAAACCTCCTAAGGAAAGCTTTGAGAACATCAAGCTTGGGTACGTGGACCACAAAACTTATAGAGGGACTAGACTATTTCTAGATCTACCCCAAGCATTACAATTTAGATTAATTGAAGTATAAACCCAAAGTAAGAATTTAAAATCCTATGATATCTAAATTCAATACTAAATCCCAACTTCAATAGTTCATAAAGAAATGAGATAGATATTATTCATACCTTGCTTTCATTTGTCTACCTTACAATACCCCTTCCTCCATTAAGTTATGTATGCCAAGATCCTTCTAAATACACCCTAGAGCAATATACACAATATACTTAAGAAACTAGATAAATATACACACCAAAATAGAGCAAATATGCCTTCTTATTCCATTTCCAACCATGACAAATGGGAGTGACACCCTCTGTAAATAGGTAGAAGCCTCCTCAAAAGCATACATAAAAAACATGAGCTACAATGAAACCATGTGCTCATAACATGGGACACAATAAAACCATGAGCCAATACCACATGCTATAGTAAAACTATGTGAAAAAAACATGGGAGGTTACAACAAACCCCTCAAACTAGGGTGCCCTCCTTTAATTGAGCAATTCTTTAACTAACTCACACATGTGGATCAAAGGAGGCCCTAGAACAATGGTGCTCCCCCAACTAACCCATAAAATCAAGCAAACTGCATTCACACATATGAGAATTGGTCCAAAAGTGAGGTGTGCCCCTTTTAGAAGGTTCTATAAGCTTCCCATGTGTGGAGAGAGAAAATTTTCCTTGGAGAGGAGTTTTCACACATGCCAAGTGGATATATGCCATGTGGCTCATACAATGTTGTATGCTGACAAGTGTACAAATTAATGATGTGGACACCTAGGTGAAGATGTGGCATTGTAGTCATCATCCATTCATGAATCCCAATGCAATGACACAGATCCCAATGTGAGTAGATATGACTGAATTTAGGTACATGGATCCCAATGACATGGATCTCGAGGCATAGTGCATGGATTCCAATGTGGGGTGCCCACCTATAATGATGCATCAAGCTTCAAACAAGTCATTAGGCAACAAACATCAAGCGATATCCTCTAACTTAACATAGGTAAATTTTATAAATTGCTTCCCATGGTGGGATAACTTTTACTCTTATTACATATGTCTATGCTTAAGAAAAAAGGTATGTCCTAAGTAATTTAGTTAAAGATAGGCGAATTTGATGAACAATTGATGGAAAAAGGTAGGGAAACTTTGTATTTTGACCCTCAAAGTCATTTTTAATGTTGTATAAGGTTTTTTGCTAGTCCAACTAGCCTTTTTGAACTAGGAATCTTCATTGTTTGTGCTTGTAAGCCCCTTAAGAGGGAGCGTGGCTTAGAGTTACCACCTCGACACCTTTTTACTACCCCCTTTCATATTTTCTTTTATTTTTCTTAGTTTTTTTTTCTTTAGATAAGCGCTTTTAGCATAGGGCCTTTTTAATGAGGTGGCATAGCTCTAGCCTTAGTATTTTTTTATTTTTTAATATTTACACCCTTCACCTCTAGCCTTTTTGGCTTACATTTTTTTTCATCTAGACCTTGCTGGAAGACATTTGATAAGTCAAATATAAGTAGGGATAGTATTTCTTTTATGAACGAGATGGCAGTGAAGGAGAATGATGGGAAGTGTTAGACATGGTCAGGATATGGACATGCTACTCAACAAGATCACCAATACTACATCTAGTCCTAAGTCAAGACAAAGTTTATCCAAGGACAACATGTCCCCCCATGGTAAAACGAGACAAAATAATAAAATTATAAGCGTTAAGAAGTGTTATAAGATATAACCCATGTTAATTACTTTCATGATAGGCTTGAAACAATCACACCACTTCTAAGCAAGAAACCATCACATGTAATCATAGCACATCAACTGAAAGAAGCATGAAGTACCATATGTGCAAGCACATATCTCCTGAAGTTTAAAGCATAAGAGTTGTTATACCATGGTAGAGCTACCTGAAGGAGTTGATGGATGATGTCACACTAGGAGTAGAAGATCATGTTGGAAGTGGCATATATGAGTAAGAGAGCTCATCCAAGCATCATCAATGCACCCTTGAGAGGGTGGTCTTGAGGTAGTTTCCCTTGAGGGGGAAACAAACCCAATGGCTTAGTCAAAATGTCAATTAAGGTAAAAACCTTCTAGGTAAGGGAACCATGCTAGCACTCTAACCAAGGTCAAAAATCTACACAAACAAAGCCATCCATATGTCCATGAAGCATCGCCAAGATGCTAGGAGACAACACTCTTCTTGTAAGGTGAAAACATTTTTGGAGTAACCCCAAAAGTTAACAATTTATTTTGCAAACGTGTCAATTATGTGAGTGTGTTCCCAATTTCGATCAAATTAGTATTAGAATATCATTTCACATGTAATTGCAGGAGGTTTTGCATCATTTATAGTAAAAACGTGTCTCATTCAAAGAAAGAGATGTAAGACAACTTGCATAGCTAAATCAAAGTGCTTCATAAATGAAATGGCAATCTCAATGGAAAAATTGGGAACTTGGATGGAAAAATGACCAATATTTCTCAAATGTTGTAGACTTTGTCAACAATTGTCGTAGCATTACACAGGGTAATCCTCAAAGATGTTGATTTCTTGTAGCTTCTGGAGGTATTCCCACTAGGGGCCATGGTGTCAGGCATGTGGGAATCTTCGTTGGCACCAGATCAGCCTTTTGTTTCAGTGAAAATTCTTTTGGAAAGAGGCTAGGGCCTCATGGGGAAGTTGATAGGCTTTGTGGGTTTGTGTTGGGGTTTCACACCCACAAAGAGGAATGAAATATTCTAATTAATTGTTGAGTTTAGAAGGGGGTCCTAAAATCACTCATTAGATTCCTATATAAAGAGAGGTGAGATTGTGACAAATCTTATAGTTGTTGATGTTTGGACAACATCGGGAATACATTATTCCATATATATATATATATATAACATGATATTTATAATACAACGTATAAATATACTTAATAAATAAGTAGTTACTTATTATCCAAGGGACACATCCTTTCATGGATGGTCACCATGTGTTCTATATGTATGGAACTCTCATCATTGTAATAATATATCAATCTATTATAATCATTTTTTCTTAGCATTTTCTATTGTACTCGTGTCTTTGTGCATAGTTATTCTTCTTGTGATCTTGGTTATTACTGCTACTACTGTTCATGGTTTATGCTTCAGTTCATGTAAATTTGTAAAGAAACTGAATGTAATTGAACAACATTAAACTCCAACATGGTATCAAAGCAACGTTCTTGAAAGAAGATTATTGCACAGACATTGATCGTCTATAGCAACTCGTCGTACCTTTCCTGCAATTCGTTGTTTTGTTGCAACTGCAACTCAGGTTAAAGTTTTTGCACTCTTCCAACAACCATGGTGAACCGTATTTTGGTGGAAGATAGGCTTGATGGAACAACCAACTTCAGTTCTTGGAAATATAGATTGCTCATCACTCTAGAAGAGAGTGAACTAATGAAGTACATTGAAGAAGTTGTACCAGAATCAACCGATGATGCAAAAAAATATCAATGGAGGAAGAATGATGCAAAAGCCTAAAAGATCATCATCTATTTTGTGAGAGACCATTTAATCCCTTAGATCTCCAACTTGAAGACAACTGAGTAGATCTACGACGCCTTGAAGAAGTTGTTTGAGAGAAACAACACCAACAGAGCACTTGCCTTGAGACATCAGCTTCAAAATCTCAAGATGATGAAGTTTGATACAATTGCCATCTTCTTCATGAAGATTTCAGAGATCAGAGGTCAGTTGGGTTCTAATGGTGAAATAATCTCTGATAGAGAACTTGTCATGATTACCCCTAATGGTCTTCCAAGCCATTGGGATCCATTCATTCAAAGTATCAGTGGGCAATCCAAATTTCCCAAGTTTGATCATTTATGGGTAGTCTGTACTCAAGAGGAGACCGGACTTACAGCTAGAGGCATGCAATATTCCCATCGTGATGACAATCAAGCCCTTGCCACTCATGCAAGGAAAAGAAAAGCAAAAAGAAGAGGTTTCAACAAAACATTTAAAGGAAGGAAGTCAACAACAAATCTTGAACACAAAAGAAGGACATGTCAAAGGTTCAGTGCTTCAGATGTGACAAGTATGGCCACTATGTGAAAAATTGTCCTAAATGGAAGAAAGGAAAGAAACATGCTTCCACTGCTAATGTTGATTCAGAACCACCTCAGAGGAAGTCAAGGAATGAAAGCATGAACAGTGAAGAGTTCTTCATTTCATCCCTCTCAAGTATGGTTCCTACTAGTAATGATATTTGGTTGATTGACAATGGTGCTTCCAGACATATAACTGGATACAGAGAGCACCTTAAAATCTAGATGAGAAAGAATCTTGTTTGCATGTTGTACTTGGTGATGATGCCAGATATAATGTGAAGGGAGTTGGATCCACTTCCTTACAATTGGATTCTGGCACCCCACTCCATTTGAGTGATGTATTATTTGTACATGGGATGAGAAGGAACTTTGTCTCTATTTCATCCTTAGAGAACAAAGGCTACAAGGTTGCTTTCTCTAATGGAAATGTTCTTGCATGGAAAAAGAACTCTAGTATGGATTATTCTTAGGTGATTGGTGTTCGAGAAGAGAGATTGTACAGATTGATTGTCTGACCAGTTCAATCCTTAATACATGATTCTATCAGTTTGAGCGAACTATGGCATATGAGACTTGCTCATTTACATTATAGAGCTCTTCCCACTCTAGGGAATATGGTGACATGCCTTCCAAATATCCATGTTGAACACGATGGCATTTGCAAAGGTTGTTCTCTTGGAAAGAATGCCAAGGGGTCCTTTCCGAGCAGCGACAACAGATCCAAGGGGATCTTAGACTTGGTTCATACAGATTTATGTGGACCCATGACAATTTCTTCATTAAGTGGATACCTATACTATGTGATCTTCATTGATGACCACTCTTGGAAGACTTGGATTTACTTCTTGAATACCAAGGATGGAGTCCTTTCCAGATTTCAGGAGTACATAGAACAGGTCGAAAACCTGACCGGAAAGAAGATCAAAGTGTTGAGATCAGATAATGGAGGAGAATACATCTCCCAGGATTTCAGTATTTTTGCATTGAGACAGGGATCAAGAGGGATTACACTATTCCTTACAACCCTCAATAGAATGGGGTCGTAGAGGAAGAACAAATATATTGTTGAGGCAGTCAAGGCGATGATTCATGATCAACATTTACCTATGTTTTTGTGGGCAGAAGCATCCATGACTGCAATTTATGTTCAGAACATAAGTTCTCATAAGACTTTAAGGAACATGACTCACGAGGAGGCCTTCACCGGAGTGAAGCCCGAGGTTGGACACTTCAGGATATTTGGGTGTCCAGTATACATTCATATAACCAAAGAGAAAAGGACCAAGCTAGACCCTTCAGGTAGAAAGGGTACATTTGTGGGGTATCGTGAGTCTTCTAAGGCATATCAGTTCTACATCCCTAGTTAGAGACAGATTGAGGTGAGAAGAGATGTTACCTTTGAGGAGGAGGTAGCCTTCATGAGATATAAAGGATCTCACATGGAAATTGATAGTGAGAAACATGAAGAGATGGTTCCTTCTCCCCCTCAAACTCCAGTAGTTCAAAGGGAGACAATTGATCCTATTGATCCCATTGATCCTGTACCTCCATTTAATGTTCCCAGAGATATTGTAGTAGGTCAGAAGAGACCTGCATGGGCTCGTCAGACTCTGCAGGAGGTAGAAGGACATGCAACTCCTCATGGTACCTTCTGAGACAACAAGAGACCTTAGAGATATTCGTGTTATGCTGAAACTGTGAGCCACATCATTGATTCCGAGCCTTCGTGTTATGAGGAAGCATCTAGTAAACCAGTATGGAGAGATTCCATGATGGAGGAGTATTAGTCCATCATGAAGAATGTTGTGTGGGATATTGTTCTGAGACATAAAGGGAAGTCTATAGTGACTTCCAAATGGATCTATAAGATCAAACATACATCTGAGGGAAGCATCGAGAAGCACAAAGCAAGATTTTTTGCTAGATGATTCTCTCAGGTGGAGGCAATAAGTTATGAGGAGACATTTGCTCCTGTTGCTCGATATATTTTTATCCGGACGATTATTTCCCTCGCAACATCCATGGGTTGGAGACTACATTATATGGATGTGAATACAACCTTTCTCAATGGAGAGATTGAGGAAGAAATATACATCGAGCAGTTAGATGGTTTCGTCATACATGATAAGGAGTCTCATGTGTGTAGGTTGAAGAAGGCCATGTATGGACTCAAGAAGGCACCTCGAGCTTGGTACGCGAGGATTGATGGACACCTGATGAGTTTGGGCTTCAAAAAAAGTGTTTTTGATCCCAACCTGTACTACAAGACTGTTAACAACGAGGCCTTGATTCTGGTCCTCTACGTTGATGATTTATTCCTCACCGGTACAGAGAGCCTTATTAATGAATGCAAGTATGCATTGGCCTCTGATTTTGATATGCTTGGTATGATGCACTATTTCTTGGGACTAGAGGTGTGGAAGAGAATTGATGAGATCTTCCTAAGTCAGGGGAAGTACACAATTGAGATATTGAAAAATTTTGTGACGTTGAACTGTAAACCCATGGCTACACCAATGGTGACGAATATGAAGAAACTAAGTGTGTCTTCTTCTGATTCTGACGAGATTGATCCGACCTTGTACAGACAACCGATTGGATCATTGATGTATCTATTTAACACCAGACTAGATATTTTCTATGTAGTGAGTGCACTTAGCCAATTTATGAGCCAATCGAGACAGACACACTAGATTGTTGTGAAGCATGTGTTGAGATACTTGCGAGGAACAATTGGACATGGTCTAAGATATAATTATAGTATTGACATGAGATTGTAGGGATATACTGACTTTGATTGGGCAAGGAGTGTAATGGACAGGAAGAGCACCTTCGGGTGTTGCTTCACTTTCTGATCTGCCATGGTTTCCTAGTGTAGTAGGAAACAAAGTTTTATGGCCTTGAGTACTACAAAATCAAAGTACATTGCATTGAGTGTGGAAGCTTGTGAAGCTGTGTGGCTTCGCAATATCCTTGCATATTTATTTGGACATGTGCTATATTCCACCATTATTCATTGTAATAACCAGAGTTGTGTGAAGATCTAAGAGAATCTAGTGTTTCATGACAAATCAAAACACATTGAGATCAAGTACCATTACATCCGAGACATGGTGCAGAGGAAGGAAGTATTGGTACAATACATTCCTAAAGATTAGAAGGTTGTTGATGTTCTTACCAAACCCCTTACCAGGACGAATTTCGAGTACTTCCATGACAGACTTGGTGTGGCAGAGAATGCCTCCCTCGCTGAAAGAGAGTGTTGATGTTTGCAACTTCCTAAAACATTCTCCAAATTGTATTCCTCTGTGACTGAAGTGAATTTATTTGTGATGACACTTATTGTGTGGAGAGCACATGAGGACATGTCAAGGGAGTTGACCCTTGACGTCACACACTATGGGAGCTGACCCTAGTGTTTCTAGAGGGTGTAGCCTCTAGAAGTCCACTTGGGGGTGTCATGTGAGACAAACATTCTCCAGATCGTACTCCTCTGTGAATTGAGTTGAGTTGATCTGTGAGGACACTTATTCAAGAAGGGATAAGTGCATTTGGGATTATAGCCCAACGTCACATGTGGAGAGCACATGTGAACATGTCAAGGGAGTTGACCCTTGAGGTCACACATTATGGGAGTTGACCCTAGTGTTTCTAGATGGTGTAGCCTCTAGAAGTCCACATGGGAGTGACATGTGTGACAAACCTTTTTCTACTATGGTGGTTGTGTACCACTGGCGAAGACTGTGTGTCTCTAGACAGTATTTGTGTACTACTATGGAAAGATACCTCCCTAGATAAGAGGGAGTGTTGATGTTTCAACATCGGTCATAACTTCTCCTAGATTGGGCTGCTGACCAAGTGAGATATGATACATTTATCATAAAGGTGCACTTATGGTAAATGGGCCCAGATGTAGTCCATCCTTGATCATGACAAGGAATAATATGGAATCGAGGTGCTTGAGGTGTTTTCCACGTGTCAGTTAGCATCATGCTAACATTCACTCATGGGGGTGTACCTATGCCGAACAACCTTGGTTGAGAATGTCTCCCTCGTTGAGAGGGAGTGTTGATGTTTGGACAACATCAGGCATACATTCTTCCAGCATCATGCTAACATTCACTCATGGGGGTGTACCTATGTCGAACAACCTTGGTTGAGAATGTCTCCCTCGTTGAGAGGGAGTGTTGATGTTTGGACAACATCAGGCATACATTATTCCAGATACTGGAAGAATGTATGCCTGATGTTGTCCAAACATCAACATGGAAGAATGTATGCCTGATGTTGTCCAAACATCAACACTCCCTCTCAACGAGGGAGACATTCTCAACCAAGGTTGTTCGGCATAGGTACACCCCCATGAGTGAATGTTAGCATGATGCTAACTGACACGTGGAAAACACCTCAAGAACCTCGATTCCATATTATTCCTTGTCATGATCAAGGACAGACTACGTCTGGGCCCATATATATGACATGATATTTATAATACAACGTATAAATATACTTAATAAATAAGTAGTTACTTATTATCCAAGGGACACATCCTTTCATGGATCGTCACCATATGTTCTATATATATGGAACTCTCATCATTGTAATAATATATCAATCTATTATAATCATTTTGTCTTAGAATTTTCTACTGTACTTGTGTCTCTGTGCATGGTTATTCTTATTGTGATCTTGGTTATTACTGTTGCTATTGTTCATGGTTTATGCTTCAGTTCATGTAAATTTGTAAAGAAACTGAATGGAATTGAACAACATTAAACTCCAACAATAGTAAAATAATGGAGTTAGTATAAGTGAGTAAACACTTGTGCTAGGAGGCAACACTACAAGAAGTGGCAGTTCTACAACCACAGGTGGCAGTTCAGTAGCTACAAGAAGTGGCGGTTCTGCAGCTGCAGGTGCCATTTTGGTAGCTACAGGAAGAGGCGGTTCTACAACATTACAGGAAGAGGTGGTTCTGCAGCTGTAGATGGCAGTTCGGTTGCAGCAGGAAGTGGTGATTCTATAGTTGCAAGTATTGGTTGTTGCAACATATTTTGTTGAGGTTTAGTTTGTCGATTTTGGTTTTTCAGAGGATAAGGTTGTCCTCATTTTTGGTAAATTTGTATCACCTGGGAGGGCTGGTTTGTTCCCTTAGAATTTCTGAGTTTGACAAAGTTACAAAACATAAATTTTGTGTCTCGTGTGCATTAATGATTCACCTCTGATCTTGATTGTTTCCACTGCAATAACTTTCAGTCAATAATTTCAGTGCAAAATTGTTTAGTGATAACAACTAGGGTTTACTCTTTGATCACTAGGAAGTAATTTTCAGATCTAAAATTAGTCACATAGAGTTGCATGTGAAAAATTGACATGGTATCAAAGTTGAGGCCTTGTAAAGAAGGGGATCATCCTTGAGACACATAGCTGCTACAATTGGTTGCATATTTTTTTTGGTTCTAGGTAGGTTACCATGGAGACTTGGTTGGTGGATAGTGGAGCTTCTCGTCATATGACAGGATCACAAAAATCACTCATCAATTTGACAGAAGAGACCTCACGATTGCAGGTGGAACTTGGTGATAATACCAATTAGTATGCAGTCAGGGGAGTTGGGAAAGCTTTGTTTCAGTTGAAGTCTAGAAAGCCTTTCAAGATGAGTGAAGTATTGTATGTACATGGTGTTGTCGTCCTAATACACACCTACAAACGTGGAGAAGTATCCAACACACTTGGTGTGTCCTTGGAGGCACAAACTTAAATCCAGACCCATTGTCACCTCAATGTGGACTCCCTCTGTCTAGGCTCACTCCTAGGGAAGCCAAGGGGGGTAGATCCTATTAAACTATGTGAAGTTTTTCTAGTTCTATGAGTTAATTAATTTGTTCACTAGAAAAACCCAACCCAATGACAATCAACCATGCAAAATGAAGTCTTTCAATGAAAAATAAAGAGTAAATTTATCCATCGAATGATTCAAAAAATAACTTTACACATAAAAAATAACTTCCCGAAGAATTAAAGAATGCTTGAACTAAGGAATAAATAATGATTTGACAAGTAAATAATGTAAATAACTTGCAAAAAGTAAATGGAATGTAAATACTTGAAAATAAATTGCTAAAAGGAAATTGCAAAGAAATGTAAATGTTGTGCAATGTGTAGGTTGATTTTAGTAGATTTTTAGGTCTCTCTTTGACTTAGGGGGAATTAGGTGTGAACTGCAGCAAACCTAAGCTATGTGACTAGCCCAAGTCCTTATCTCTTTAACCAAGAGGAAATGATGGGTGATCAACAAGAGAACAACAAGGTTCTCCCATAACTCCACGGGTCGGATCCAAGGTGTTGGGTGCTCAACAAGGAGGACACTAAGTGTCGTGAAACTGTCCCTGAATTCAACTCCTTATAGCCTCCACAAGTCACCATTTTTTAGTGGTTTAAGCAATAATGGAAATGAGTTCCTAATTAAACTAGCCACGCAATCCTTTTCCCTTTCTTATTACCCAAGATCCACAAAGTGGAAAGAGGAGGGAATACAGGTCAAATGGTGGGGCGATTTAAGTTTTCTTTGCCAAAAAAAAAAAAAACACTAGCCAACATGATATTGTAAGCATGGCAAAACCATTCACATGCAAGGTGTGGGCAAACAGAAAAATAAATTGCTTAAAATAAATGATATGAAAAAACTGGCCACACAACTTTGGAACAATGTGGAGGACAAGCCTACTGATTTTATGGCAAAGGAGGGTAAATTAAACAACTTTACAAGCCTCACAACTATGGCACAAGGTGGAGGACAAGCCTACCGATTTTGTGACCAAGGTGGGCAAAAATAATTAAAAAAAAAATTAGAAAATTACTTCTAAACTAGTCGACGTGATTTTGCAAGGGTGGCTAAGCCACTCACATGCACTATGTGGGCAAAAAATTCTAAAACTAATTTACAGATTATAAACTTGGAAAATAAATAGAGAATGCAAGCCCAAGAGACTCTCTTGGGCTGCTTACAATAATTTAGAAAGCAAGAAGTGAAACAAGTTTTTGCACCATATCCTTTAAGTGCTTTCTTGAGCTCCTAGTGGCCAAATTTTGGCAGCACCTCCTCTTAGAATGGAGAAAACCTGCATAAAGCATCAAACAATGCTTGTTGGAAAATGTTAAAAATCACCTAAACAAGTTAGTTTTGGGTTAGTATATAAACAAAAAAAATTATGTACAAAATCCGAACTTGGAAATTGATTGAAAAACAAGATTTAGATGATTATATGTGCAGAAAATAAGTAAATAAGAGCTAAAAATTATATCAGAAATTTAGGTGAAGTAAAATGAAGCTTTTCGAGTGCACTCCTCCAAGCTTTGGTAACTTATAAACTTGTAAGCCCTTGCTACACAATGATGCAAGAAAGTGATATCTTCTAAAAGGTCTAAAAAACACTTTGCAAACACTAGTAAAAACAAATCACATAAACATATAGCAATACTACTACAGATTTATCCCTAGCAAAATACTTTGTTTAGGGTTCTTCAAGTAAAACAATGTGAGCAAAAATGAACATAAATTCACAATATTACCTCAAGCAAAGGAAAACACCATACAAGAGCAGCCAAAAAGCACCAAGAATGCACTAAGAGAACACCAAGAGATCCTCCAAAGCTTCACTTTTATTGCATAAGAAATGGCTACAATATTGTAATAAGATTACATGAGAAAAATGGGAGAGAGTGAGAGAGAGAAATTTGGGTAGTGTTATCCCCTAGCCTAGGGATAATTAAGGAGATTATGTCTCGAGGCCCACAGGTCCTAGACATGGAGTACCGAGAGCCATATTGACTTGAGCCTGGCCCTGGAGGGCCCATCCTTCTTCTTCAGCACCTCCATCTTGTCAACAACAGTAACATCCATCCCATCGGCCTGGTCCTTCAACAACAATGGGTCTTTCTCCATGAGGTAATGAGCTTGGGTATCATGGTATGTGTCACTCTGATTCTCAAAAAATTTGAATATGTGCATCCAATTCTTTTTACTTCTGGCGTGTGCTTGTACCTTATGCCTTTCCACTTGTCCACACTTGGGGGGAATGACAGGATGCCCTAGCAAGTTGGTTCCCATAGGGTTTGAGTTTCCATTGGGTGGTTTCACGAAAGGTCATCGTCCATTCCCACCATACTTATCACTTTTCATCTTTTTCCCTCTCATCCATCCCATACATTGGTTCGGGCGGGTTTTCTAGGCTAGCAAAGGGTTGTACCTTACCTTATGGGAAGAAGGAGCTAAAGGCCCAGACGAAAAAAGTAGTTGGAAAAAGATAAAATCCAAAGGAACAAAACCTTCAGATGCTTCTCCCAGAGATTCCCGAGAAAGCAATAAAAGGCTTCTCAACAAGAAATAGAGGGACCCATAAAATAATAAAATCAAGACCTAGTTGGAGGATAGGGGGTCTCATCACGAGTCAACCTATTAGGTCTGTTGCCGTCCTTATACACACTTGCAAACATGAGCCAAGTCCCGCTCACTTAGTGTGTCCTCGGAGGCACAATGCCTAGGTTCAAGGCCCACGCTGTCACTTTGACTTGAACCTCTTCCGTCTAGGCTAACTCCTAGGGAAGCCAAGGGGGGTAGACCCTAGTTACTAGATGAGATTTACGATTAAGTGTTCTAGGAGTTGATTTTAATTAGTTAAAAGGTTAAGGGGAATCTATCCTATGATGTCAATCAGCAAATGCAAGATGCAACTATCTAAGTATGAGAGTCAGACATTTTCCTAGGGAAACTAAGACTAGTGCCTAAGATTGGGCAATGGGTCAACTATGTTAGGGGGATGTTCGTTACAAGATAAGTTACAAAGTATTACAATAAGATAGATACAACTAGACACAAAGAATATATCAAATATATAGATTAAGACTAGATACAAGATATACAATATACTAACAAGTTTACTCGCATGTGCAGGAATTAAAGATACTCAAGATAAAGCAATCATCAACACATGAAGCCAAGCATGCTCACAACAGATAAAGTTCAGTTGGATTTCTTTTCAATGGCCAAGAGACGCAAAGCACTCAAGACCCAATCAAGAGAATGCCTCCACGTGGATGCACACTTCTTGAAGGATCACACCACGGGTACAAGAATTAAAGGTAGATAAAAACGTGGAAAACCAAATATTCCAGATGAAAGATGTAACCACTTAGATATTATTTCTACAACACATCAAAGATAGCTTGCATATGAATGTAAATTGAAATAAAATGAGATCAATGAGCTTGCAAGTGTGTAATTGTATTGTTGATGTCGCAGATCGAAAATTAAATTAAGTGGTTAAGTGTGAGATTGATTTTAGCCCTATCTAGGTGTCAACCCAAAACTCTCCTCCCCCTATTACCAAGTGGTTGTTGGATGCTCAAGAAGTGAGGCAACGAGGCCTACCCTAGCTTCACAGGTCAACCCTAAGGCCGAGATGGTGAGTTATGGTGTCCTATTAAGTCTAATTAGTTTATTTTAGACCTATGAGCTAAATATTGCGAAGTGTGATTGAGTGCTTGTAGCTTGCTCAACAAGAGATTGCCAAAATACTGAAAATTGAAAGATAAGCAGGCTGAAACCTTTAGACAATGAATTGCAAGTTAAAATTTAGTTTCCGGAAAAGGCCTTGGGGACCCAAACCAAAATTAACAGTTGATTTCTTAGTTTATTAGCTTGCACATGTGAAGTGTGAGAACTGAAAGTGACTTGCAGAATTGTAAAAGATGATTACTTTATGCCTTTATGAAACCAATGTTAGCATGCATGTATAAGATAAAGATTAGATAAACTGAAACTTGCATGCAACGGAAAATAAAGATCTAAACTAAGCCACCATGGGCTCTAAGCTAGCATGTGTTATAAGATCTACTCTAGATTATTTTAAGTTAAACATGCATGTAGAAATCACAACTAATCTAGCTAAGCTTGCAAGGAAAGATAGAAAAGAAAGGAAAGGAAGCCGCTTGGGTACAACTCATTTGGGCTTGCGATTACAACATTTTAGAGAGGAAAGAAAGATGAGAAACTGTTACCACTTCAAGGAGTTGTTCTGAGGGTGTGTTGTGTATGAAAATTAGGCAGCATGCCCTCTTGTCCTGGTAAGAACCTGCAAAAATCAGCAAGCTATTGCTTGTTGATTTGAGCTGCAACACACTCAAAAAGTCAATGAAATTTATGTTTTTAGGCAGAAATTTCTTACATATGTAAACCAGAAAATTATATGATTTTAGGTGACCTATCTGAACACATTAGCTACCAAAATGAAGAATGAGAGAAGGTGAATAATATCAGAAACAATTTGGAGTGTAAGTGAGAAGTAAGAGAAAATCCGTGCTTGGACTTGTTCCAATATCCTCTCCTTGAAGTGTCCTGCAAAGATTAAACAAAATGTGAGACGAAAATAGATAATGATGGCATATATTAATAATCAAAACTAATTTCAATCAATAGTACATGCAGATCAAATAAGCTAGCAATTATACAATCACTAAACTTAGTTAAGTAAACTAATTTACCCAACAATCTACCTATGATCACACAAATATTTAAAACCAAATGATTTCACCTCATATACATGTAAAGAGCCCAGCCAAATCTTGAGATCCGTGTATCCTCCAAAGAATTTCCTTTTATTATCCAAATGGAAGAAGTTGCAACAACAAATTGCCACAAGTTCTTCAAGAGCCACACCAATGAAGAGAAGTGACAATAATGATGAGAGAGGAAGAGAATAAGATAGTGAGAAAATAGTAGCATAACAGTGCAATAATGAAAGGTGAAGAATGAGGGAGTGAGAGGTCTCTTAAATAGCTTGAGAAGCTAAGGAGACCCCTCTTGGATCTTCAACACTTGTCAAAGATCCAAGGGACAAGACAACTCAAAGAGGAAAGCCACCAATGAGATGAAGAGATTTTATAGTGAGGGGAAATGGAAAGTGAGTGAGTTGGATGGGTGAAGAAAGAAAGGCAAGTGAGGCGTATTGGCTGAAGAGATGACCCACACTTTCTTTCCAAGTAAATTCCAATTCAATGCTTAATATTTCCTCTTTTACGTGTGGCCTTTCCAATTTTTAAAGGAGGGAAGCGTGAGTTCTCAGGGAAAAATGTGAGGATTGGAAAGAGTGTGGGGAAGGAGTGTATGGAACATGCCTAAAAGCATGTGATTGGTGGAAGAGACCCACTCACCATTGAAAGCAACCTTCCAAATTAAAAAAGGAAGTTTCCACGTGAATTAAAGGAAGTGCGTGAGGGATATGGGAAATGCGTGGGGGTTGAGAGGTGACTTGGAGGGAGTTTGGAGTCCACACTCCTTAAAGGTAGGCGATTGGTGGAGGAAGGGAGTAGGGGAGGCCCACATGTTATTTAAGTGAGAGTTTCCACTTATGAAGAGGGATTACGTGAGTTAGTGAGTGAGGAATACGTGAGGGGGAAACGTGAGGTAAGGGAGACGTAAGGTATGAGTGTAACGTCCACACTCTAATGTGGGACGTGGATGGGAGAGGAAGGGTGAACCTCATGAGGAGGGGCCCATAACTCATTTAATATAAGTTATTACATCAATTAAAGAACTATTACATGCTCACGTGGGGAAGGGTACGTATCTTAAGTGGGAAATAAATTAAAAATTAATTTTAATTAAATGGGGGATTTAAAAGGGTAGGAAAGATATGGTGGGGTCCCTCTCATCATTATTTGCCACTTATTTCACCTGATTTGACTCATTATTACAAAATTGACGTTTTCCCATGTTCTGGGTTTGACAATTAAAATCGTTGTTTTCCCGAAAAACTCCTAAGTGGACAAAAAACCTAGCAAAACTTGTCCGACTGAGTTGAAACTTGGTCCATGGGTTTAGGGGGTCTCATTAGTTTTCTTTTGAGTACAAATACCCCTATCACAAATCCCAAGACCTAATTTTTACATTAATTACCCAGAATTAATTAATTAATTAATCAATTAATTAATTCGGAACCTAAAAGAAAACCTAGCTATACTTGACAGAATTCCACGAAATTTCGCGTGTTGTCTTACATGGTCATTTACAACATTCCTAAACACTAGCTACCTAGTAATGACTTCATTAGAACGCCTTTCACCACTTTGGAGGATTTATTGGGTGGGAGTGAAAAACTCAAGGGAGATTAACCCGGTTGGTTAGGCCACATTAACCTCCTGAGGTAAAAAACACTCAGCGAAAGGAACTCTCCTAATGAAGAAACCCTAAGGCAACTGACCTAACATGATCCATGTAGACCTATTACATTATAAACCCACACAGGGGTGCGGTAATCCCGCTTACAAAACTGTGTGCTGGAGCAAAAAGATGCCCTATAGAACCAAAAAGTCTTCGACATGTTTGCATCTGATGATGCATATCTTCATGATACATGGAGTTGACCCCCTAGTTGAAGAGGCGGTCAACAAGGTCCATGGGCATGTAGTAGTATGACACTACCATTCAGTTGGTCACCATGCCAGGGTAGTGGCTCTTGGTGGCATAGCCAAGAGAAAGGGGGCCCCATCACGAGCCAACCTTCTCATCTCCATGAAATTCTTGTGGGTAACATTGTCACCATTGGTCACCACATCAGGGAAGTGTCCCCTAACTAGTCTCTTGAAAGAAAAAGCAATAAGATAAAATATAAAAGGCATTGAATCGGCTTGGAAACATTTGCATCCATGGCAAGGTGCAACTCACCCTCTTCATAGGCACCCACAGGTAAGCCATACATTACCCTATCATCACTGCACCCATTTCTCAGACATCTCTCATCACCTCATCCACTTACATGACCTGGATTTGTATTCACCCAGAAACATCCTACGTCCAATGAGAATTAGCCCAATAGGACCTCCTGATGTCCTCTCCAAACCTAGCTTGTAGAATAACATAACGTCTTTGAGCACTTGTCTGGGAAAGGGGGGTTTTATGCACATGTTTAATTAACTTGATTATTATATGTGATTGGCATTGCTATGATCCATGTGACTTATGAGCCCATGGAGGGCGTACTTATTATTGTTGCAGAGCCACACCCGACAGACACATAGACATGGGGAGATGATTAGTTCAGACCTCCATAGGGATAAAATCCCACCAGATGGATGCTAAGACCCCAGCCAGGGGTAGCGACAGGACAAAGGCTTACACCAGAGAGACAGGAGGACGTTCCAACGGAGACAGCCTGGCAGGCCTGGACCCAAGGGGGTCTTAACCTCCCACTATGATGTTGGCCTTGGAAGACCCATGACATCACCTATGTGGCCCTTGACATCACCCGACGTTTGATGGACACTTTGGAGGCAGTTGTGTGCCAAGTGGCATGCGTGGCTTGATCCAGAGGCCTTGGGAGGCCTAACGTTTTTCTCCTAGAGGCCAACGTTTCACCAGAAAGGCCTAACCTCACCCTAAATCGGCATGGCGTCACCATTTCTGCTTGATTTATGGTTTAATTTGTCATTTTTATGTAAAAACTAGATATTACATGTAAACTGGCCATGTCGGCCTTTTTGACCTAATTTGTAAATTAAAGGTCATTGTAATTGTATAAATAAGGGGAAAATCACTCTTATTTTTCATCATCTTTCACTCACACTTAAGTGAGGTCTGAAATTTGTGCTCTAATTAGGGTTACTTGGCTGAAATTTAGTGCGTACTTCTTGAAGGAGGTTATTTTTGGAGTATTTTGGCATTTTTCTTGGTGGAAGTGTTCAACTAAGCTATTTGCTAGATGATTCTTGGTGAATGTAAGTAAATTTTCTGCAATTCTTCTTCATTGAATGGTTATGGTTGTATTTATCTTGCATTTATTCTATGATTATGAAATTGCTAGCTTAAAACCCGAGGAGGCTAAAACACATGTTATTGTTCTTGCCTTAATAACTTTCACCTACTATATTATGCTAGAAAATCAATTTTCTTGAAGCTTTTTGCTAAGGGCATTGCCATTGCAACACCTTAGCACCTCTTGCTTCATCTAGCCATCATCTTCTTCATCCTTGAGCTAAAGAAGGAGGAAAAATACTAGGGCCTAGGGTTACCTACTTCCTAATAGTCATTTCCCCCCTAGGGTTTGGTGATTGAAGCCTTGGGATACCAACACTTCAATTATTGACCCTCTTGTCTCTAGCTCTCTTATTATCATTTGTTCCTTCAATATTTGATGCTACCTAAAAAAACTCCATTTACCCTAAAATCGCTAATCTAAGTCTTACAATTGAGTGATTGACAAAAACTACTATCAAAACCTATACCTTAATCTCTCTACTAACTACTCCTAACCTTAGAATAGTCTAATCTACTAACCTATTTTCTTCTATTACTAAAGTAATCTACAACCATCTATTGCAGCATTAAAAGCACCTAAAAACAATTGTAAAGTTGATTTATACACTACCTAATTTGCTTCTGACAAATGCTAGTACTTTGGTATTAATAAGTGATTATTTTGGGTCATTTTGAAGCTCTTTCAAGGCATTTATTGTGAAGCAATTATCTTATAAACATTTTTGCTATAAAATTATGTTTTCTTCATCATATATCAACTATTGTTTTTATTGATAAAGTCCATGATTTTATGAAGTACTAACAACAAGTTGTGCTTGCAAAAGATATATTTTCTTGTTGTCTTGTTTTGGCCAGGTACATCTAAATACTTCATTACTCCATTGGTTAAAACCATGGGACTTTCTTATCAGTGTGACTTGAGAGAGGGGATACTTTTATAGATACTTTAACCTTTTCCTTTTCAAACCCCCAGGTCACCGGGAACGTCTCCCCTAGGCCATCAACCCTAAATAGAAAGAGGTATCATGTTGAGGTGACAGTGATAGGATAACCTCTTGTTATGCCAATTTTCCTTTCCTCAACCTTTCCCTTTGGGACAAGTACAAATTGAACGATAACATTTTGGCGCCATTGTCGGGGAACACTAAGTAAATTCTCCTCAAAGACGACACTTCTCAGTAAGCCTTCCCTCAAAATACCTTACTTTCCAAAGCTTACCTGGTGACTCCACTGAGGGTGATTCCCTCATCCCTTTGATAATTTCAAGAAAATTATCTGGCGACTCCACTAATGAAAAAACCAACCATGACTTCTCAATGGGACCTGAGAAACTTCAAACCTTTAGACATGAATAAAATCTCAGGATACCCTAGACAAATGCCCCCTAAGTACGAAAATTGGCTCCCTAGATTCACTGGTAGTGATGGGGAGAGAGTTGACTATCACATGAGTGATTTATGGGATTTCTTTCAATTCCACCCTATCAGTGACGACGTTGAAGATTTGGCAATGAAACTCTTCTCTGCCACTCTTCATGGCAATGCTAGGAAGTGGTATGACAACCTCCATGATGCTAGCATCACAACTATGGAACAATTGGAAGAAACCTTTCTCAAAAGATGGGGTATTCAGTTGGAAGACATCTCAGTACTACTAAAAAGATTCGATCATATAAAACAAATTGAGAATGAAACTGTCAGACAGTTCCAAGATAGGTTTGAGGACATACTATATCGAATTCGTGGAAGCCATCATCCTGAATACAAATAGATCGTTCATATATATACCAATGCACTCTTAGTGAATCTAGGTTTTCCCCTCAGTAAAAAAGTCCCAAGAATGCTCGATGAAGCTCACAACATGGCTAAAAGAATCGAGGAAAATATCTACTTGTCCCAGGTAAGACACCTCTTTTCCCCAGACACTCTTAGTTTGGAGAGATTAGTTTCCCTTGAGACCTTTACTGCTGATTTCCAAAAAGAAGGGGAACAAACCATCGACCAACAAGAAGCTAAGGGGAAGGATCTTAATGAGGTTTTCCAGACCCACAAGGAAGAGAAAAGGATTACTCATTTTTCTGCCAAGAATAATGAGGATGTGGTTGAGGAGCTAGAACATGAGGATATCGAACATGATGATGAAGTGTTGATGTGTCCTCATCCCTCTGATGAAGCCATCCAAAATTCCATTTTTTCTGCACAAGAAGAAGAGGATGAGGTTAGTCACATTCCTTTTCAGGATTTTGATAATACCTTATTCTATGATTCAGAGAGTGAATTAAAAATGGAATCCTCAGGCAAGGTATATTCCCCTTGTTGTACAATTGAAGATGTAGGGGCAAGTCATGAGGACAAAACAATAATGCATGTTGTTGAAGTTACCCAAGTCCTCAAAGCTCCTGCACAAGAAGAAATAAACACGGTGAGTTACCTTCCTTTCCAAAATGTTGATGATGCTTTGTTTTATGATTTGGAGAGAGAAGAGGTGCTAGAGGAGCCCTTGGATGTACTAAATCCTTCATGTTATGATAAAGATAATAACTTTGTTGATAATATCGATAAGTTCATACATGTTGGAAGGTGTAAGTGGGATGTGATTGGTTCTAATGAAGATCCCATTTACGATATTGAGGGACATTTCCAAAAATTTCCTTTACAACTATCATATGAGGTTACTAATTTTGACAATTGGCAACAAGGAGATGGTATGATTACAAACCTATTTCAGACACCCAATGATGACCTGGTGCTATCTTCTCCTAATGAATTTCGTTCATACCTTGAGGATTTTGATGATTATTCCTCTGAGCACTTGGATTTATTCCATGAAGAATATTATCCACCACCATTGTGCTCAGATCTTGATAGAGTTAAGGACATCATTTTCCCGGAGAAGGATCCTTGTGATAATGTTTTCCACCCACCTTCGATTATTTTATCTTGTTGTGTCATTAAAGGTGTAGTTGGGAAGTATGTCTTTTGTATTAAGTTTCCTCTGAGGCAAACCCTAGAGTTCAAGGGTAGGTTGAATACCTCAAGAAGAAGTTTGTCATCTCAATCTTTTAGCCTTCCCTTAAGAATTGGTCAGTCATCTTCTAGGTCCTTGCCAGTCCCTTCTCAAGCCTCAAATTGTGAAGACATCCGAGGAAGCCAACTTTCATACCCATTGAGTCAGTATTTTGAACCTTTGACTTTTCACAATCCCTTCTTGAAATGGATTGAGTACTTTCCTAAGAGAATGACTTGGCGCCATTTTTTCCCTCCCACCCCCGCCTCCACGAAGTAGACCTTATGATTTCCAATGATACAATACAGTTTCTAACAAATGTTATTTTTGTGCTTAACTTATCACTACTTTGGTTTATGATGAAGCACAGAGACAAGTATTGTGAGACATTGTTGGGATGGTTTCACTGTCTATTCGACTACACCTAATGTTCAACCAACAGGTAATTAGAGGTGAGTAGGTAGGCATTTTCATTCATTGTATATACCATCTGCATTTCATGCTAGAGTAGTTGTATTTCCATTTGTATATGTGCTTGTTTATTTTCATTTACTATATCATATATGAGCCAGGGGTGATATCACCACCCCAAATGATTACTAATAATTTTTGTTGAGATCAAGCAGGTCATAGGTCATGCCAGATATGTTGAGGTTCTCATGCGCTTTACGGTGCGCACATGCCCCTGAGTTGGAGCCAGATGTTATTCCCTAGCCTAGGGATAACTAAGGAGATTATGTCTTGAGGGCCATAGGTCCTAGACATGGAGTACCGAGAGCCATATTGACTTGAGCCTGGCCCTGGAGGGCCCATCCTTTATCTTCAGTGCCTCCATCTTGTCAGCAGTAGCAACATCCATCCCATCGACCTGGTCCTTCAACAACAGTGGGTATTTCTCCATGAGGTAATGAGTCTGGGTATCATGGTATGTGTCACTCTGATTCTCAAAAAATTTGAATATGTGCATTCAATTATTTTTACTTCTGACGTGTGCTTGGACCTTATGCCTTTCCACTTGTCCACACCTGGGGGGGATGACAAGATTCCCTAGCAAGTTGGTTCCCATAGGGTTTGAGTTTCCATTGGGTGGGTTCATGAAAGGTCATCCATTCCCACCATACTTATCACTTTTCATCTTTTTCCCTCTCATCCATACCATATATTGGTTCAAGCATTGGGTTTTCCAAGTTAGCAAAGGGTCGTACCTTACCCTGTGGGAAGAAGGGGCTAAAGGCCCAGAGGGTAAAATTGGCTGGAAAAAGACAAAAGGCAAAGGAACAAAACCTTCAGATGCTTCGCCCAGGGATCCCCGAGAAAGGAAGAAAATGCTTCTCCACAAGAAACAAAGGGACCCATAAAATAATAAAATCAAGACCTAGTTGGAGGATAGGGGGTTTCATCATGAGCCAACATATTAAGTCCATGGGCATGTAGCGATATGACACTACCATTCATTTGGTCACCACACTAGGGTAGTGGCTCTTTGTGGCATAGCCAAGAGAAAGGGGGTCTCATTACAAGCCAACCTTCTCATCTCTGTGAAATGCTTGTGGGTAACATTGTCACCGCTGGTCACCACGCCAGGGCAGTGTCCCCTAACTAGTCTCTTGAAATAAAAATCAATAAGATAAAAGATAAAAGGCATTGAATGGGCTTGGAAACATATGCATCCATGACAAGGTGCAACTCACCCTCTTCAGAAGCACCCACAAGTAAGCCAAATATTCCCCTGTCATCACTGCACCCATTGCTCAGACATCCCTCATCACCTCATCCACTTACATGACTTGGATTTCTCTTCACCTGCAAACATCCCACGTCCAATGAGAATTATCCCAATAGGACCTCCTGACGTCCTCTCCAAACTTGGCTTGTAGAATAGCATAACGTCTTTGAGCACTTGTCTAGGAAAGGGGGGTTTTATGCACATGTTTAAATGACCTAATTGTTAGATGTGACTGACATTGCTATGATCCATGTGAATTATGAGCCCATGGAGGGCGTACTCATTCTTTTTGCAAGGCCACACTCGACGGATAGGTACACATGGGGAGATGATTAGTTCAAACATCCATAGGGATAAAATCCCACCAAATGGATGTTGAGACCCCAGCTAGGGACAGAGACAGGACAAAGGCTTGCACCGAAGAGAGAGGAGGAAGTTCCACCAGAGATAGCTTGGCAGACCTAGACCCAGTGGGGTCTTTCCCTCCCACTATGATGTTGGTCTTGGAAGGCCCATGACGTCACTTTTGTGACCCTTGACGTCACCCAACGTTTGATGGACACTTTGGAGGCAGATGTGTGCCAAGTGGCACGTGTGGCTTGATCCAGAGGCCTTGGGAGGCCTAACGTTTTGCTCCTGGAGGCCAACATTTCACCGGAAAGGCCTAACGTCACCTAACGTCACCCTAAAGGGGCATGATGTCACATTTTCTGATTGATTTAGGGTTTAATTTGTCATTTTTATGTAAAAACTGGATATTACATGTAAATTGGCCATGTCATCCTTTTTGACCTAATTTGTAAATTAAAAGTCATTGTAACTGTATAAATAAGGGAAAAATCACTCTTATTTTTCATCATCTTTCACCCACACTTAAGTGAGGTCTGAAATTTGCACCCTAAGTATATAGGGGCTTCCGCAGTGTAAGATATTAGATATTATTTTCGGGATTAACTGCGTAGTGTAAGTCATTAATCTATGACCCATATTCATGAGTATTAGTCTCAACTGACCAATAATTCTCATGATTTGAATAGTCCAC
>ML789377.1:209468-227709 GCA_009831015.1 Picea engelmannii | reverse complement strand
GATATGCACAAGTTGAAGGTCAGGACTTTGATGAAACTTTTGCACCAGTGGCAAGATTGGAAGCTATCAGAATGTTTCTTGCTTATTCATGTCATAAGAACTTCAAAGTTTATCAGATGGATGTTAAGTCAGCATTTCTTAATCGAGATCTAGAGGAAGAAGTATATATGGAGCAACCTGAAGGATTCTCATTGACAGATAATTCTAATTATGTTTGTAAGCTGAAGAAGGCCTTCTATGGACTAAAAAAAGCACCACGAGCTTGGTATTATAGACTGGAGAAATTTCTACAAGAAAGGTACTGTTGATAGTAATCTTTACATTAAGTCCGAAGGTGTTAATTTACTAGTTGTTGTGGTTTATGTAGATGATATTATTTTTGGCTGCACTAATGAATCATCTTTCCAGTGGTTTGCTAAGTCTATGCAAACAGAATTTGAAATGTCCATGATAGGAGAACTGTCATATTTCCTTGGCCTACAAGTAAAACAAAGCTCTGCAGGAATTTTTATTTCTCAAGAAAAATATTTTAAAGAAATGTTAAAGAAATTTCAAATGGAAGATTCCTCTACAGTTAGCACACCTATGGTGGTTGGTTGCAAGTTGAGTAAAGATGATATCTCACCTGATGTTGATCAAAGGACATATTTCTCTATGATAGGCAGTCTTTTGTACATCACAGCATCTTGTCCTGATATAATGCAAGCTATTGGAATGGTAGGTCGTTTTCAGTCTGCTCCTAAACAAAGTCATTTGGTAGTTGTCAAAAGGATATTTAAATACTTGAAGGGAACAATGACCTATGGTCTGTGGTATCCTAGAAATCAAAATTTCCAATTAACTATTTATTCGGATGCAGACTGGGAAAACTGTGTTGATGAGAGAAAAGTTGTCTTTGTTGCAAAGACATGGACCATGAAGTGTTGGATTTCCCTAGAATGATCACTAAGTTTGAAGGAATGAATATGAATCAAGGAAACTCTAAGGTAGAACCCCAGCAAGAATCAGATAAGGTATTGATACAAGTGAAAGAGACCTTGAATGACCACCGACATGTCAGCTTATCAGAGATCTTCAAAGAGAAGGAATGCATCAAAGAAAGAATAGGGGAATTCGACATTGACTGTGTCCTAAATGAAGAAACACAAATGAATATTATGCCAGAAAGAACCTGGGACACTATAGGAAGGCCTTCTATGATCCCTTCCCTAGGAGGAATAAGTTTATTCAGAGGAAAGCTAGTAAACCTATGTGGAAGGCTCGCCCTGATACCTATGACTGTCAATGGAGCTTCGACAGAAGAGGACTTTGATATTATTAAATTTGTTGAAGATGGAGCCCCGTTTACCATGCTAATAGGAAAAACTTGGATTGATAGAGATCAAGCCATATGAAAGGAGGAAGAAGAAGTTTTGGAACAAAAGAAGCAAGAGTTAAAAGACTTTATGACCAAAATATTCACACACTTGATTGAGGAACAAAAGAGCAAATCACAAATAGTTAATACTAGAAACTCGGATGTTGAGGCTAAGATAACACTAGAGGATCCCCAAAATATTGAATTATGTATCCCAGACAAGGAAGAAGTATTACACAGGAACCCTAGGAAAAATTTCAACAATGCGAAGTAACTAAGACCAAAGAAGAAAAGACTCAGAATGATAAAAGCATTACCAAGACAAAGCTCACTGCAAAGAAGGCTAGAAAGTTAAGAAAGAAAAGGGCTAATACTGAAAGGTTATAGGAGGTTCTAGAAGAGACCTCGCCGAGATATCAGAATTGGAGCTTCACCAAGATATCAGAACAATGACATAGAGTACTTCACCATGACGAAGCAATATAATCGTTGGACCAATATATACGTTCGACTTCCGCTCTGAACGGGTGAAAAAGAAATAAAGAGGCATCATCAAACCATTGGGCCATGCCATAACGGATCGAACAGGAGTTAATGGAGGGTCAGGACCATTGTGAGCCAATCATTATCGACTCACCTATTTAGCTCGTCATGCCATGCATGAAGAACACTTTTTCCAAATCGAGAATTTGAGATCGCAACCTTGATTAAGATTGTCCAGTGATCATTACGCTCTTTCTTTCCATCTTATTGTCATGTCTACATTACTTTGTGAACCCAATATTATTAACCCCGAGCACATATGTCCGAGGAGCTTAATGCACTTGAAGAATCTATGAAGGAAGTACTTGTTGATCTCAGGACCGAGAAATTCATGTCAGAAAGAAGGATGTCTGCAGGTGTGAAAGCATCATCGATGGGAGGAGTCCAAGCTTCTCCATCAACTGCTCGCGGAGCAGGAACTTCCAGAATTGTGACAGAGATGAGAATGAAGCATAGAGACGATCTCGTGAATGCCAAGTTTATTTTGAGCATCTTACCTATGTATATACCTCCTCTAAACGACGCAGTAAACAGAGACAACGTGCCTAGGGATTTTGAGTATGCTTCGGTCACTGCGTACCTCCCGAAAGGGGTGCGCGTAGTTCATGCCAACCAATATAAGCTCGCAGCATTGAAGTTTAGTGACTTCAACCTCGACGATAGAAAGGCTTACAGAATGCTCGCCCCGCATAAGTATTTGACCAAGACTAAAGGAAAGAACTCCAATATTATCCCGCAGTCATGGACCCAGAACCTCGTGTAGCCCACACTGCTCAATGTTATGAAGATCCCACACTTTGCCAGGCACCATGAAGTGAACACCTGTGTCAAATTACTATTGTCAATTTACCACAGAGGATACTTATGGTTGAACCACCACATCATTGTGGATCCAACCTTGATCAATTGGATCATTGAGCTTAGCATGCAAGTCCCCGACCCACAGGATTTTTACCCTGGAAAGACCTCAGACCGAGCATTAGCACAGAGGATCAAAGAGACTTATGGCAATGTTGAGAAGGGCACGCGAGGCTACAAGGTAGCCTCTATCCTGAGCGGCATAGTGTGCCTTGCATGCAAATGATCACAGGCAAGCTAGTTCGCAAGAACTGTCCCACCCAAGTGACTAGATTCATCGTTGAACTCACAGGGAAGTGTGCAGAAGGACTTCAGATGAATTGGGCGCAGTACCTGGTAAACTAGTTGGAACTAAACTGCAGGGAAGCACAAGACCAAGGATATGAGTTCCACTTCAACTGGCTTCTCATACTGATCACATTCATTGCACGGTAGATGCCGGAAGGTGCGACCTTCCCAGACATCGATCCCTTTGAACCATTGGTCGTGAAGTTCAGTACCTTGTGGTACTTGAACGATATGAACAAGCAATAGCAGTCAAATGTCATCTTCCACACTTACTACAACCAGTTGAAAGTATCCATCCAGTCTGAGCCTCGTATGACCCCAAATACCCTCCATAGGTTCTATCCCTTAATGAAGTTCAGCACAGACCACCACTTCATTTGTATAACAGCACACGCATATGGACATAAGTAGCAGTTGCAATCCTATTACAAGCTTACAGAGGAAGATTTAGAGGAAATCACCAAGGAATGGTCAGTGGACCTCCTTATCCCAGCCAACCCTGCAGAATTGTCCGATGTAGATAGTCTAGAAGCTACGCAGGATACACCCAGACCTAGTAAAACAAAGAAGCTTGAAGAAGTTCAGGATATAGACAACACATCCGTGAAGACTGCGTCTATGTCACCAGAGAAAGGATGTGTTGGCATAGAGATTGGTGAGGAAACATCGCATAAGGATGAGGAGGACCCCTCAAAGAAAAGAAAGGTGTCTGCCTAGAAGCCTTCATCCAGAAAGAAAACGAAAGCAACCAAGACGAAGTTCGAGACTTTCCTCAGACTAGATGACTTTAACTTCATCATCGCTGCATTGAATGACACTTCGCTAGAGATTGCATAGAAGTAGGAAGCCAGGAATGAGGCGATGTATAATCGCATCAAGATAGAGGTCCAAGGAGTGTATCGAGCACTTCAGTTGAGGTGCATAGTATCCACTACGCCCCTGTCAGTCGGAACACCAAAAGAAGGAGATGAGCCAGCTCAACTCCACCAAATCACGGATTCAGTCAAGGCTGGACTTTGAAAAGCACAAGATGAAGTAGAGAAAGCCATCCAGGATTAGACACAAGTACAAGGAGTACTTGTAGAACAACGAAGTGCTGCAGAACAAGAAAAGAGTGCTCTCCAAACAAAATGGAATGATGAGAAAGCATAGCTACAACAAGGAAATGAATAGTTGTTGGTAGAGAAACTGGAGGTAAAGGAAGCAGTCAACAGAGCACTTCTCTCTACAACAGTCATTGAGGTATAGACCAAAGAAAGAATCCCACAGTAGGTGGCATAGCTCGAAGATGTGATCTAGAAGCTACAGCAGTGCATCTCAGATCTAGAGCTCCGCGTTGTACCCAAAACTCCACAGGAGGTAAGAGACCTAAGGGAAGCAACTTCCCGTAACATAGTTGGAAGATTAAAATATCTTGCCTTGGAATGCAAGCAGTTGAGTAACTAGAGTGCCCAGACTTATGAGAACCTCATGGAGAATCCAAAGTTACAGGCATTAGAGTCACAGCTCCAAGAAGCAAAGCAGTGCGCCAATACATTACAAGTGTAGTTGAAGGCCTTATCACTAGTGGAAATAATGAAGCGGTCTCAAGAGAAACGCACCACCCAACAACATATCAATATGATTCATATTAAAGTAATGGAAGTCACTCAACGACTTCAACCAGTGAAATAAAATGCATGCCAGTTGTTCACTGAAGTTGAAATCCAAGGAGCCAAACTGGAATAGATCGTCATCACCGCAGAACAATGCTTAGAAGGGCCAGTGAATGACACAGTGATCCAAGAGTTCACTGAGCAAGAGGTCATATCACTGCAGAAATTCGAAGCAGCTCGGGCCAAGCTCGAAGAATTCAAGGCAGAATTGCTCAGACCAGAGTAACTCGGGATGAGTCACAGGTGAGTTTTGGGGGCCTGTTGGCCCTTGACCAAGTTTTGGGAGTTTCTTGGTCATATTGACCTATTTTGGGACTTCGACATCCATCAAAGGAGGAGTGCAATATGGAGCGGATATCACGGGATCTCGGCCCACTTTTGGGTCCATTTTGGGTTTTTGGGAATATGTAACGGGATTGGGATATTGGCCGATGGGTTTTTACCCATGGTTAGGCCTATTTTGTATGTATAAATAGTAATCTAGTGAGCTAGAGGACAGATCGGCATCTATGTGATGTATGCTAAGTGCAAGTAAGGTCTGTAAGTGCTTTGTGCCTATATGAGACTTGCAAGGCTAAGTGCAAGTAAGGTCTGTAAGTGCTTTGTGCCTATATGAGACTTGCAAGGCTAAGTGCAAGTCATTGTAGGAAGTTGGAAAAGGCTTTGTGTTGTAATGCAAGGAAGAAGGATCTAGTGAGTTGTGCAGATCTTTTGTCTTGTGCGCAGTAAGGTTTTGATGGCTCTGTTCTTATAACTGATTGAGTACGCTAATAAAGAAGAAGAATTGGTGGACGTAGCCCCAGGGTGGGGGCGAACCACGTAAATATTGTGTTGTGTTGTTGTGTGTTTGTCTCAATGTGTTTATGTTCCCATTTTGCTAAGTGTTATGAGATGACTGAATAGATTTGCTTATGCTTAAAGTGATAATGATATGTAGGATGTTAGATCTGATACACATGTATGAAGATGGTCAGTGCTGATCTATCGGATCTGGTCTGTTTTACTGTTGCTAAGTGCTGAAATACCTTAGATCTAAGTGAAAGTTGCGATGCTTTGTGCTATCTATGAAGTATAATAAGGGTTGAATATTGACGAATGATCTATGCTAAGTACTTTGTAAGCGATATAATCACAGATCTATGTCCCAGCTAAGGTTGCAAACACTTGAGTCCTGCAACCACCCCTACCTCTACATCGGGTGAGACTTCATCTGCTTCGTAGGTGTTGCGGAAAGGGTCGATAGTTAGGGATTTGTTGGTGCGCTCTTGAGCGTTGAACCTTGGGTTTGCCCCTGAGCCAACACCATCCATCAATACTTTTAAACTCAGCAATCAGTTTCCATTTGAACAGGGAGTGATAAGGCTATTGGGAAGATGGGGGGATTTGTAATGAGCGAAAAATGGTAGCATGGATGGGAAGTGACCAATGAATATTGTTCAAACAAGTGCAGAGGTAACTTATTTACAAAAACAAAAAATGTATCCATATCCAAAATTCCAACATTAGTCATCATCTAGTCCCTTTCATTTTCTGTTAATTCTTTCTCTTTTTTCATTCATTTAAAAAAAATGAAATTCATAGTAATAGAACAGGGGATGTTTTAAATGTATTTGGGAAGGCAGTGGGCATATAATGAGTGAAAAGTGAGATAAGTAATGGGAATGATATGATTATTGTTCTATCATATGGAATAATATTTATTGAAAGTTTACATCGCTATCATTTGCCAAAACTTATTTCTGTTAATAATTCAAATCCAAGACACAACAATTTTATATTGTTCAATATAAAACCCTATGAAAATATTAGAACTGTCAAACTTTTCCATTTACATTTCCCTTTTTTCCTTTCCTATTAGCAGAGCATTTTATAAGTGACTGTTAACAGAATCATTCGAAACAATTAAAACCAGACTACATCAAGCCAACATGGGAGGCTGAGAACACAAACATAAAGCCATTGACCCTTCACTATACAATACTTATATCACAACCCAAATACTTGCTGCATAAACAGACTAGATTCAAAACCCCATGCGAAATTGGTGCTTCTCATTTGATTTTAACATCATATAACTTCAAAATCAACCGAAACCTCATAGATAAATAACAAACAATCCAAGGCTTCATGCATATAACCAATCTTTCCCATTGTCTGGTCAATATTATAACATACACCAAGACCAAAGTTCGAATCTACTAATTTCCATATATCAGATAGAAAACCGAGGTCAGGGAAAACGTAAGGGAAAAACATTAATAAGGGGTTTGCAAAACCATTTAACCATTTATTTCCACAACATACTTTACATAGACCTCCTATGGTGGCCGCAAGGCAAATACTCATCTCTCACATATATTCACAAACGATGGAAAGATAATTCGAAAGAGATGTAAGTCTTCCAAAGACTGGATAAAGGGTATGGCATTATTCAAAAAACCCAACTATTTTTTTATTTCAGAGAAAACCCTTCGAATTTTAATTACCAAAGAAGAGAGAAACCAAAAGTACTTGCCATAATTATTTGTCAACAGTCATAGAAAAATACACAACATTCATTCTTGGTGCAACACAATCACATATTTCAAATAGAACGGAATGTTGAACATTATTTCCAGCTTGAAACTTTTAAATGCCAACGGGAAGAAACATCCTTTAAATGTAATTTGCACAACCATAATACCCACATACATCCATTATAAACTTCAGAAATAAAACATGCTCTGTAAGCAAATCTAAGAGCCAACATCGTCATTTTATTTGGAGTAGAGCTACAGTTCATGAATGGAGAGGTAAGAGCCAACATAATTATAAGGAGAATGCCAGAAAACCAACAAGAACCACTATTCTTCCCAAGGCCGAACAAAACAAAGGCAACACCAGCCAAAGAAACTAACACAAACACAAACAAAGTGAAGGTGGTGACCTTGAGGTATGGTAAGTGCGACGTGCAGTCATTGTACGTCATTTCCCACATTAATTTCCATCAACTACATCCAAGTACGAGCGCACCCAAACTTCCAACACATAGTCCACTATGTTTTCCACATAAAATTTCAATCCAAAAGTGAATTGGCATCTCCACATTAATCTCATACGTCTTATATTTGTATTCAACACTTAGCACCAAAACATGTCATGTCCCACATTCCTTGCTAGTGAAGGATTGTCATTTCATAAAACTTATCAATTGTCCACAATAATAACAAGTATACCATAAGTGCAATACACCATAACTACATGTGGCTCATGCTTGAAGTTTGAACAACATGTCAAATACATGTGTAGCAAGAACAAACCAAGATGCTTATTAAAACAAACATTCCCCCCCTTTCTTTTCTTTAAATTAAATTGCCAACACATTCATCCTTCATCCATTTCACATGGAAAGTGGCTCGAGTTTCTAGGTTTATTCTCAAATTGTGGAATCATTTTTGCAAGGTAGTCATGAGCGCAAATAAAATAAGTGTCTTTCATCATTATTCACATAAAGGGGGTCCCGCCTGTTTAGTATATTATTAAATATATATAAGTAATAAGGGATTGCAACCCATTTGCAGGCAGGGATTCCATGTTGCGCTTTTGGCCTCAACAATGGAAGAATTTCATCAGGATGATCCAGAACTTCACTTCAGAGAGTTCACTCAACTTAGACAAATAGGTTCAGTTGATGCATTCATAGAATAATTTCAAAGAAAAGTAGTGACGGTTCCTAATTTATTAGAGGCTATATTACTGATGCTTTTTCCTAAGGGGCTAACAAAGCCCTTGTATGGGTGGGTCAAGTATTTTAAGCCTACCAACTTACAGGATGCGATTTAGAAGGGGCATCTCAGAAACACAAGTTCACTCCATGACCACCTATTGTTCCTAAAGGAAGGAAGTCCAAATTTGTAGATAAAGGTAAGGGAAAGTTAGATGAGGCCACCAAGAAAGGGTTGAGGAGGAAACTGTAAGTTTTAAACCTGTGAAGTAAAGAAATTCATACAAATTCTTAAGCAAGATAGAAATTAATCAATGGCTCATACACACAGTACACAGCGATTTACGTTGGAAACCCTTAACCGGGATAAAACCAACCTTCCTTGGTGTCGCACCTTTCAACTCTTCATTGTATTAATTTCACCATTCAAAATACAATATATACAATATTTTAGGTATTACATAGATACCAAAATCCTAATCCCTTAATCTGGGATTAATTTAGAAAACCGCTAAAACTAGAAAAATCCGCTAAAATAGCAAAAACCACCCAAAAACAAAATTGGGGCACTGCCTCGAATGTTGTGCATAACTAGGGGGGGAATTGTAACACACCTAACCCATAAGTTCCCTTTCTAGGGATTGAGCATCAAAATTTCACTTACTTTATTCATCTCGAATCATCTCGAATCATCTCTCTGATATATTCATCCTCTTCTACTCACCCATAGCTTTCTAATGGCTTCTACCAAGCTCTAATCCGACCTCTGGTTTGCAAGTTAGGGCCTCCCGAAGTTCTTCGGGCGTTATTAGTTGAGGGCCATGTGGGGTCGACATGGATCCAACTCATTTCATACCATCTCTGGTTTCCTACCTTCTGCATGGAATATCCATCCACCGTCCAATCCAACAGTAGGACTTGATCCTCATCTAACACACAGGATAGCGGGGAATTTGACGTTCTACATTGAATGTCCCTTTTCCTTTCTGCATGCATGTCCTCCAGAGTCTTGAATTCCTAAAATCCCGAAGGATCCACCCTCGCATGTGGTGACGTTCTAGATGTGAAGGCAAGTACAAGTGGCTCTAGAGTACTCCTCCCGCAAAATGGACCAAACAAGTAAGTGCTAGGGGTGACACGTGACAAGGCTGATATGACACATGTCCCCTATAGTGGGTGACATGTGTCACATTTTACTGGGCACATAGGGTCAATGAAACGTATGAATCCAAGTGACACGTGGCATGTCAAACATGGGTACATGTCACCCTTGGTGCACATCAGTGTGCCACATCATTCTGGATTGATGGCCTCCCTACATTCTTAGATATCACGGTCGAGACGCGTCCATGTAGATCCCTTGATCTACGGCCTCTGTTACTGTGTAACTTCAATGTTTTGGGGGATCTGTGGTGTGACTTCCTTATTTCTCCCAGAGTGGTCAATGTCGGGTTGACCACGGTCTAGATCTAATGGTCAAGGAGATCCTAAAGGGTCCTAGATCTACGTTCCTCATTACTTCGCGGCTCCGACCTTCGGGGGTTTCAACATTATGGCCACTCCGCTATCCCGAAGCAGGACTTTGTTGAAGTACCATACGCAAGTCCCTCCACTGGATGATCGGATGGTTGAGAGGGATTCTTAATGATCTCCCCAGATCAATGGCTCTCGTCACTTCTTAGCTCTAACGTTTGAGGAGTTTGGTTCTTTAACATACCTATTCTCCCAAAGTAGGACTTCACCGAAGTTATCTCAGTGTAGATCCCACGGTCAAGGGGACTCCCGAATATCCTCGGATCTATTGCTCGTGTTACTTCACAATTGATGAATGGGTCAGGGTTTAACGGTGGGGTAGGTCTATCTTCCAGGATTAGGGAAATTTCCAGGCACTAGTTAACCTTGTGGGTAATTGTAACCATCAGTTTCCTTTGGTCAGTTTACAAATGGTAAGTTCGTAACATTCTGTAGCTCCGAACTCTCAGAGTTCTGAGGCCAGAAAGGCTTAGCTCCTTTCGATTCTAGCACAGCGTTCCCCAACCTTGGTCATATGGGTCCTCCAAAAATTATCATGGGCTATGCGCAAATATATTAGTCGTGAATTGGTTAAGGACATGGTCATGAACCCTCGGTCATACTGGTGAAAGGTTTGAAGGATTCTCCCTTTTTCTATATTCTATGAGCATTATACCTTCTGAGCTCGCAAACACTTGAAATGAAGTGTGGGAACACTTATTGTGCTTCTCCTGGAATTTATAACTTAGAGATTTATTCACCTCTACACAACTTGCATAGGCTCTATGCACCCTCGCACTACCTCTCCTGAGCTTAACATACCCTTTTTCCAGGAGACCCAAAACAACTGGAAGTGTAAACATGCATACATGAAACTGTGTCTATGGTCAAAAAAATCACAGTTCATTTTCTTTAACCATGAAATACACACACAGACATATAACTCCAAAAATAGATAACATAGCATTACCTAATTAACTCGAAGATAAGCAAACTCATACATTCAAAACATACATTTAAATCCAAGTGCACAGGGTAAACAAAGTAATTATCTATTATAGTCGATCACTGATCAACTAACTATGGGTGTTAGCCTCTCCACCCAACCATAGGCTCAGAGGCATTCATTCTTAGCTCTTTGGTCACCCACGTGCCAAGCCATGATATAACTAGGGAACTCTTATAGTTTCTCAAAGACTCTCTCTCTCTGTCACAACAACTCTTTCAATTCCTTAGATATCTCTCTTTGTCACAACCTTTGTGAGGTTTATCAGATGCTCCCTTGGCATCAAGCTCGCAATATCCTACTTAGGTTTTGTTCTTCTACAAATTCTCAGATATCTTTTCTCTTGTTCTCTCCAATAACCAGAACAACTTATCAAGCTTCTCATTCTTCTTCTCAACTAGAGAGCCTCTCATGTTCTTTCTCTCTTTCTCTGCATGTCCGGTTCGCATACCCCCCTGTGGGCTTGGTCTCCTTGATTTTTTCTTACTTCGTTGTATTAGTGCATGCCTTTCTCATCCTCATGAAGGTTTTGGACCTGTCTTGTTCCTTATATTAAAAGAAAACTTGGGTCAGTCTGGGTCTGCAAGAAAAATACACCCTGTGGTACTTTGGGCTGGCAATCTTATGTCACCTCATCCATACCCTCCATGCTTCCATTCATGGGGGTAGTTGATTGTTCAACCATCGGTCCTTCTTTCATTACTAATTCTTCCTTGGAATCTAGATGAAGCTTATTATTTCAACAAATAGAGTTTGGGTCATTTTCACATAATGAACCCTCTCTATGGTTTCCTCATTCTTTCCTCTAGTGATATCATGGCTAGTACTTTGAGCCTTCACCCCCACAGTTTGTTATTGGTAATCTAAAAAATAATACAATTACATTGTTCCCATCCCATAGCATGGTGATCATAATTAATGATTAATTACAAGTTGGGGGAAATAAGGGTATTACAATCCCCTCCCCCTTAAAAAGGAACATCACCCTCGGTGTTCTTTCTTAGTAACACCCCTCATGCCTTTGTCAGTAACATGTTTTAGAAATATTGATCCTCTTTCTTACTCAGGTCCTTTATAGACTCTTGGCCTTCATCACCTGCCTTCAATAATCTTGGACAACAAGCATATTAATCACAATTTCATGCATAAACATTTTATTGTCGTGCAAAATTGAAGAGGAAAATTTAGAAGTATAGCACAATACTTATCCGTGCAGTTGTTACACATTGAAATTACTCACTTCGATAGTGTCGCAAGTGTCATCATTATAAGTGTCGCAAGTGTCACATTTTGCTCACAAGTGTCACAAGTGTCAAAGAAATCATACTGCCATGATGCCTATGTTGTGCCTATAACAACATGAGGAGGACACTTGAAACACCTCAAACATTTGCTTTGGAAGAGGAGAAATGAGTCAATAGGCTTATGAACCTTTTGTCATCTGAAAACACTCAAAAAAATGAGTTTTTGGAGGGGAGTGCTCCCTTATAACTATCTCAGGAGTGTTGGTGCCCCCCCCATAAGCCATTAGGGAGTGTTATAGCACTGCATCAGCCCTTTTGCAGGAGTGCTCCTATCCTCAGGAGTGTTGGCGCTCCCCTATACACTACTAGGGAGCGTTATAGCGCTCTGAGTTCCTTTTTGAGGGAGCGCTACCTATTTTAGGCAGCAGTTGATTTGTTGAGAAGAATGGGGGAAGGATATTTTCATTCTTAGAGGGCAGTCGGGTCCGAATCCTCAATAAATCCATGATCTTAGGGCAGATCTCTAACTGGAGGAGGAAAATCCTCAACTCACCCCAAGGATATCTCAAGTTGTTGAGCCTCTCCAAGGCTATATAAGCAAGCTTTCTCATGGTGAAAGGTGACTGGAAAAGGGAGAGTCACACCAAACTTATGATCTTATAAGTGGTGCTGAAACAGAGATATTTTGGAAGCAAGAGACCTGTGATCTCATAGGGAGCAATTGGTGAAGCTATCATCATTTGGGTCATGAATCTTTTGAGCAAGGGGTAGACAAAGAGGACTTGATGAAACTGCTACAATCCATCTACGGCTGTAAGAAATGTTTTGTCCTCATTAATATAATTTGCTTGGCCTGTTTCTTTCTAATTCGTGTTCAATCTCACATGAATTTGTCTCTTTAGTAGATAGACCTATTTTGGACTAATCTTGATAGAGTAGGAAGTGGTCGTACTTTGTTTGTCTATAGGGTTTATCGAGGAGTGAAAGATTGGAACTCAATTCGGAGCGTGCAGGGACAAACACCGATAAAAGGTACTTCTCTTCTCCTTCCTTCTCACACACTAGTCCACCTAGATATAAAAGGAAGTCAGTGACCATGATAAGCACTTTCTGTCTTAGAGTTAAGAGTCTATCTCTTTGAGGAGATCTACCTGTCCACACGGAGATTTTCCTTCAACAGAAATTGGCAACTCCACTGGGGAGAATCAGAACTTTTTTAGTTTTGTCTTTCCTCATAGACCTTGTCTTGCCCTTTGGTTTTTTTCTGACCTTGTTCACCCCTTCATATTTGATTGCACTTGCTGATTGACTCTTTACCCCATCACATTCAGCTTGACTATGAAAATTTGACTGAAATTTTGGTTTTTTTGACATTTTTATGAGTTTTTGAGCCTAGCGCCCCTGTGCCCATGTTAGCAAAGCGCCATCACTCCCTGGAAGTGTTGTACAGAGTGTTATAATGCCTTGGTGTCCCTTACACCAGAGGGCCAGCCCCTTTTTTCACAAATCTCTTAAAAAGTTGCATTTTTTGGGGGTCCAGACCCTGTTTCTTCACTTGCTGAGCTGCTTTGTGATTCAATGATTCTTCCTTTGACCTTTGACATGCTTCCTCCTGAGACGTAAACACCTTTTTGTTCATATTTTATGCCCTTCTTCATTATTTTTGAGTTTTTTTTGTTGAGAGCTTGAAATCGATCCGCTGTTTTTTTTCCTCTCCTATCCAACTGAGCGGGAACTCCAGTGAAGGACATATGAAGTCTATGACTCTTCTCACTTGGTTTTTTGAGGACATTGTTCTTGAACACCTCATTTTTGTGTGAATTGTTTGATTTTTCTTTGTTATCTTTTGTTTTTTTTTTGCTTCTTGTTTCAATCACAACAAGAGGGTGTGTATCATGTGTGCGAAATCTAATCATACTTGTCTGAATCTCCTTGATCTGAAAAGGTAGTTGATAGGAGAAGTTTTTGCATTGAATTAGTTATCATTCACATACAAACAAAAAAGATACATTTTAGTGCTTGATTTTCATATTAGAAGGCATTTTTGAAAATGTTTTAGCATTTCATTGGATTCGATTGAGAACCGATTGATTGAAGACATTTCATATTAGTGTTTGAAAGTGAAAACGACTCCTTCTCTTTCCCTTAAATAGGCGTTCATTTAAAAGAAACGATTGCTTATCATATTCTATGCATCTTTTTGGGCATTGAGTCATTATTCCATTAGTTTCACTTTCGTGCACCCTTTGAGTAAAGAACAGCTATAAAACGAACGCTAATTAAAAACTATCTAGAACAATTTTTTTTTAGGATCTTCCACCAATAGTAGACTAGGGTTAGCACTTTGGATTAGGCTGTGAGTACAACTCTCCAAAGTTTTCAAAAAAAACATTAGCATCCTGAGTTAGGGAGAGTCAAATCCAATTGTCGTATTGGTTTTCTAGGATCCCCCTCTCAGACAGGGGTTACGCACGAGGTCGCATTCGGGCGAATTACGGAGATTATCCCTCCATGGTTCAACTGTTTGTAGTGGTCAGATTGTATATTGTGGGTCACTGGAAGGTATAGCCACGATTATGTGTGGGAGCCTTTCGGGTTGATTTCGGACTTGTTATCCTGCCCATACGTTTCGGATCGGACTGTCGACTGTACCCGCCCAGGGACTCACTGCGAATTGGTGTCTTTAGTTTCCATAATCTTTAGGTACTTACACAAGGTGACAATGAAGGGAAGTCTCACTGTACCTGGAACAGACATTGGTCAAACTCACTCGGGCCCCTTGGAGGGTAAATCCACAATTATTGTGTGGAATCTTGCACCAAGGCGTAAGCTCGTTAAGTAGGTTGCCATTGTAACTGTTCCACCATATCCCAGCCCCTTCTCGACTTGATCACACGACGTTGGATTTCATCACCAACTAGTACGGTCATCGAGAGAAGTTTTGTCTACTTGGTTGATTCCTAGATTTTGTTAGCGCATGTTGTTTCTTTTTCTTAGTTGGCCCTAGATTTTCAGTGTGTTTTGTTATTCTCCACAATTGAGCCCGTAGACGATAGAGGTCTTTGCCAATCGTATAGGATGCAAGGGCTGCCTCCAGAAGGCTATCAACCCTTACCTCCTAACCCTCCAAAAGACAACTACTGTAGAGAGGTAGAAAATCAATCTGACGTTGGAAGTGCTATTGCTCCTCCATTAGACAACTTAGAAGATGCTTTGGTCATGGTTGAAAATCCCACCACACCTGTGTTGATAACTCCTCTCGAACCACTTTTGGTCCATTTAGACTCCCTTGGGAACATCATAGACGAAGAGATCCCACGATTACCGAAGAGGATCTTTACCGAAACATATATGGGATCCACAGAACCAATCTTTGGTGACGAGTATAGGACTCATGTTCGTCCTAGCACCACAGTAGAAACCAATCCCACACTTGCTCGTTCTGTATGGAGGACTTCATCGTGACGCGATCTCTATGAACATTTCGAATCTATTCGACAACCCTTTCATCCTCATGACCCTCCTAGTGAAACAGGACCATCCGGTCAAACCATGAATCACCCAGTCGATCAGGTTATTCAACCTACTGCTACACCAGCACAAGTCCATCCTAATGCTAGACTCATCACCTCTACTCATCCCCAAAGCACTTCAATCTCTACCCCTGTTTCTACAAGTTTTTACTCTACAACTCTGCATGTTCCACACGATCCTACTGGGACATTTTCTCACCCGAGAATGCAGACCCCTGCTGGCCAAACACAACCAGCTGAAGGGAAACCACCATACAACGAACCATTTCCTCCTGGAGGACTACCTTTCCATGGCAGGCCTACCCCTCCTGGGGGACAGTCCCCTTTTCATGCTCCTCCTGGAGGGCAACCTCTGTTTGCTAGTTATACCCCGATCGTAAATCTACCACTGGCAAGGGGGCAACCCCCATTTGTTGGAAACCCTTCACAATCCTGGCGAGTGTCTCCAGGAGGCATTTTTACCCAACCCCACATTGGGGGACACTTGTATAATAACCCACTAGGAGGAGTGTCCAATCCTGTCCCTTCTGGGATGTCTTATGGGCAATCTTATCCGGGCAGTATCCAAAACACCACCTAGAGTTCTCTGGGACCACAGTCTTATCCTCCTTATGGGCCTCATGTGTGTTCGCCTCCATGATCTACTCCTTACCATTCTCAAGGCCAAAATGTTTATCCTCCTCACGGGAAAATAAATCACCTGGCCTATAATGTTTATAACCCACTAGGTTATGCCCATGTTTCTCATGTACCATTGAATCCTTCTTATCCTGGCCAGCAACAACCGTATGTAGGAGGACCTACTGGTTACAAATATCCACCTAACCCATTCTATGGTCCTACTGGTGTTCCTATGTCGCACCAGTATCATTCGCAAATTAACCAACAGCTACCTTTCCTTGCGACTCTAGATCTCCCATACTTGTCTCGGTTAACTAATGATCCTATCTCTCATTCACAGGTTTGGCCAGTCATTCCAGCTTCCTTCTGATATTCCGAAATTTGACAGAAACCCTGGCGAAGATCCAAACAACCATGTGATGACTTTCCATTTGTGGTGTTCATCAAACTCCCTCATGGATGATTCTGTACGTTTGCGTCTTTTCCAGCGGATGCTTACCGGTTCGGCAGCAAAGTGGTATATTGAACTACCACGTGCTTCTTTTCATGATTTCAATTCCCTTGCCATGTCTTTCCTCACGCACTTTCAACTACCTATTTGCTACGAGACAGGTATTGAACTCTTGACCTCCCTTCGTCAAACTAACTCTGTGCATATCTCTGACCATATTCATGAGTGGAGGCAACGACGAAGGATGATCAAGGCAGTCATTCCTGACATACTCTTGGCAGAATGGTTTACTAAATCACTGTTACCCCCAATCACTCACGATGTCGCTATGGGTGGTGCGGTCACAGTGGAACAAGCCATTGCTGGAGCTCAGTACTTAGACTTGGTTTATTCCCAATCTGGTACTTTGTATGATTTTCTTCTGAATGTTGCTCGAGCTAATACCGATCCTTCTAAGCCATCATCCTCATCTCATGCAGATGGTGTTATCAATTCCGTCAAAACACAATCTTTTTCCAAATCAACTACACCCTCCTCTACCTTCCCCCAAACTCAGATCTCTAAGGTGAATGCAGTTCAATTTGCCCCTTCACAACAATCTAGAGGTAAGAAGAAGACAAAGAATAAACCAAAAAATAATAATGAACAACCCAAAAATCAAACACCTACTACCGAAAAGCAACCACAACGAAAACTGAAATTCTCGTGTTTCATTTGTGGTGATGATCACTACACTTGATATTGTCCACTTCGCAATGAAGTGGCCAAAATTTTCCAAGGGAAGTCACAACCCGCTGTGCTTACTCAGCCTTTTCCACAGCAGCAATCCATGGTTTCTCAAACCCCCTCTCCTGGGGGCAGTTCTAGCGAACCTAATGATGAGGCCTCGTCGAGTGCACATATTTATATGTTTAATGGGATTAATTTGACCACTCTCTTTAGTAGATAGACCTATTTCGGACTAATCTTGATAGAGTAGGAAGTGGTCGTACTTTGTTTGTCTACAGGGTTTATCGAGGAGAGAAAGATTGGAGCTCAATTCGGAGCGTGCAGGTGTTATCACTGAAATTTCATTCGCACAGGGCGACAAGAACTCTGCATCATCAACACAGGACTGGAGTCATTCATGGCACAGGATTAATTCCTCAGCATTGCAAAAGGGTCAAAACTATACAAAATGGCCAAAAAATTGCAAGGCGCTTTGCATCCACTGGGCGCGCGCGCGTATGCGCGTAACAACTTCGTACAAGGCGCACATATGTGCATAAGGTGCGGTTGTTTGGCGAAAAACCCGCGCGCCTGCTAAACGGCGCATTTATTGAAACTGGTCGGCTTCCCAACCACTAATGGATCGGCTCCCAAGTCGATTTGACACCAAATCCGAGCTCAATCCTCATGATGGGCTGGTCAAAGACCTAATTGTGCCCTAAAGAGCCCCTTTTCACATTCAAAAGAGGCCACATAATAACC
>ML789377.1:195016-206368 GCA_009831015.1 Picea engelmannii | reverse complement strand
GTATGTTGAAGAAAAATCAGGGTCCCACACGACCTTTGAGTCCTTGGCCAAAGCCTTCTTAACTTTCTTCCAATTACCCATCCGACATGACAATGGTCTAGAACTACTGTCCAATTTCAAATAGTCCTCAGCCACCCACATTGTCGACCACATTCATGAGTGGCGTAGGCGACGTAGTTTGTGTAAAGCAGAAACCACCAAGCAGCAATGTCTTGATTGGTTTCTTAGATCACTTGTCGCTCTCCTTGGGAAGGATGTCGCTTCTACCTTCCCACAATCTGAAGAAGAAGCCATCAGCAAGGCTCAACAATACGACCTCATTTACGCACAGTCAGGATACTTGTACACAGTACTTCTTGATCTTCCAAAACCTATGCCATTTGGCCAGGACAAATCGGGGATGTCTCACTCAGCAGACGGGCTAATCGGTGCTACCATGCATCATAGTCCACAACCCCAACCACCACCGATGTATGGGACCCCTCAATACCCACCAGCCTATGGGGGCACTTCTTATTACCCCCCACCCCCTTACCAACAACCATACCCTGTTGCTACACCTCCACCCATTACTGGACCACCACCGGCACCTCCCATACATCCACCTCTTCCAAATACAAGTGGTCCCCCCTCCACATCACCTTATAGTACTAGTGAAAGCGCCACACCTTCATATGTACCTTATGGGGCCGCACCACCATAGAATCCATACTTTCCCTTTCCGGGTCCTCCACAACCCATGGCTCCCCCACATCCTCATGCGGGGGTAAACTTTGTTCAACCCTCTGCTGCTCAACAGTATCAAAATTTTGAACAGTTGAACACAGCCAACCCAACTAACCCTTCAAACAACAACAGAAGGAAAGGAAGGAACAGGAATAACAACAACAATCCTGGTCAAGGCGGGAATCAACCCCCACAGCATCCACCCACTGGGGGCAACCCGAACCAAGGGAACCAAAGCCCCCATGGGGGAAATAACAACAAACGCCAAGGGCGGAACACTGTTAAAACCATCCACCCTTGTGCTCTTTGTGGCGTATATGGTCATTACACTCACCATTGTCCACAGATCGCGGATTTCAAGAAGTTAAAAGACTCCGGGAGTATTCCCCCTTCTCCTGCACAACCTGCCCCACAGCAGACACAACAACAATATGCGCAGCAACCCCCTCCCGCCGTGCTGCAAAATCCTATCCCACATCAAGGTGTCATCAACACCCAGCAAGATACGCAGCATCCCCCACCTCAGGTAGGTCCATACCATAATCCCAACAATCCAGTGGAACGAACCATTCTCCTCACCAGTGAGGAAGAAATTCTTTTGCAAACACGCAATCGTCAATATCCTCCACCCGCTGAGTCTACTCCCACATCTTCAGAAACAAACCCTACACCAACAGGACCTCCATTGGTGATCCCGCGCCCTTCTATCGAACCACCATTGCGCATCCATCGCATCCCATTGCGCAGGAATGTCCACAACCCACAGGCTAGGGCTGCACATAACTACAGCTTGGTAGATGACTTAGCACAATCCCCGACTGCCATGTCAGTTCTGGAAGTCCTCCAAACTTGTCCTACGCAGCGGAAATCACTACTTTCCGCCATGGGCGCCGTCGACCCTGCCAATACTCGACTCATCACCTTTGACCTTGATAGCTGTGAACCGCGCCTTCCCTCCGCAGTGGCTATTCAAATACCAGTCAAGATACGGAACATCATCGTCCATCGGTGTATCATCGACGAAGGGGCATCCACATGTATCATGTCCAAAATAGTATGGCAGAAGCTTGGTTCCCCGGAACTCTTACCCTCCGCCATCACGTTGCGAGCTTATGACGGTCGACCATCATCTCCTGAAGGGCTCTTCCAAAATGTCCCTGTAGAACTCGGGGGCAAAACCATTCTTATTGACATTGAAGTTATCGACGCTCCACTCGATTACAATATCTTGCTTGGCTGCACCTACATGTATGCTATGAAGGCCGTAGCATCATCCGTTTTTCGGACAATCATGTTCCCCCACAACGGGAAGATAGTGACCGTCGACCAAGTTACTCATTACGAGCCAAACTCATCAGCTAGTCTCGATAACATTCTTCCACTCATTCACAACGATGTATATCCACTCGTTGAGATGGGTCCTGGTATTTTCAAAGATCCATCTTTGTTAGGGACGTACCATGGAGCACCACCACTCATTCCCCCTAGCCAAGTATGCGTCGTCTCCTCTAACAAAACCGAAACGGAGAACGCTACTTCCCCTCAGGAGGCTTCAGTCATTCCTGACGTCTCACCAGTCGCAGCACCACACCCACAGGAGCCTCCTACGCATTCGTCAACACCCATTATCCATGAATCCACATCCCCTCAAGGGCCTAACCCCAATTGGGAGTCAGTTCCCCGACCCCTCACTCAAATCCCATTCTTTTACCCTCCACCCGGTATAGAATCTTTCCAGGTAGCTGCAACGCTCACACTACCCAATATGGTGTTAGCAATCCCAGTGTGGTACTTACATCCACCTGAGATGGTCCCTCGCCCACAGGCAGGACTCCCCATGACGATTCTTGTTCTTACTCTCAATGCCCCCACTAGTCCCATACTTCCTACTCCCCCTGCTATAGCTAGGGGCAGGAGAGCGAAGAAGGAGCCCACAGCTCCACTTCCTCCGTGCATATCACCACCTTGCGCCTTGTGTGACAAAGAGGGTCACCAAACCAACAACTGCCCATCACTACCGGAATTAAGGAATTTGATTCCCCCTAATTCAACCCCCACACCACCCATTACTACTACTACCACTCAACCTTCCAGTAATAAAGGGTTGAAGACCAAATTCGCATGTGCCATCTGTTCTGAGTATGGTCATTACACCCATCATTGTCCAGCACTGCCTCGTTTCTGACAGACATTAGCTATCGTAAGCCGGGACTTTCAGAACCATCTACGCCTGGCGACATCATCCACAACACCTATCACTGATATTCGCTATGTCACTACTTCAGTCAATGAACGCATGCGATGCCCTTGCTCTCTTTGCGATTCATTGGCTCATTTCACATACCAATGTCCAATGATTATCAAATATCGGCGACGTCAGTTAGCCCTGCTTCACCAACCCGCAGAGGCAATCATCGACATATCTTCACCATTTGAAGATCTCCATATCATCTCTCCCGAGCCCGAGGCGCTCCCTACGCCTCCATGGTTCTTATATGACATATCTGAGGATTTACCCCGTAACCCACCTAAATCTCCTGCTCATCCCCCTGCGGAGACTCTCCATCCCACCACCACGGGTACCCCTCAGTACCTCAATATATGTTTTATGTCGAGTGAACCCTCACCCTCTCCTAGCCTCAGCTCCTATGTTTCTACAGCAGGGGGCAACCACACTGTCACAGAGATCACTCCTCACGACCCATTATATTCCCGTCGTTTCCAATGCGACGAAGAAATCTTAGAAGAGCTACAACGCCCGGACTCTCCCTGGGATGCACTACATCATCGTGCACTCTTCCTTCCAGAGGAAGCCCTCATGCCTCCTAGCCACAATCCAGTATACGCGGTCGAAACCAAATATTTTCTCCCATCAGGGACTATCGATTGGTTCAACAATCCCATTCCTACACCCAATGCTTTTGAAGAAGGCAATCTGGCTAACATTTCCCCCACCATCAAAATCTACATTTCTATTAAACCAGGCATCGTCGAAGAAATCATCATAGGAGCTGCTTGTACTCCTCAGGAAATCACTGCATACAAAGCCCTCTTCCAAGAATTTAGGGATATCTTCGCCTGGTCATACACGGAGATTCCTAGCATCGACCCCTCTATCGTCGAACATCGCATCGACACCTGGCCCGACATCACACCAGTTCGTCAGAAACAACGACCGCTACACCCAGCAAAGGCCACGGCTATCAAAGCTGAAATTGACAAATTGCGTACGGTCGGATTCATTTACCCCATCGCTTATACGTCTTGGGTTTCCAACCCTGTACCCGTCGACAAAAAACAGGGCTCTATTCGCGTCTACACCGACTTTCACGATCTCAACAATGCTTGTCCCAAGGACAACCTTCCAACACCTTTCATTGATCAGATTATCGACGATTGTGCCGGCCACAAGGATCTCTCCTTCATGGACGGGTTCTCTGGCTATAACCAAATTCAAATTCACCCCGCCGATCAATATAAAACCACATTCATCACCCCTTGGGGTACGTTTGCATATCGTGTCATGCCCTTCGGCCTCAAAAATGCTGGCGCAACTTTCCAGCGGGCCATGACATACATCTTTCACGATCTGGCCGCAATCATCCTAGCCTACTTGGACGACCTCACTGCTCGCTCCAAGAAACGCACCCAACACCTCGATGATTTACGAATCATCTTTCAACGGTGTCGTCAGTACAACATTCGCTTGAAACCTCTCAAGTGTGTGTTCTGCATCACCGCAAGGCGCCTTCTCGGTTTCATTATTTCACAAAGCGGTATCACCGTAGACCCCCTCAAGGTCCAAGCCATCACCGAAATTCCACCTCCTCGGAATTTGCGACAACTACAGAGTCTACAGGGCAAAGCCAACTTTCTCAGGCGCTTTGTTCCTGATTATGCCATACGCGCACATGGTTTCCTTCGCTTACTGCGTCACGACATCCCTTTTTATTGGGACGACTATGCCCAACAGTCGTTTGACGATCTTAAAGAAGCGCTTTCCAATGCACCTCTGATTAGTGCACCTGACTACAATCGCGACTACATCCTCTACGTATCAGCATCAGCTGTATCAGTCGTCGGCGTCCTCGTCCAGCTCGGAGATGACAATCGTGAACACTTCATTTACTACGTCAGTAAGAACCTCTTAGGACCACCCTTGAAGTACAAACATGAAGAGAAATTGGCTCTTGCAGTTGTCCTCGCAGTCCAAAAACTGCGCCATTACATTCTGCTTCGCACCACCAAGGTCGTCGCAGATTCCAACCCTATGCAATATTTGCTCAACCGTCGCCAAGTTAACGGCAAATTCACTCGATGGATTGTTATCCTTCAGGAATACGACCTCGAGTTCTCGACACCACAGAGTAAGAAGGCCCTCGTTCTTGCCGAACTTGTCACGGCCCTTCCCTCTGACACACCCAGTGCACCCGTCAATACGGACTTTCCTGACGAACATCTCTTTTACATCGCTTCTGATGATCCTTGGTATGGCGACCTCCTCGTCTACCTACGAACTCAAAAGTTCGGTAACCACCTATCATGAGATGATCATCGGCGCATTCGCCATCAGGCCCCCCGCTATCTCCTCATCGGAGACATCCTATATCGGTGGGGCGTCAACACCATTCTGCGTCGTTTCCTGACTATTAATGAGGCCGACAGAGTCTTAAACGACTGTCACAGCGGCGCTTGTGGGGGCCATCTTTCAGGCATCGCCACGGCTCAAAAGATTATCCGGGCCGGTTACTTTTGGCCTACCCTATTTCATGATTGCATTCATGTCATGAGACATTGTGAGCAATGTCAGCTCTATGCCAACAAAGCCCGCGCTCCCCCCGCTCTTCTTCACCCTGTCATTACTGCAGGCCCCTTTTGTAAATGGGGCATTGACTTTATGACTTGTAATCCCCCCTCCAGCAATGGTCACAAATACATTGTTGTCGCTATCGATTACTTCACCAAATGGGCTGAAGCTATGCCCACCTTCAACAACACCGCTAACACAGCAGCGCATTTTTTCTTCAACCACGTCATATCCCAGTTCAGAGTACCACTCCAATTAGTTTCCAATCATGGGAAACATTTTGAGAATGAGATCTTCATCGAGCTCTCATCTCGGTTAGGCTTCTCTCATGAGTTTGCCTCACCTTACTATCCTCATTCAAACGGACAAGTCGAAGCAGTGAACAAAGTCCTCAAGACCATGTTACAACGCACGGTTAATAAACACAAAACCAATTGGCATCATATGTTATTTTCCGCGCTATGGGCTTATCGAACAGCAGTGAAGACCGCCACGGGTTTCACGCCATTTCACTTAGTCCATGGGGTCGAGGCAACTCTTCCCATCGAGTGCGAAATTCTCACCCTTCGCACCGCCATCGAGCTATTACCTGACACTGCTCCCATGGAGCAGCGCTTGCTGCACTTGGAGTCGCTGGATGAGGATCGTCGATCCTCATTACAGAACAACGAGGCAGCTAAAAAACGATCCAAGGCTACCTTTGATCGCCATGTCAACCTTAGATCACTTCGCGAAGGCGACCTTGTCCTAGCCTATGATATCGCACATGATACCTTTGGCCATGACAAATTCGAATCACTTTGGCATGGCCCTAACATCATCCAACATTGCCTCACCAAAGGCGCATACATCCTAGCCTCCCCCGAAGGCCTCACGCTCAAAGAACCCGTCAATGGGTTATACCTCAAGAAATTCTATGCTTAGTAGTAGTCATGCTACTTTAGGTTACTATTTCTTGTTTAGTGTTTTTAATCTTTTTTCCCTACCCCCTCATATAAACTATCCTTTGTGTTGTTGACAGATGCCACCCCCACCAGCTTACCACATTGGGTACGCCAACAGCGCCAGCCGTTGGACACAAAATCTCGCTTCGGCTGCTTGGGCTCTCTACACCCCTTCACATGAAATGCTACATTCAAACGGCATATGTTTAGGACCAGCAACCAATAACCAAGCCGAATACACTATTGTCATAGGCCTCCTGACCGACGCCCAGTGTCATCATATTCGTCACCTTAGCGTTTTCCTCGACTCTGAACTGGTCGTTCTTCAACTCAACAATGTGTACCGTGTACGCGATCCGTGCCTCTTTCGCAAATACCTGCAGGTTAGATTATTAACTCGACATTTTGATTCCATTACATTTACACATATTCCAAGAGAATTGAATCAAACAACAGATGAAATAGCTAACATGGTGCTAGATTGGCACATATCACATCAAAATACACATACATAAAGCATCTCATACAAACCTGTCATCACATATAGATAGCATCAACATCATCAACATCAACCAAAAACACATGTAAAACACATTTGGATCTCAATAAACATGTATACTCATATATATACGTGGGCCCCTTAGGCCACCCGAATGTTTACATACAAAAATTACATCAGCCCGCAGGCCCGTGCCACATCATGGTACAAAAATCGGCTCACCAGCCTAATCAAAAACGGTATACACAATACAAAATACATCAGGATGCCTCTAACGCACCCCCGGCTACCCCTCCCTCAGGAGGAGGTGGTGGCCCCTCCCCACCTGCTCCAGGCGGTGGTGGGGGAACACCTGCAGGACCCTCTTGCCCTGGAGGCAGACGTCCACTCGTCATCGCAGCCGCAACAGCTGCTCGCCGCACTAGGCCCCGCCATGGTGCCGGTAACCCTATACACTGCTCCAGGAATCCCTCATCCTGGATGCAGGTCCACATGACCTCAGGCATGTCCCGCAGTACTGCCTCAAATCGACGGAGTATGTCATCCACCTCCCCTCCAGCAGCTGCCGCCGGAGGGGCATGAGATGGCCCCACACCAGGGTCATCAAATAGGGGCCTCCTCGCCGATCTCACAGCATCTCCAGGTCGCCCCGCAGCCTCGTCCCGTGGATGCCTCTCTCCACGCGGAGGTCTCCCCTCTCACTGCACTGGCGGTCTATACAGCTCCACCTCGCGCCCGCGAGGTGCCAAATCTGCACATGCACCAAACAACACACAAACAAGGATATCAGTGTCTATACATCAAACATCTGCACTAGTATATCAACAGCATAACATAAATCACAAAACACAAAAACATCACATACCTCTGTGGTCGAACACCTCCCCAGGAGGAAACACCATCTCCGGGTCCCCCCGGAAATCCACCCCAGCATAGGGGAACTGCAGAATGACCTGCGACATCTGCCGCCATATATGCGCTGCCTCCGCAGTGAAGTAGTTCCCGCCTTCGCCACCGCCATGGTGAACCAATATCTGTGACCACCACCGCAAGCGCGGATCTCGTAACCCTGGTGCCTCCAGTAGCACCCTCGGGCGTAGCATCGGCACCCTCTCCAAGAAGAAGGCCACCAGGATGGAGCCAAATGCGAACTCCCCCCTGCCTATGGACCGACAACGGTCCAGCTGCGCAATCATATGAGCATGTAGGGTCAAACCCCAGGCGAACCGCTCGCGGCCCACCACTACCCTCTCCATCAAACTCAACTCCCCACCACTGATCCGGTGAGGCGCTCGGGACCCATACACCCGTACTATCATCACTGCTATGCATGGATGAAGCAAAGCATCGATCCCACTGATCCTCACTGATGACCCGGTCAGGTAATCCTCACCTGAGCAGTATTTCTCGGTGACAGTATGCAGTTGAGTGTCCCTTGGCAGCGCAGGCACCGTCGGCAACGGTGTTCCCTGGAAGGGGAGCCCCGTCAGAAAGTATACGTCCTCCACCGCAGTAAAGGCGATATGCTCTCCTCGCACGAGGAAGCAGTGTCGATCAGGACTCCACATCTCGATCAAGAACTGGAGCAAATACTCCTGTGCCCGTAACAATGGGCAATCAAAGAACTTTAGCAACCCACTGGTTGCTAAAGTCGCTCGAACTGCCTCTCGATCTGCCGGCGGCGCATTGGTCACCGCCTCTCGTAGCGGTGCCCAGTCTTGCTCACGCCATCGAACGTCCATAATCATTGCTCGCTACCTGCACATAGCCCATAGTCCTATATCATCTTAGGCACTCATCCAATACATCAAATCAGCTAATTTTTTCCCCTGAGACCTTGCCTCCAAGGCGCGGTTTTACTACCCACAGGCGCGCACTCATGCGCGCCTGTCATACCCACAGGCGCGCACTCATGCGCGCCTATCATATCCACAGGCGCGCACCCGTGCGCACCTGTCTACCCCACAGGTGCACACCCATGCGCGCCTATCTACCCCACAGGCGCGCACCCGTGCGCGCCTGTCTACCCCACAGGCGCGCACCCATGCGTGCCTGTCTACCCCACTCACGCGCATTCATGCACGTTTATTCAGGGAATAGGCACGCGCGCACGCGTGCCTTTCCCTGAATCACCCGCGCATTGGGGCCCACCCCTAGCAAAAACCCCCTAAAAACTCTCGTACGACCCCCCGTACCTACCTTGCCCAAAAATTTGAAACTTATAGCTATGCAGGATGTTCAGACCACTAACCTGACACTCGCACGCCGGGAAACGGATGCCTCGTGCTCTCGAAATCACTCAATCTCCTCTGGATCTGCTCTGGAACTCACTGTAGCAGCAGGTACGAATGAGGTGGCAATGTGGGCCCTACAGCTATATATAGGGTTTTTGCCAAACTTCCACTCACTATTCCGGGAGCCCACGGCGTCCATTTTTCGAACCGTCTTCAGCCACGGGATCAGCGTCCCACCGCCTACATCATGACTGTCCCTGGGCCACTTTTTACCCTATGCCCTCGGGGCACCTTTTTTGCACATCATGGCCAGGTACGCACGCACATTGTCACATTTATCTAATACGTGTTCATATTTGGTATTATCTTCAGATATTGTTCACTTTGGGTATTTGGTTGTTCTGTGTGCAGGTACTTGGTCATCATCTTTCCACATCATTCCTTCAGGTATATATTCAGCACTGGCATATAGTCTCTCCTGCTGTATTGCATTTGCATTTCCAGTCATCCCCTCTGATATTGGCCTTTAGGACCCCCTTTTCCGGCTCTGCAGTACTCACACCTCCATTTGCATCATCGGTACTGTAACCCGGTAGCATTCTCACCCACATGAGTTGTCCCATTCATAGCACCTTCTTGCACTTCTGACACTCATGATGATCTTCAGTACCCTTTAGGGATGGGAGTCCCGGTAGTCTTTCATCATGTTGCGAATCAACCACATACTTCTTCTCCTCATTTTGCTAAACTTCCCCTATGGACTCCCAGCACATTGCTTTATGGTTATGTTCTTTTTACCTGTGCCTCTGCAGGATCATGAACCCACCATCTCCTCCCCCTTCAGTTTGCCCATCTGCAAACCTCTCTTCATTTCACCTACCTCATACAGAAACTCGCCAATGGGGCCCCCACCCTTCATCAGTTTTCCTGCATTTTCTGCCCTCACTGGGGCACTCATTTCACACTGGGGCACCCGTTTCTGTATTTGTACATTTTCCCCACCTTTATTCATTATTTATTGTACAAACGCCTTTATTTCCAGTCTTTACTTTTTGTCGTCACCGTTGGCGACCCTCTTTCCTTTTTTGCCACACGCAACCCATGTCACCCTTGGTTGGAGCATTCCTTCTCACTTTCCATTGTCAGCATCGTCCATATCTTCAGAGTATTACCCAGGTCACTTACCTTTGTCCTCTGAATTTGTTCACCTTGTCCCGCCTCTCGCACAAATTATCCCGGATCTTGTCGTCCCCATGACACTCGATCTCGTCAAAACGGTTGCGGCCATGCCTTATATCCTCCAACCAAGGACAGTCTTGAGTCTTCCCACTTCTTGACTTCGTCCATTTACCTCTGCCATCTCCTCACCTCAGTAGATTCCACGGAGCCCTCTGCTTCTGGAAGTCGCATCCTCCTTTTGTCGACATCAGCACACTTTTCCAAAAGGGCGACAGTATCTTGATTCTCATTTCCCATTCAATGAGAGATCTCGAATGGCACAGGGGGACACACCATTGCTCCCTGATGTCGTTGACCCCCATAACATTCGACGCCTACACTTTCTCATGTTGCGGTGGGTCTTACTTTGCGACTATTGCAGTTTTTATTATTATCCATTGCCGAAGACCTCTGAACTTGGCCGGGCCATCACTGCCCACATCACCGTCGCTGTTTACCTCTGCGACCATTACCACTGGTTCAGAGTATGTTCCTTTGCAGACTTGTCTTCTGCCTTTATCATTCCGCCCCCGAGGGCGCTGCAGTTGTCTACACCAACACTTCAGACGTTTTTTCAGAGTTACATCATACGAGCATGGGGCATTCCCGCCTCGTTTGTACACACTTGTATATTGTTACACACCTTGTAGAAGGTCGGGATCTACAGGTTCCTTTCTTCTCCAACGGATTGCTCTACAAGGTCCCATTCTTGCTCTCCCTTACAACACCATTCTCCGTAAAAGAAACATTGCTGGATTTCGGCTATACGTTTTGCTCCTAACCTCATCCATCAGGGGGCATCTGTTATCACTGAAATTTCGTCCGCACAGGGCGACAAGAACTCTGCATCGTCAACACAGGACTGGAGTCATTCATGGCACAGGATTAATTCCTCAGCATTGCAAAAGGGTCAAAACTATACAA
>ML789377.1:165021-194724 GCA_009831015.1 Picea engelmannii | reverse complement strand
ACATTTATTGAAACTGGTCGGCTTCCCAACCACTAATGGATCGGCTCCCAAGTCGATTTGACACCAAATCCGAGCTCAATCCTCATGGTGGGCTGGTCAAAGACCTAATTGTGCCCTAAAGAGCCCCTTTTCACATTCAAAAGTGGCCACATAATAACCCAATGCTTGGCTATAAAAAGCCATGAATGACCACCATTTTCTCAAGGAATTCTTTGTATTGTTATGCTGCTGAGATTGCTAAGGACTCATTCTTTGGCAACAACCATTGTAGGCAACATTTCATAAGCTATTCACCCCTCATTTGAGTGAATAAGCTTGGAGTTCTTTCACCCACATTTCCATCTTTTCTTGGTAAGGAGAGCAATCATTTGAGGGCCTCAAGAGCCTTCCATTAGAGAGGGAAGGGACCCAAGTCCTCTTTCTCCATTGTGTATCTTTGGATTTCATCAATCAGATTAGCTAATACATTGGTGATATTGGTCCATTTACATTTGTTTTTCATTTTCTCACATGCTCATAGTTTTAATTAGTTTTAGTTTAAGTTTTGTTTATTGCTTTGTAGTTTCTCTTTCTAACCTTTTACTTCACAGCTGTCATGCCTAGCAGAGCCCAACTGGGCATGTAAGCACTCATAATTTGCTCACACAGTGACGAATTGGGTGCAAACAGCAGGGACAAACACCAATAAAAGGTACTTCTCTTCTCCTTCCTTCTCAGACACTAGTCCACCTAGATCTAAAAGGAAGTTAGTGACCATGATAAGCACTTTATGTCTTAGAGTTAAGAGTCTAGCTCTTTGAGGAGATCTACATGTCCGCACGAAGATTTTCCTTCAACAGCAGTTCATGGATTCGCATCCACATGGTTGTCTTGTTATATTGGCTTATTGTTTTTCCTAGACATACCCATTGTGTGCATGATCCTAATCCATAGTTTATAATAATTTTCAAAGTCTTCTCTTCCTTGCGATAACTCACCCTCCAGGCCCAGGCTCAGGCATCCCCTTCTCTACTACACAGTTCCTTGAGTGATCCATCTTGCCTTGCCAAGGATTTTCGACATAAGAATAATTACAGAGACTTCATTGAGACTTGCAGTCGAGGCGTCCCTTTGACTTTCTCTATTGAGGCATCCCTCTGGCTTGTGTTGCCACAACACAACATATTTTAGGGCGATCATGGCTTACCACGGGGTTCTCATGTCTCAACAGTAGCCTTTTTCATGGTTTCCAGCTTGGCAGCCTTCAATTTTCCTCCCGAAATAGATCTTTTTCATCTCACCTATATCATAGGTGTAAATAAATTATGAGATATTATCATCAATTTCAAATTCGTAATTTTCTTTGCAAATATATCACCCACGTATTTCCAAATCCCACATTTGTTTTCAGATCTGTTCCACACAGGAACCAGATTCACAAGTATGGGTTTTTTTTTTTTCTTCTTCCCATAGTAGTCTGGATCAACGTGAAATTTTTCTTCCTTATGGCTTACAACACTGCCATATCCAAGCCCCTTTCTTCCTGCAATTTCAACATTCCTCAGCCAAACAAATTGTTAGTTTTCATGCACTTAATATTTTCAAAACTATGCATACTAACAGTCCAAGTCATTTTCATCTATTCAAGGATACAAAGCAAAGGGAAATATCATTATTTACACATGCATCCTTTCAACATACCAATTTTCCCAAATGTAACTCAAATATCAGTTAACTTTAATCAGTGTTTCAATCTTCATGGCCACATCCATACCCAATGTACCATGCCATTGAGTTTAATTTTTCCATACTTATGACAAGCACCTTGTCATGGTGTGTTGGAGCTCAACCAACCTCGTCACCATAGTTTTAATCATTCGCATTCACTCTTACAACAAGACTATGCTACTTGCTTCAAGTTTATCACAATCCCAAATCAGCACATATGAAACTAAAATTTTCTCTTGAATGCACCCAAGCATTCTCCCTTCATTAGTAACCAGGGTGCCAACACTCATGGCCACTCAAATTTTATTTTCTTTGATAATTTAACAATTCAAGTGGAGTATCAATGGAAAATCCATTGTCTTCCCTCTTATATAAACATGCATTTCCTCAATGCATTCCATGCAGTGTGCTAACTATGAGCACCTTTATTCCCAATCTCCCTATATTGGTCATTATACCCATGGTAATTATTACTCATGAATTTTCTTGCAAGGATTATAACGCATCCTTGACTAGCATAGACTTCCTCTCTCTATTATTTAGATTCTTCTTTTCTGAATCATACCCTGCTTGGGTAGCAATGGCATACAACGACCACTCAAAAATTATTTGCATATCTTTAAGATAATGAAATATTTTCATAAGGGATTCTTGCCAGATTCCTTCATACCTTATGCCACATAGGTATGAACATTTTTATACATGCTCTGGTTGCTAGAACCCTCTTCGATATTACCTCATCAGTGGTGCTTTATGGGGACTTTTAAATTCCCTTCAACAATCTTATAATAACAACCTTTTCATAGTCATCCTTTGCTTGAGGTTGTCCATCTTTGGAAAATGTCTTTCTAAACAGCTCCAATGTCTTTCTACATGTGACATACATCACAAGTATATATATTAATCATCATGTCCAATAAAAATGCTTGTATCATAGCACTCAAATCAATAAAGAATTTTCAGATATGTCCTCGCATATCTTTATGCATTCTACAACATTACTCCTTAATGTGTTAGCCAGTGCAATCACAATCCAATTTTCAATTTTATTTTGTAATCATACAACCATTAGCATCCTTATGCCACAACACTTACCTGCATTAGTACATCAATCTCTCATACCAGGGAAATACAATAAACAACAAGGGAGGGTTCAAGGAACTCTTCCCTGATCCAACTACTTCTACACAACCTCGAACTTTCAGTCCAATCAATTTAATTTCCAAGGCCTCATTGCCTTTACTTATCATAGCTTAACCAAGGCCATTCATTTAAACTTACTTGTTTATTTATTTTCCTATTTCCAGTTTTACTTATTTCCACAGTTGTTCTTCTAAGGCTTACAACTCTGTTAACAATTCAGAGTTTTTAAAGTGAGAAAAGTATTCCCCTTTTTGCCTTCTTTGATTTTGAAATTTACTCCTTGTTGGGATATTCATGCTCTTTTCCTTGAGCAACCTCAATTAGTCTCACCCTAACCTTTTGGATACATCAGCATGCTTTACTAGCAATTTTTTTTTTCATAATGAATCATGAACCTGTGCATTATGCACATTAACATTCAATTATCCGAATGGTCAACATTCATTTGTTAGTCTTTCATTCATGCATGATGTTTTAAAATGTAATCCAGGATTCTTATATATATATATATATATATATATATATATATATATATATATATATATATATATATGCTTGTAGCCCATTGTTCAATAAGGTTGTGACTTTTTTCTCCTGACAGAGTCTTCACACAGTTCCTCCGTAAGTAACTCCTTCATCATGAAACTTCCTTATTGCATATCATTCACTACATCTAATGGCCTCAACCTTGAGTTAGCTTCGTTGGTTTACCAAATATTCCATAAGGAATATAAACATGCATCTTTGTTGTGCCTCCAGATTGTTTATCCACACATATTCCTTATTTTGTTAACTTACATCAATGATGCACTTAACCACATGCATAATCATAAGCCTATGTGTATCTACCATAGGTATGTTTTGTAGCTCACATGCTTCTTGTTGTCATCCTTATACACACTTGCAAATGTGGACTGAGTCTCAATCCACTTAGTGTGTACTCGGAAACACAATGTCTAAGTTCAAGCCCATTGTAACCTCGACTTGAACTTCTTCCATCTAGGCTTACTCCTAGGGAAGCCAAGGGGGGTAGACCCTAGTTACTATGTGAGTTAAGAGATTATGTGTAGGATTTAATTTTAATTGGTTAAAGGCCTAGGGGGATCTAGCCTATATGAGAGTCAACAATGCAAATGCAATATTTCAATGAAAAGCAACCCTTTTCCTAAGTCAACTAGGACTAGTGCCTAAGATTGGGTAATGGGGTCAACTAAAGTTACAAAGAGATTAAAATTTACAAAGGATTACAACTAAATACAAAACAATTGAATAAATAAATGATACAACTATGTATACAAAAGAATATAAAGAATACTAAAGATAAAACAATATACAACTATGAACAAGAAAGGAAAGCAAACAATAACTTGACTTGATATGTGCAAGGAAAGGAAAGAGTACTCAAGAGATAATCACCACAACACAACAAGCCAACAACCCCAACAATGAAGTGTCTCCACAAGATGTGAAACTTCAAAGGGTTGGCATTAATGGCATCAATAAAACTACAAACCCAAACAAGAAGTGCCTCAACAAGATGCGCAACTTCAAGGGGAAATTGAAGATAAATGCAAGATCCAAGGAAAGAGCCTCCACGGGAAAGTGCGCAACTTCAAATGGACAATAGATAAAGCAATTAAAAGCATCCACGAGCAAGAGATGCACAACTACTAGTTAATTATCCACAAGTGCTCAAATAAAATTGCATGCAAAGTAACTTAAGTGAAATGCTTGCAAAATTAAAGAGCATAACCCATCAAAATATTAAGAAATTATACCAAGTTGAGGTGGATAAAGTTTTATTATTGATTAAGTTGATTAAGTTAAAGTGTGAATCCTAAAACTATGTGACTTCACTATAAATCTCCCCACTTATACCAAAAATGTTGTTGGGTGCTCAAGAAGTGAGGCAAACAAGGCCACACCCTAGCTCCACAAGTCAATCCAAGAACAAAAGTACTCCACAAGGGGGACACCTAGTGTCGTGAGACCATCCCTGATCTAGCACCCCCTGCTTCTTCCTTAGGTTCATTTTTTGGTGGTATAGTTGAGACAGTTAAAGGTGCTCTAATTAACTAGATAGATTGAAATCCTATGGATCTAAAGTAAATTGAGCTTTAATAATTATTGAGTTAAGTTGGGTGCTTGCAATGTAAAGTGATTGAAAAGTAAATTACAAGAAAGTAAAGGTGTTTGAATATACAAGTGCTTGCAAGTAAAGTAAAGTAAATTTCTTAAACGTGAAAGATATTAAGTGATTGAACTTGAAAGCAAAGAAAATACTTGGAACGAAAAGAATAGATTAAAAACACAAGTAAGTTACTATGCCTACACGACTTAAGCAATGAAATGAAAAGAGCTTCTAAGATATAAATATATCACATGAAACACAAGCACTAGAAGCAATAAACCACAATTAATCACCTAGCCTTACGATATAGCATGGTTGTTGGAAGATTGGTTGTTGTCATTGATGTCAACCCTAGTCATGAGTTTTGGACCGCAAGATTGATAAGGTATTTGGACATGAAGGAAAATGAACATGCAGATACAACACCCATGGATGGATAGTATACATCATGTTGTTTATGGTGGTATGTGGCATGTCACATGGATCCTCATGGTTGAGGAGAAATGAATTTTTGAAGATGACAAAGTGAATTGTACATGTAGGCCCTGAAGATAACTACAGAAAATAATTACAAAATAAGAAAGTGTCAGGTCAGTCCTAATGTTAAAAGGAAGTGACATAAATGGTATAAATAAACATAATTATACATTCATTTGATACAAGTCGAATTTCAGAGGGAAGAAGAAGTAAAAGAAGGCCGGATTTCAAGGGAGGATGAAGTCTTTTGGTGATGTGTTCTAAGGTATGTTATTTTCAGATCATTTTACCATTTTTGCTATAAATTTTTTTCTAGAAAAATTCATATGGTTAAATCACTATGGTATTTAGAATACATATCAAGGTACCTCTAGTAAAAATTTCATCTCTTGATTCGCTATAATTATGGAGATACACTCTGTGGAAGATAGGGTTTGTGACCAGTCCTGAAGATAGTCAATAAACAGGTGTTCCAGGTAAAACAGTCATAACTTCTTCATACAGAATTGAAATGAAGTGAGACCACTTCCATTGGAAAGAGTATGGAATTTAGTTTCTTGTGTGAGAGTTTTAAAATCAGATGTTAAATATTGAGTGCGGTGCATGCTGTACAAGTTGGGTCTTCTGAATAGACCAGAATTGAATAAAGTCTACCATTCTTTCTATAACCTCTTTTTGGGGAGGATTCAAGGAGTGAAACTTGGAGGAGTTTCAGAGAATACATTGATTAATATTATCTATAGGATCAAAGTACTCCAAGAATTGAAGAATTGCATAAATTAAATAAGTCTCAGGAAACATTATCAGGTTCTATGTGATGATTAGTTGATGGTGATGATTTAATGTAAAGTTTTATTATCTCTCATATATTCTTGGGTGGAAGGAAGGGGAAAGTATGGAGAGTTCAAAACTCTCTTGATATTGGAGGATTGTATCTTCCTCTTGGAGGTTTATCCCTCCCTTTACATTTGGAAGCTGTAGCTACCTTTGGAAGTCATTACTTCCCTTGAACAATAACTATTGATTATTTCTCATATATTGTGCATGGTGTATTGTGGTGTATTGGTGTAAATCTTATATTATTGTTCATTTCTCATTGGATATAGTTGAATGGTTTAAGTATAAGTTGAAAAAGGTTTTAAATTGTACTTGATACTAATTCACCCCCCTCTTAGTATCAACAATTGGTATCAGAGTAGGTTGCCTTCAGAACAGTTTAACCATTGGAAGGAAAATCCTGAGCAGAGATGGATGACCATGAGCACATTTCAAATCGGATTCAAAAATTTCATGGAAGAAATTATGCATACTGGAGTGATAGAGTGAAAACTTACCTAACGTGTAACACCCTATTTCCCCCAGCTTGTAAAAATAACTATACTAGCCAAGAACTGTGGCAAACCCAAAAATGTGAATAATATTGTATATATATATATATATATATATATATATATTGCAGGACTGCTGAGAGGGGATATGCTGAAAAAGAGACCACTATGGCTGAAGAAAGGTGGTGGAAGGCACTTGGAAAGGTGGCGTTAACTTCCACCGAAACCAATGCCATATTTGGACTTCACTGGTCTAGAGAACCAAGAGCGGCTCGCTGGCCCCGAATTAAATGACTCGCCAGGATTGGTAGGTAAATGGCTCCTCATGAGAAATGAGGGATGGGGGGGGTGAACCGCCCATCCGTAGAGCCGTCGGGCCTGACCAGTGCAAGGGAAATCTCACTTCACGTAACCTCGCAAGAGGAAAAAGGCGTGAAGGAGAAGCGAGAAGGGGAAGACGCGAGGGAAGGAAGAGAACTCTGGAAAAGAAAGAGTGAGTGATAGCAGAGAAGGGGGAGAGTAACCCTCGTTCTCAGCCACTAGCAAACAGAGACGCAGTCTTGCATCATCATGGTCTCAGCTCGGGGGTGGCTAGTGGTAAATCCTATCGGAATCGTTGAGCCTACGGTTGGGTGGAAACAAGCACCCTTCTCAGTAGTTGCATCACTTCTGGTGTTTTTCTGATAAGTGTTTTTCATCTTGTATCTTGAAATGTATATTCTGACATTTATGCTCATAAGCTGTGAAATCATGAAGGGTTTCAGTATAAGATTGTCTATGTGGTGTTTGATCAGAAATGGTGGTTGCATGATTTTGTTGGAAGGACGACGTATGGCTTATGTTTATAAATAGATTTGTGTGTGTGTGTATATATATATATATATATATATATATATGCATATTGAATTAATTCAGACTTCGAGTCTATTCTCGGGAAATCTATACATTTACTCGTCCCCAGGAATACCTAGAATAGATCTCTCCACAGAGATATCCTTCTTGGAAAGATTATCAAGAACCTGGAAAAGGATTGAAGGCACAAGTCTTAGTAACCCTATACGAGGAAGAATGATCCTCTTGAAATCCTGAAATAATAGCGAAGGAATACCGTGTTCGCTTCGCAAGAGTCGTCAAGGAGGCATTGGATGGTCGAAATTCTCCATGGAGAATTCGTGAAGTCCCGAGAGCCGTCAGATCTTGCAGAGGAGCAGGGGAGTTACAGTAAGCCTATTTTCAAGTTTTAAGTTCAGGAGAAATTGGATCGTAGGATCTGGGTCGACAAGGACCGTTGGATCACTCGCGAAATCTCATTTCGTGGATTCACGAGTTGAAGGGTTAAAACCCTTGTCTCAAGATTCGCGAGGTCGTGAAAGGTGAAGTCCCGAAGGGGGTGAAAGAATCTGAGACGTCCGTCTATGGGAGGACGCATGTCGTAGAATCATCCATTTCGGAGATTCAGGCACTGAGACTCACAGAGGCGAGCATATTGACTTCACGAATGGCGAAGTCCCGAGGAAATATGAGCCGTTCATCTGAGAGCGGACGCGTGTCGCGAAATCGCCCATATCGGGGATTCAAACCTCGGGATTCATAGAGCAAATCCTTTTGAATTCGTGGGTGGCATAGTCGCAAGAGAATCACAGCCGCCCATTTGAGGAGGACAGGTGACACCTTGTCATGTGCGCAAATCCTATAGGAATCAATGAGGTTGAGGAAATCTTTCACGGTTCTAGAGAAGAGAAGCTCGGGAGGGATAGTGCCATTTTGTGCACAGAGCCTTAGCTGCAAAGGTCACAGAGGAGAATCAAAGGCCGAAACATTTGATACTTAATAAATCTTCCAAGGAGAAGGAAGAGAAGTGCATGTTCAAGGAGGAGCTACAACTATCGTTAGATCAGCTGGAGCGAAATAGATCTGGGTCGTTGACAAAGTACATCCAGATGCGTGTAGAAGAGAGCAGAAATGGACGACAGAGAGACTTCGTGGAGAAGTGTCAAAATGTCATGGGTCGTTGGATCACACTGAGTTGTGAGGGAGTTAAGCCGTAGAAGAAGCCATGGGAGAAGTTGTATGGATGGTGGAGACACTTCGTGATAGAAGTGGTGAATAGTTGATAGCCATCAGATCTTGCAGAGTTGCAAGGCAGTTAGGGTTGGTGCAGTCCTGAAGAGGTTTGAGTTTGGGATCTCGCATATTAGGGTTTCACAAGAAGAGAGCGCAAGAGTTGGGTGCTCCAACTCATGAAGTCACGAAGTGCAAAATGGCGAGGAGAAAAATCTGAACCATTGGATCCAGGAACGGGAGGACCATTGGATCATAACTCCGTGATGATATCGTATATCGAGAGTTTGGTGGTTTGGAGGTTGGAAGGGGAGACTTTCGACCATAGAAGTCACGAAGTGCCAAGAGCCGAGGCTCATGAGAACACGTGGCACATCCATTAGGTGGGGCCCGCGTGATTGATAGGTGGGCACACATCGCCTAGAAAGGAAGTCAACCATTGTTGACTTTCGCATCTTAGAGATTCATGAGATAGGAGCACGAAGGCTCAATGCTCCAACTCGTGAGGTTACAAGTTGCGAGAAGTGTGAAGAGGAAGTCAGCCATTACTAAATTTCGCGTCTCTGGATTTCAGAGAAGAAGAGCACGAGAGCTCGATGCTTCAACCTGCGAGGTTGCGAGTAGCAAAAATTTGATAAGCACTTGGCTGGCTTAAGTGTGTAGACATGGGACAGGGTCATGTGGAAAAGACCCCAAGGGGGAAACCTGCCACTCACTAGCCCTGTCGGGGTTCGGCGCTTCGCCATGTCAGGGTTTGCAGAGTCAAAAGACTCGACGCTCTGGTAGTGCTGAGTCGCTAAGAGCGAAAGAACGCCATGCGTGTTCAGCCTGTGGTCGCGACCCATGATCACATGGAGGTGGACAAGGAAGGAACTAGCCTATGCTAAGACCCCAATAAGTACTTCGTGGATTCTGATCCTCGAGAATTCGATGAAAAATTTTGTTTTTCTTAGTGGGTTAATGACAAATTGGTATCAAAGCATGGTTACAACACTCGACCTGCATGGGCTCATGAACGAGTTGCGTAGAAGCTTCGTTCGGAACACTCCTAAAAAGAGTAACCCCCCCCCAGTCTTAACCTTCCTAATCAGAAGACGAAGTTAAGAATGAAAAACCCCTAGTGTGTGTGTGTACATGTGAAAATATGAATTATGTACTGGTTTTAAATAAATATAAATATTGACTAACAACCAGTGTTTTTCCTTTTGCACACAAGTGGAAGATCAACTGCGGGGAAATTATCAACACAAAGTATGGTGACTCACCATGAAGTGGGAGAAGGCTCCCACAATAGAGACGAAGATTCTAATGAAAGGAGGGTAGTAGGGACCCCTACAGATCTAGCTAAGACTGTGAGGAGCCTCATGGTCGAATTACAAAGTTGTAAGGTTGACAATGAAAGGATGATGAAAGAACAAGAAAAGCAAACAGAAATTAACGCAGTTTTACTGCAGAGTTTATCCGATATACAAAGACAAATGTAGCATGAACCTGAAACTCAGAAACATGGTCATATCAGTGGCCACACTGAGAGGATCACTTTGAAAAAGGTCCACCCCAGAGGTAAAGGACCAATGCCGAGTGATTCCTCTGAGAAGGAAGTTGGTGATTCAGAAGGCTCTTCTAGCAACAGAACCAGTTCCTATTCCTGAAAGAAACAGAAGAAGCAAAAGCCTTCCAAAGGTCGAAAATTTGAAGAATTCAGAAAGGCCAAACCACCCTCTTTTGACAGTGAAATAAAGAAGGGAGAGGAAGCAGAGGCCTGGCTTCTTGGACTAAAGAAGTATTTCAGAGTCCATGACTTCTTAGAAAATATGAAGGCCCGAGTGGCCACCTTCAACTTGAACGGAAAAGCTTCCATTTGGTGGGAAGATCTTAAGAATGTGAAAGGGGTTCATGAAGAGGACTTGTCCTAGAAACAATTTGAGAAATACTTCCGGAAGAAGTATTTGTCGGAAAAATATTTCGATGAGAAGACTAAAGAGTTTTATGAACTCAAATTGGGACAACTCACTATAGAATAATATGTCAACAAATTCATCGATTTGTTAAGGTATGTACCATATATAAAAGCGGAAAAGGCAAAGGTGCAACACTTCATCAGTGGACTACCCAAGGACTACCGGAACAGAATTGAATTTGATGAGCCAAAGACCCGAGAAGGCACTTTTCTAAAGGCAACCTATTGTCATGAACAGTTTGGACATCGAGAAAAACCTCGCAAAGGATGGAAACAGAAGAATAGTTCAAGATTTTAGAAAAGGGGAATTAAATCCCTAGGGTTTAAGAACTATAAGAAGAGCACAAGAATGAGCTTCCCAGCCCAAAGTATGCACCAGCAGAATTTTCCCTCCTTGAGCGGAAATAAAATTTCTAGACCCATATCAGTGAAGATTGATAACCCAAAGAGAGAACCTTTGAAATGTTGGGGTTGCGAAGAAGAACATCTCCTGAGAGACTTTCCACACCGACAAAAGAATAGTCAGAGGATTTATAACATCCAAGAAGCTACTACCGTCAAGGATGTGGCCAGGAGTGAGCCACAAATTTACACAGCCTTAGATAATAACCAAGCTGACCACCAAGCTTCAGTAGTGGAAATAGAAGGTATGGTTTCCAACCATCTAGTGTCTTTTTTTATTGACCCTAGTGTTATAACCCTAAAAATCTCACACATGCTTACCTAGCATCAGGCCAACTCATATCCCTTCATTGCCAAAACATCTGCTGAAAAACCTCTTTGAAAATCCTCTTGGGTCAAGGTACACGTGCCCTAACCCACTACTGCACACGTGTGAACGCTGTCAGGCCTACTACAGCCCGTGTTTACCTAACAAAACATAAAAATAGGAAAGTTGCCGACGGGACAAAAAGATATGGGTCAGTTAACTGAAACTCCTGGCCATGCATGGCCGAGAGTTCGTCCAAAACCCTAGCTCCTTCTAGCCTATAAAAGAAGGGGTAGGGGTACCGTTTGAAGGAGCAAAATTATAGCGAAGAAACTCTGCCCATTTGCCAAATCCATTTTCCCCAACCCTTTAGCCTTTCCTCAAGCCTAAGGAGAATTAATGCAAAGCAGTTGGAGGACAAAAGAAGAGGAGGAGCTCAGGATCAGGATCAAGGAGCAGTGGCCGATCTCGACTTTGATTGTAAGTTGATTCATTTTGAAAATAATAAAAGAATACTTTTCCCGTCCCAATGCATGAGTTATCTATGATTTGTGTAATTTATGCTTAATTTCTAATCCCTCAAGTAGAAAAGTAGCATGCATGCGTAGTGTTTTGTCTTGATTGCAGGTTAACTTTGGAAGGAGAAGCGCAAGTAAGCGGGCAAAGCACAACGGAGGATCTACACCAAACATCAGTAAAAAGGTTAGTAGTTCCTTTCCATGCATGTATCATGAAAGAGAGGTTTAATTTTTGGGTGGTAGGTTAAAAGGTCATTTCTTTACGGTCAAAATCTACATGCAAGTCTGACCCTAGTTTGCTAGTCTGTAGGGTATTTTTCCCAACAACAGAATTGGCGACCATACTGGGGAAGATACTCTTTAGGGTTTCCGGATTTAGTTGAGTTTTTGGGTAGTTTAAGAGATTAGATTTTATGTTTCTTTGCCTGTCTTTTTCTGTAAGGCCTGAGCTAGTAGGGAGCCTGGTTCTTTATACCAGTTTTCCCTGACTGTTGCTTGACAGCAATTTTCGGGACACACAAAGGTACATGCGGCCTATAGAAGGCCTGCATGCGTGTACCTGCACCCTAATCTCATATAGCCCGCGTGTGAACGCTAGCAGTAGAGGTTTCAGTAGTGTGTAGGTGTTCAGAGAGATTGAGAGGCAGTCCTCCTCTTCCCTGTCAGAATTATACATTCTCAGGGGGCTTGATGTATCCTGTCTGAGTCTTGTTGGTTCATAGTCTTGTCTTAGTTTGCTTTATTGCATTTTGTTATTCCTTGCAATTATTTTTCTTTTCTATTAAGAAGAAGCATCCAAGCCTTCAAGAGACCCTGGTTATCAATACCAAAGGCCTCTTCCTGGTCTGGGCTGCCTGTGTTATTTTTATTTTTTTTTGTCTTAGAGTTTATACATATACGCGACCTGTGCAAGTACATCTCGCGGATACATGCGCGTTGTTGTAGCTCAGCACGCGTTCGCATGTGTGATGTTTCAGTAACAGTAGCATGCTTGACAGGCCGCTTTTCAGTCAAGGTGGGGTAGTCATCCCCTCCTGTGGTGAGAAGTGTTCCTCTCAAGTGTTTGAGTCTAGGTTTGCATAGTCAGTAGGTTAGGGCCTCTTACCCTTAGCCTGCTTTTTCTTAGTTGATAGTGGATAGAAAAGATAAAAAGAAAAAAAAATTGTTTTATGGTTTTTAGACAAGCGTAAGAATCTTTGTTTTCTTGATTTTCATTGTGTATCTTTGCTCTGATTCTTTGTGAGCTGCGCTTTAAGCCAGAATTTCATTTTTCTTGGTTTTAGGCTTGTCGATATTTTCCCTTTGTTGCTTGATTTGCACGTAAAAAATAAAAAAAAAATCTTTTTAGTTTCTTCTTTGTTTGAAGATTGTGTTTCTGCATCAATAGCTAGGAAGAATTTTTTTTGTTCATAAGTTTTTGCAGTGCATGTAGAGCATAAGTAGCTCACAGATTGAGAAAAAATCCTTTATGTTTGCTGCATGAAATATTAGAAAAATTGAAAAGAAAAAGAAATCTTTCTTTGTGAAAAGTTGTTGATCTTTGCATTTAGTAAAAGTCTTTTGTTTCCAGCATTTTTTTTCATTCGTTTTTTCTTTGAGTCTTTACACATCATTAGTTTCACCTTAATTCCCCGTGACCTAAAAAAGCCCATAAAAGCAATGCTAATTTAAAATATATTAGACTTTTTGTTTGTAGGGTTCATATACTAGTTCAGGACAAGGGCCTTGGATTAGGTTGGAGAGGAAACTCTCCAAGGCCACTCAAAACCAAACATTGGAGTCTGTGATAGGGAGTGTAGAAGTCCAGTTTCGTGGAAGTTATCTGGGACCCCCCTCTAACACAGGGGATAAACACGAGGTCACGTGAGGAAAGGTAGCAGAGATAACCCCTCCAAAGCTGGACCAAGCGTAATGGAGAACACATATCGAGGGCTTGTTTTGGGATTCTGTCGTTTGCATTTGCCACGGGGATTCATGGGTCTTGAATCCATTCGAGGTCCTCAGTTGTCTTCCAGATCATTTTCTCTCGATACCCTTGACAGGTTTTGGGCTTGATACCCTGCTCATTGTGGTCTACCCGACTATCGACTGTACCCGCCTGGTGACTGTTCACGCGCTGGCAAACTAGTTGCCAATCGTTTTTAGGGACATACACAGGTCACTGTGGGGGTATACCGCGGTACCTAGGAGAAACATCGGTCCATGCTTTGCAAAGTATACCCGGAGGGTGCTTCCGTTTTCGATTTGCACTTGCACCGGTAAGTTTCTCTAGTGTTGGTTGTTGTAACTATTCTTCCAACTAGTTTAGTGTTTGCTTCACTTATCTCTTAGGGGCTTCTTTTTTAGTGTGTGTTACTGTTTGAACGTGTAGAATACCTTAGCGTGTCTTGGATATTCTCACACAGTGGAGGATCCTGAGCTCCGTCGGTCATGAAGGCTCTTGGGCCTGCCGCTGGTTATACTGGCGCCACCCCCGCCACCATTGAGGTGGAAGCTAGACCAACAAGGGTCTTTCGAAGCAACCAGGTTACAAACCATTGTGCCCAAACAACTCCCGGAGGAATCAACCACCAATATTGGCTCGGTTGAAACCCCAACCACTGATACTTGGCCATTGGTCAGTGTATCAATCCAATTTTACAAACGCCTGTCAGTGCCTCATACAGCTATGGAAACAAACGTTGTTACTTCCTCTAGGAATTCTTCCATTCCCACCACCGTTGCTACTATAGGAGAAGCATCTCCTAACTTGTCGCCATTAGTCCGAGCCACCATGGTCTCGGTCGCAACTACGTCACATAGTGGACCGACCCCATCTATCGTGGCGGCCACAACTCCCTTCACACCTAGTGTGACCGGCCCTCCGTTCTCATATGGTATGCCTAGTTCGGGCACAATTCCTGCACTCACTCACTCCACTTTACAGACTTTAGTTATGGGGGAAGGGAGCTCTAACGCTCCTCTGCAAGGTCAACTTGGGGGAATTCTTGTCCCTTTCAATGCTTTTCCTTATGTTGGAGGTCATATCTCTCCTTCGTCCCCTTCGCTTGGTGGTCTACATCAGCAGTCCGCCAGGCAACCTGCACACACGAGTTCATTTGGAGCTGGGAGTCGAGGAACACCTGCGCACACTATGCTGGTAGGTTCGTCACCATTTGTTTGGAATGAGACATTTGGTAACAACACTTTTGCATCCACTGCTTTCCCATCTGGGGGCACTCCCATCTTCGGACAATCTACTCCGACGCAGGGTACTATTCCTGCGCCAGGGGCACATATAGCAGGACCTTGGAACTCAAGACAAGGATTCGTTCCCTCCTCTGGAATGTCGTTCTGGGGTAATTCTTTCCACAGTCAATGGAACCCCGGATAGACTTCTATGCCTCTCCCAGCAGGACCGGCATGGGGTAATCCTTCCCAAAGTCTGTCAAACACGATGAATGCCCAACATCTGATGTCCTTTATGGGGAATCAGCCAATGATGTCTCCACAAATGAAAAATCCTTACGTTGGTCAGGGCCATGGTTTCTACCAGAATCCGGGCCAGTAGCCAAACTTTTCCTGGCAACCTGGTGCCAGTCAAACTCCAGGACCCTTTTTCCCAGGCTATCAGCAGCAACCCAAAATACCATTCCTGGCGATGTTACACTTGCCAGATTTGACAAGGTTGTTAAATGATCTTATTTTTCACTATCCACGTTGGCCTCCTATGCCAACGAAGTTACCTTCGGACATTCCAAAGTTCGAGGCCAAGCCTAACGAAGATCCAGGTGATCACGTGACTACCTTCCATCTTTGGTGTTCATCTAACTCATTGAAATATGACTCCGTTCAGTTGCGATTGTTTCAACGCACTCTTATTGGGAGTGCCGTGAAATGGTCCATCGAGCTCGACCGCTCCAGATACTCTTTCTTTGGTGACCTGGCGATGGCCTTCCTTAACCATTTCCAGTTACCTGTAAGATACGATGCTGGCACAGAGTTGCTCACCAATTTCGAACAGACAATAGCGGACCATATCTCTGATCATATCCGAGAGTGGAGACGTCGGAAGAGTCTAATCAAGGTACCAGTCCCACCAGCATTCCTGCTTGAGTGGTTCCTTAAGTCTCTGGTCCCACAATTATCCAAAGATGTCGCAACTTCTGGAGTTTTCTCCGAAGAAGATGCCATCATGAGGGCTCAACAGTTTGAGCTCATCTAGTCTCAGTCTGGTTTATTATACAACATCCTATTGGATGCACCATGATCGATACTGGATAAAACTAGACAGAGAGTTGGACCACATGCCGACGGTATTGTTGGTTCAGCACAAACCAAGCCCACTAAGCAATTGACAAAACAATTGCAACAGTTATCTATCCAACACTTAGCGGCCAGCCAGACTACTTCTTTGGCTGCTCCTCCTACCCAAACTTTGGAAGTACACTCCGTGCAGACGACTAACCCAAAGGCCACCCAGCAGCCTGAAGGGAAGAAAAAACAATGAAAGAAGGGTAAGGGGGAGAAAAAACCCACTGATAATGCTGGTGAGGGCACCACGGAAAAATGGAAGGTGAGGTATCCATGCAACTTTTGTGCGGAAGACCACCCGACCCATCTTTTTCCTCAACTTGCAGAGGCCCAAAAGTTTGTCACACAGCAACAACAAGCCGTGTTGACTAATCCCTTTCAGCATGGGCAAATTTGACTCAAGCCTCTACAAGTGTCGAAGGGGGCAGCTAAGAAACCTTCCCTCCCCCAAACAATTCTTCATCCGCAAACGTATATATGGTTAGGGGTGATGCTTTAATAACAACTAGAGCACATGACTATAGTAAACCAAGGGCCTTTGAGAAGGGAAAAGAAGTCGAACTCCCATCTCTTCCTCTACAGATTGAGAAGACGTTGGGAGAAACAATGACACGCATTCCAAATGGTGCATTTAAGAAAGCTTCTCACAACCCAAACGCAAGGGCCACCCAGAATTACTCTATGGTGGAAGATTTATCACAAACCCCTTGTGCGATATCCGCTTTGGAGGTCCTCCAAAGTTTCCCTGCTCAGAGGAAAGCCTTGCTAACTGCTTTAGGCTCTACTGAGACTTGTAACCCGAGTACCATCATGCTAGATACGACTGACTTAAAACCTCGTCTGCCTTACCACGTAGCGTTTCAGATAGTAGTGGCTCATCCCACGAAAACTTTTACATGCAATATCTTTCGCACGGTGGTCGACAAGGGTGCCTCAACATGCGTTATGTCACTAGCATGTTGGAAGGCCATTGGCCAGCCCGCTTTGTCTCCATCACCTACTCTCCTCACTGCGTTCAACAGTCATTCTTTCCGACCACATGGTATAATCCCTTCTTTCCCTGTGCAGTTAGGAGGGAAGACCGTGTGTGTCAAGGTAGAGGTAGTCGATGCCCCCCTCGACTATAATCTCTTGTTAGGTCGTAGTTGGACTTATGCTATGCAAGATGTGGTTGCTACAGTTTTTCAAGTCTTGTTATTTCCACACGAAGGCTGGATAGTGACCATCGATCAATTGTCCTTCTCTAGACCTGACCTAGCTTTGGGGGCATCCACGGTTCCCATGATTGATAATCCTTAAGCCGATGTCGTTAACGTAGGATTTGGTTTGTGCCCATCTTTGATGGGTACTTTCGACTACCCACCTCCTCATGACAATGTCAAGTTTATATCTAATCACCACAAGGCTGAGATTTTTCAAGTTTCATCGTTCCACATGGCTTACTTTGTGGATCCGTGGATCCTTCCTTCCCCATCAGCCACGATGGATGAGACAGGGCACTCCGGCATGTCATGCCCCTGTCGTCCGCTGAAGTAGCGTACTCTTTAGTCCAGCAAGCTTCAGCTAACCCTGATCCGACCCCCGCACATGAGTTGGATCCACTTCTTGAGCCTATTTGGGCTCAAGGTTCTCTTGCTACCATCGATTCGTTAGACTTAGTCTTGCCTTCCGACGAAGCAGTGATCGAAGCGATGACTAGTCCGGACAAACCTTGGGAAAATATTCATCACAGATCATATTTCCTCCCAGAGTTAAGCCGAATCGCGGCAGGAGAATTCACTATCACCATGATGGGAGATCAGCCATGTCCTATTAACCTCTTAGCTACACAGGAAATTTATGCTGAGGGCAATATGGCGACTATCGCTGAAACTATACCTATCAATATCTCCCGAAACCTTGGCGTCGTGGAGAATGTCTTCATCGGAGCGGATTGCTCCCCCGAAGAGATTCAAATTTACACGGATCTTTTCAAAGAATTCTGCAACATTTTTGCCTAGTCTTATGAGGAAATTCCAGGTATCGATCCGAAAATAGTTGAACATGAAATCACAACGTATCCTGATGCTAAGCCTGTTCGACAAAAAATTCGTCTAGTCAATCCTAAGAAAGCAACAGCCATCAAGATAGAGGTTGAGAAATTTCTCAAGGCAGGGTTCATTTACCCTATCCATTTGACTCAATGGGTTTCAAACCCTGTGTCGGTCAATAAAAAACAAGGCACGATTCATGTATGTACCGATTTTCATGGTTTGAACAAGGCATGTCCAAAAGATAATTTTCCAACCCCATTCATCGACCAGATCATTGATGAATGCACCAGTTGTGAAGCCTTTTCGTTCATGGATGGTTTTTTAGGATATAATCAAATCCAAATCAAACCTGAGGACCAACACAAAATGGCATTCATTTGTCCGTGGGGTACGTTCGCCTATCGTAAGATGCCTTTTGGCCTTAAGAATGTTGGCGCCACTTTCCAGCAGGCCATGCCTTTTGCGTTTCACGACCTCAAACATATAGTCGAGGCCTATCTAGATGATTTAGCATCACGCTCTCGCAAGTGAAAGGATCATCCTACACACCTCAAACTAATCTTTGAACGCTGTCGCTACTTCAGGATTCGCTTGAATCCCAACAAGTGCAGCTTTTGCATTATGTTAGGACGTTTGTTAGGTTTCATCGTTTCAACAACAGGGATCATGGTTGATCCTCTTAAGGTGGAAGCAATAATCTAGTTGCCCCCCCCACGCACAATTTTACAACTTCAAAGTCTTCAAGGCAAGGTGAACTTCTTACGACGCTTCATCGCAAACTATGCCGAAATCACCAAGGGCTTTATGCGTTTACTGAAGAAAGATGTGCCCTTTTTCTGGGACGAAGCCGCTCAATGCTCTTTCAACACATTAAAACATGCCCTCACCACCGCACCTCTGCTACGGCCACCTAATTATAAAAAAGACTTCTTATTATATCTGGTTGTCGTTGAGTCAACCATAGGCATGGTTTTAGTTCAGGAAGATGACTCATTTTCCAAATACGTGATCTATTACCTGAGCCGAGGCCTCATAGGACCGAAACTTAATTATTCCCATCTCAAAAAACTTGTGTTGGCAGTAGTTCATGCTGTTCAACAATTCTGTCACTATGTTCTGTTTCGCAAGACCACCATCGTTGTTGTCATGGATCCATTCCAGTACATGTTGACACGACGAGTTATCGGTGGAAAAATCAGTAGATGGATGGTCATCCTCCAAGAATTTGACTTAGACTTTGTTTCATCCAAGTCCAAGAAGTCATTGGTCTTCGCAGAACTTATTTCGGAACTTCCAGTTGAGTCAGGTGACGTTGTGCCTGAGGAATCGTCTATCCAGGGGGATATGTTTTTGATTGAATCTTCGTACCCCTAGTATGGAGATATACTGATCTATCTCCAGACTTTGAATTGCCCCACCTCTGCTTCTCGTGACGAGCGTCGGCGGATACGCCATCAGGCTAAGAATTATCTCATACTCGATGATACGTTGTATCGGAGAGGTGTAGATTGTGTTTTGCGTCGATGTCTCACTCATGAGGAGGCTGTCATAGTGCTCAACAATTGTCATACAGGAGCCTGTGGCGGTCACTTATCTGGGTTGGCAACAACCCAAAATATTTTACAAGCAGGTTGCTTCTATCCCACACTTATGAAAGATTGTATCGAGTCGGTCAAGAAGTGCCATCCATGCCAAATCTTCTCACGGAAGATGCGGCCACATCCAGCTCCCATGTTTCCTGTCATCACAGTCGGTCCCTTCACTAAGTGGGGGATTGATTACACTACATGCAACCCCCCATCAGCAAGGGGGCACCGCTATATCATCGTAGCTGTCGACTACTTCACCAAGTGGGTCGAAGCTATGCCGACGTTCAAAGATGATGGAAAGACTGCAGCTCTCTTCTTATTCAACCAAATTATAGCAAGGTTCGGCGTCCCGAGAGAGATTGTCACTGACCATGGCAGTCACTTTCAGAATCAAATGATGACCGAGTTAACGTCAAATCTTGGGTTACGATAGGAACACTCATCACCTTACTACCCCCAAGTCAATGGGCAGGTGGAAGCTATAAACAAAACTCTTAAGACGATTCTACAGCGAACTATCAACTCAGCCAAGTCAAACTGGCATTTGATGTTATACTCGGCATTATGGGCTTACCAAACATCAGTTAAGATTGCAACCGTTTCTCACCTTTCCAACTTGTTTACGGGCTGGAGGCAGTCTTGCCCATCGAATGTCAAATCCCATCTCTGAAATTGGCAGTACAGTTATTTCCAGACACTTCTCCACTTGAAGAACGGTTAGTACACCTTGAGCAGCTTGATGAACAGCGTTTCGATGCAGCCCTAGCCAACGAGGCTCGGACAGCGGTCACACAGGAACTTCGGGTTTGGGACCATCCTGTGTTCATTCTTTTTTGAGAGAGTTCCATGCTTCAGTCCTCGGCTGACAGTACGAGGACATCTTAACTGATATTGCACACATAATCCATGATCTTTTTATATGTTTTTGAGGACATCTTGCACACATAATCCATAAGACACAAAAAGAGATAAAAAACCATATATAAACATCATAAAATCCTCAGAGTACATAGATGGGTGCAAGCGCCTCAAAAGTGGGAACAGTAATGAGTCACTGGGCTTATGCCCTAAAAAATATATATACATATCAGTGCTCATGGCACATAAAAGTCTAAAAGTATGCTCAGGGCCTATGGGACCTGTTATAATCATGTACAACTTGGGCTAAACACCTAAACAATCAGACCCATATCCGAGGTGCCCCCACGACATGAGTCTGCATGGAGGGTGGTAGGTCCTCTATCTCTGCCATCGGGATTGTGCGAGTGAGCGCAGTAAAGTTCTGCTCAATTCACCTCAGGACCCTCTTGGCCTCTCCTACTGGGAGGTTCCCTGCTACTGCTGCTCCTCCAATGGCAGCAACTGCGGCTTCTGGCCATGGGCGACGCTTGTTCCATGCATAGTCGGCAGGTCGCACGGGTCCCACATCTGCATGCAATAAACGTTCACCCATCAAAAAATCTGGGATACAAAAACATGATATATATATCAAAAAATACATTAAAATTACATATGCACAAAAAAAAAAAAAACTATACAGGTGGAGACTTACCCATCTCCCCTCTCTCCTCACCAGGAGGCACTGGTATCGTTGGATATCTGGAGAAGTCAATCCCCACATATGGGTAGTCCTCTATAGCTAGGATCTATCATGACAACCAAGAAAAAAATTCATCGTTGAAGGCCTCCATGGTCCTTCCACCACCCTATCGCGGCAGTAACATTGCCCATCTGCATACTGCGGGGAAAGTGGCCAGATGTCCTCGTACTGTCAGTCGAGGACTGAAGCACGGAACTCTCTTGAAGAAGAATGAACACAGGATGGTCCCAAACCCGAAGTTCCTGTGTGACCACTGTCGGAAATCTGTCAATTGCCTCTTCATGCACTCCAACAGTGTGGTACTCCAATCAAAAATTTGTGCATTCATGCACTGGATCGCACAGTTCATATGTGCACGCGAAGCCTGATGCACGGCTGTTGAGCCGGTAATCCGCCCAATGAGCAGTAAAATAGTCTGTAGGGTGAGGCTGGTAATCCTACTAACAGGTATCGAGGACCCTCTATGATTGGTACTATCCTCACAGTACTCATCTATCAGCTCCGAGACCTTGCTCGGCCCCGCAGGAAAAGTTTGAAAATTGACTGGTTCCCCTCTCCTTGAGAGACCAGTCAGAAAGTAAATATCCTCGGTGGTGGGCACCAAGGATTGCCCCTCTAGCATGAACGCCTCTGCATCAGGGTGCCAGTAATCCACCAAGGCATTCAGTAGCCTTGGTTGTGCGCACATGAACGGACATAAAAAGAATTTTACCAACCCGCACTACATCAGCGCGGCTACAACGTTCGTATCTGTAGCCACTAACTCATTGGCGGCCTCGTGCTCCCTTTCCCTCCACTGAACATACATCCTGCCAACACAACAAGGTAAAGGAGGGTCAATACATGTTTCCATTTTCTTTTTCATCACGCGGGGGGGTACACGCGGCCTGTAGAGGTGACAGTTGCGGGTACCTGTGTGCAGTCTTTGCTCTACACGCGGGTACCTGCGTGCAGGCTTTGCTCTGCACACGGGTACTCGCGGGCTGTCCCTAGACAACCCGCGTTTGCCTAGGGCCGACCTTTTTGAGGTCGACGCCCACCCCAAAAATCAACTAAATACTAAAAAGGAAGCATGGAATAGCTAGATAAGGGAGTTTGTACTTACTTGATCCAAGCAGAAGTTCGTTTCGTCCACTGTAGCTCCCGGAATCACGATCTTTGGAAAAGGGGGTCTTTTGGCTCCAAAGTCAATTTCCAAATCAACAATGGTGATAATGAGCTGCCAGCTTCTATTTATAGACTTTTTGGCCTCTTTTTGTCACTTTTTTGGCCCCCCTTATCAGTTTCTTTATACCAAAAACCATTTTGAGTGATCCAAGAGTTATATGGGAGGGATTTGAGCAGGTATTGGGACATTTTTTTTTTTTGAGTTTCGAAAAATAAAAATAAAAAAATATATTGACGGTCCATAAAAAAAAAAATTCAAAAATCAACTTGAGCATATAGGTTAGGATATTACCCCAACTTTTGCATCTCATTGCCTTTTTTATGCTATAGGATCGATCCCATCCGGTTGTGACACGGAACCGTCATATCTGTTATAGAAGTGTCGCAACTTGGTGGTAGAGCTTACCAAAACATGGATGCCCTAGGTAGGTCCTGGTTGCATTATGGTGTCCATGCTGTTTCTAACAACATTGTAGGCTCGGGAGTTCGTATAGTCTTTCCTGAATACGAGTTTGAGCCTCATTTGCATGGGTCTTTTTCACTCTTTGTCTTACCCTCCGGACTCCCAAAACATAACGGGTCTCCTTTTAAGCCCTTTTCAGACCCTTTAAAAATGAAAAGATTGTTGAGCGATCTTGTGACCTTTCATGCTCATTAAACTGAAATTTGAAGTCACGTCTGTCCGGTGGTAGTTTACCCCTTTTTCGGTCCGGATGGTCAACTGTACGAACAAAGGAATACTCTATTGAATTCTCATTCTTTAGAAGAGTATCCTCAGGTATAATTTTATTCCTTTTTCGGGCCTGAGGGACTAAATTTACGAAAAAGAAACCCCCCCGGAGTCCATAGTTAAGCTCTTTTCATACTCCCTAAAATTGAAAAGATCGTCGAGTGACCTTATTCTTTCACACTCGTTAAAATGGTCCAGAAGAACATTCCTGACGGAGTCCATAGTTAAGCTTTTTTCAAACTCCTTAAAAATGAAAAAATGGCCGAGTGATCTTGTCCTTGTCACACTCGTTAAAATGGTTTTTAATTGATGTCTAATCAGTGCTAGTTTACGCCTTTTTTGAACCGACTAGACTATTGTCGAAAAAGGTACCCCACTGGAGTCTCCTTTTATGCTTTTTCAGACTCTCTAAATATGAAAAACCACCAAGCTTACCTTCTCTGGGCTCGTTAAACTTACATCGAAGGACGTTACCATTGTGTGTTCTATCAACCGCATTTGCATACCTTACCCATCAGCCTTGTAAAAGTTTGCTTATGCGTCTTAACACCTTTGGCCACTGGAGGATTTTTTCCGAGTATCATTTCCCAGAACATCAGTCTTGTCCTTGTGCCTTGAGATTGTATGTTTTTCGTACTCGTTCCTCCGTTGTAACGTAATATTCCTTTATTCTTTTTTAAAAACTATCAAAAAGAACAAAAAAAAATCAAATATACCCCAAAAAGAGGATGGGAAAAGTATTTTCTTTATTGGCAGCATAATGAGTTGCCCTTGGATAAAGCACATATGTCTGTTTGATTATCATACTATGGGATGTAGTATGACCTTAGGAAGCTTTTTCTCGCTATATAGAGTTGTGTCCTCCACCATTTGGTTACTCTTCCAAACATATGGAGAGTTTGCGTTGCCTCCTGCTTCGTAGACTTATGATTAACAGATATGTTGCCTGAGTCTTATCACTTGTTGTGCCATTATCCAAGGGAAGTTTGTCACTGAGCCTGAGTCGGCCCCTCTGCAATATGTCTCTTGTCCGCATACCCGTCCATCCTGAACGTCCAATCAAGTCTTTGTTTGAAATCACTGAAACCTTCAATCCGATCATCAAGATTATCAAGTCCATAACTGACGAGCCGTCGAAGACCTCTGGGTAGTGTAGTCGTAAACTCATATTACACTCCTACCCGAGTTTAGAATATTTTGAAGTTGTTGCTTGAGCTCTGAAGTACAGCCATCAGGCCGAATCAGCTTCTGGGAGATGGATACTTTATATGTATGTCTTTCTGATTTCAAGATGTAGCTCCACTGTGTATTATTCGTGGCTATTCTTTATAGTTATTTGACATGGATCTATAGTGTATTTGATTGGTAGCCATGGATCTTTTTATCCCGAGCATGGGTATGCCCGCCTCGGTGAGACATTTGTTATTTTGCAGATGGCACCTCCTGATTCCTGATTCTTGGGCTCACTCATTCAGCATATCAGTATAGATTAGTAAAAGATTGGTAATGTATTTCGGCCATCAGATACTCTTCTGACCTCACACATTAGGGGGCATCTGTTATAACCCTAAAAAGCTCACACATGCTTACCTGGAATTAGGCCAACTCATATCCCTTCATTGCCAAAACATCTGCTGAAAAACCTCTTTGAAAATCCTCTTGGGTCAAGGTACACGCACCCTAACCCACTACTACACGCGTGTGAATGCTGTCAGGCCTACTAAAGCCTGCGTTTACCTAACAAAACATAAAAATAGGAATGTTGCCGATGGGACAAAAAGCTATGGGTCAGTTAACTGAAACTCCCGACCATGCATGGCTGAGAGTTCGTCCAAAACCCTAGCTCCTTCTAGCCTATAAAAGAAGGGGTAGGGGTACCATTTGAAGGAGGAAAATTATAGCGAAGAAACTCTGCCCATTTTCCAAATCCATTTGTCCTAACCCTTTAGCCTTTCCTCAAGCCTAAGGAGAATTAACGCAAAGCAGTTGGAGGACAAAAGAAGAGGAGGAGCCCAGGATCAGGATCAAGGAGCGGTGGTCGGTCTCAACTTTGATTGTAAGTTGATTCATTTTGAAAATAATAAAAGAATACTTTTCCCGTCCCAATGCATGAGTTATCTATGATTTGTGTAATTTATGCTTAATTTCTAATCCCTCAAGTAGAAAAGTAGCATGGATGCGTAGTGTTTTGTCTTGATTGCAGGTTAACTTTGGAAGGAGCAGTGCAAGTAAGCGGGCAAAGCACAACGGAGGATCTACACCAAACATTAGTAAAAAGGTTAGTAGTTCCTTTCCATGCATGTATCGTGAAAGAGAGGTTTAAGTTTTGGGTGGTAGGTTAAAAGGTCATTTCTTTACGGTCAAAATCTGCATGCAAGTCTGACCCTAGTTTGCTAGTCCGTAGGGTATTTTTCCCAACAACACCTGGTTCAAATTTGAGTTATATAGCCCCTAAAGTTGTTGATAAGTGTAAACTACAGCCACAAAAACATACCAAGCCATGGTTGGTACAGTTAGCCATTGGCACCAAAAGGAGGATAGCAGAAGTCATACCAGCCTGCCAATTAATGTTGGGTGAATTCCCCACCCAAGAAACCCTTAACATATTACCCCTGGGATCATATGATCTGTTGATTGGTATGGATTGGCTAGCTTCCCATAAAGTTAGATTGGACTATTACCATAAGACCTTAGAATGTGTAAGTAAGGAAGGGAAGAGGATGACCCTTCAAGGAATCCGAAAACCTATCTCGATGAGACAAATATTAGCTCTACAAATGAGAAAGTATTGCCAAAAGAGATGTACCCTATATGCAATACAGGTGTTGAAAACAATCAAAGATGACAAACCAAGCCCTGACGATAACCCTATCCTGAGAGAATACAGAGATGTGTTTCCGGAAGAGGTACCGGGTCTACCTCTGAGAAGGGACATAGAATTCTCAATAGAACTTGCACCAGGAGCGGTGTCGGTGTCTAGGACACCCTACCGGATGAGTACACCCGAGTTAGTTGAACTCAAGTTGCAATTAAAAGAAATGATGGATAAGGGCTATATTCGGCCCAGCATATCTCCATGGGGAGCACCAGTCTTGTTCGTGAAAAAGAAGGATAGTACCCTTATACTATGTATAGATTATAGGCAACTCAATAAGGTAACCATAAAGAACAAGTACCCCTTGCCCAGGATCAATGACATGTTCAATCAATTGGGGGGGGTGTCTATTTTCTCAAAGATTGATTTGAGGTTGGGATACCATCAAGTCTGAATCAAGGATGAAGACATCCATAAAACTACTTTCCGAATGAGGTATGGTCACTATGAGTTTGTGGTGGTGTCATTTGGGTTGACCAATGCCCCTGCCACTTTTATGTGCTTGATGAACAATGTACTCAGCAAGTTCTTAGACAAATTTGTGCTTGTCTTTATTGATGATATATTAATTTACTCCAAGAACAGAAAAGAGCATGAAGAGCATCTTAGACTTGCGCTGCAAGTACTAAGAGAACATCAGCTCTATGCCAAATTCGGCAAATGTGAATTCTTCCAGAAGCAAATACATTACTTAGGCCATGTTCTCTCCGAACAAGGAGTAGCAATAGACCCTGACAAAATCAGGTCTATCATGGAATGGCCTACCCCAAAGGATGTTTAGGACATCAGATCCTTTATGGGATTAGCAAGATACTATAGGATATTTATAAAAGGATTCTCCAAGATTGGTTGTCCAATCACTGCCCTCCAGAAGAAGGGGACAAAATTCCTGTGGACACAGAAATGTGAAGAAAGATTTCAAACCCTGAAACATCTACTGACCCATGCGCCCATGCTGAAGATCATTGATCCAGAAGCTGACTCCCTCGTGTGCACAGATGCCTGTAAGGAAGGGCTCGGAGGAGTCCTTATGCAGGAAGGAAGTGTGATCTACTATGAATCCCGAAAATTGAACGAGCATGAATTCACTATGTGACCCATGATCTAGAACTGGCTGCCATAGTGCATGCCTTGAAAATGTGGAGGCATTACCTCCTGGGAAGAAAATTTGTACTTATGACAAATCACTGTGGATTACGATACCTGTTTGATCAACCAAAGCTCAATGCTAGACAAGCTAGGTGGATGGCCCTCCTTAGCGAGTTTGATTTCGAGATCAAACACATTAAAGGAAAGGAAAATAGGGTGGTCGATGCCCTTAGCAGAAGTATGAAAACAATTCACCTGGCAGCGGTGAGAACCTGCGAGACAGATGTCAAGGAAAGAGTCAGAAATGCACAAAAGACAGATCCATTTGTCTAGACTGTGACCATGTACCTACAGCAAGAACCCATCGGAGTAAAATATGAAGGCTATTAGATGACCGAAGGAGGTCTTCTCACTTACAGAAACAGATTTTACATTCCAGCGTGTGACGACTTGAAGAGGTTCATTATGGATGAACTACATAAAAGACCCTATACTGGTCAACCAGGATACCAGAAGATGATCACTGCCACCAAAAAACAATTTTATTGGCCTGGGTTGAAGAAAGACATAGCCAAGTACTTAGCCAAATGCATGGAGTGCCAACAGGTTAAAGCAGAACATCAACACCCAGCAGGATTATTGCAACCTTTACCAATCCCAGAATGGAAATGGGAAACCATCTCCATGGATTTCATCACTGGATTACCAACCTCAACCAAACAGAATGACGCCATTATGGTGGTGGTGGAGAAGCAAAGGCTGAGACCTTTTATACTCAAGAAATATTCAAGGGAGAAGGAAGAGAAGCGCGTGTTCAAGGAGGAGCTACAACTGTCGTTAAATCAGCTGGAGCAAAATAGATCTAGGTTGTTGAAAAAGTACATCTACACACGTGCAGAAGAGAGCAGAAACGGACGGCAGAGAGACTTCGTGGAGAAGTGTCGAAATGTTGTGGGCCATTGGATCACACCAAGTTGCAAGGGAGTTAAGCCGTAGAAGCAGCCATGGGAGAAGTTGTATGGACGGTGGAGACACTTCGAGATAGAAGTGGCGAATAGCTGATAGCCGTTGGATCTTGCAGAGTTGCAAGGCGGTTAGGGTCAGTGTAGTCCCGAAGAGGTCTGAGTTTGAGATCTCACATCTCAGGGTTTCACAAGAAGAGAGCGCAAGAGTTGGGTGCTCCAACTCATGAAGTCGTGAAGTGCGAAGTGGCGAGGAGAAAAATCTGAACCGTTGGATCCAGGAACGGGAGGACCGTTGGATCAAAACTTCGTGGTGATATCGTATATCGAGAGTTTGGGGGTTCGGAGGTTGGAAGGGGTCACTTTCAACCGTAGAAGTCATGAAATGATGAGAGCCGAGGCTCGTGAGAACACGTGGCACATCCATCAGGTGGGGCCCACGTGATTGACAGGTGGGAACGCGTCGTGCGGAAAGGAAGTCAACCATTGTTGACTTTCGCATCTCGAAGATTCATGAGATAGGAGCACGAAGACTCAACGCTCCAACTCGCGAGGTTGCGAGTTGCGAGAAGTGCGAAGAGGAAGTCAACCATTGCTGACTTTCACATCTTGGGATTTCAGAGAAGAAGAGCATGAGAGCTCGACGCTTCAACCTCCGAGGTTGCGAGTAGCGAAAATTCAATAAGCGCTTGGCTGGATTAAGCGTGTAGACACGGGACAGGGTCATGTGGACAAGACCCCAAGGGGGAAACCTGCCACTCGCTAGCCATGTCGGGGTTCGACACTTCGTCGTGTCGGGGTTTGTAGAGTCGAAAGACTTGATGCTCTGGTAGTGCTGAGTCACTAAGAGCGAAAGAACGCCATACTTGTTCGGCCTATGGTCGCGACCCACGATCACATGGAGGTGGACAAGGAAGGAACTAGCCTATGCTAAGACCCCCATAGGTACTTCGGGGATTATGATCCTCAAGAATTTGACGAAAAATTTTGTTTCCCTTAGTGGGTTTATGAAATAACTTCTTTGGGAGTAGACATTTGGTACTCAGTTGTAAATGGCTATGTAATCCCAAACAATGCTCCAACCGATCCAAATGAGAAGAAGCTTATGAGTTGTAATTCAAAAGACAGACATGTTATTCTAGCAGCATTGGCACCAACCATTGCTAGCAAAGTGATGGGATGTGGCACTGCTAAAGAGGTATGGGACAAACTCAAGAATATCTACGAAGGTGATCCAAAAGTTAAGCAGGTCAAGATTCAACGACATAGAGCAGAATTTGAAAATTTGAAGATGAATGAAAAGGAAGATATTGCAACCTATCTTCTTAGAG
>ML789377.1:151139-162015 GCA_009831015.1 Picea engelmannii | reverse complement strand
TTACATTTGGAAGTTGTAGCTACCTTTGGAAGTCATTACTTCCCTTGAACAATAACTATTGATTATTTCTCATATATTGTGCATAGTGTATTGTGGTGTATTGGTGTAACTCTTATACTATTGTTCATTTCTCATTGGATATAGCTGAATGTTTTAAGTATAAGTTGAAAAAGGTTTTAAATTGTACTTGATACTAATTCATCCCCCTCTCAGTATCAACATGGTTGGCTTGGCCAAACTCTTTCCTAAGTGTAGGCAAACAATAAAAAATAAAAGAACTTGAAAGGAAACTAATCCTAGCCACATGACCTTGTCTTAAGGAAAAGTGGGAAAAAGTAATGTTGAAAACAAAACTAATTAACTAGTCTTACGATATAGGATGGTTGGCTTGTCCAAACTCTTTCCTAGGTGTAGGAAAACTAGAAATTAAAAACGCGGAAATTTTAATTTGCTTGAGAAATGCAAGCCCTAGAGACTCTCTTGGGTTTACTTACAACTTGAGAAAGGAGAAGAAGAAGGGGGTATTCAGTACCCTTGCTTAGGAAGATTTTACTTGAATTTAAATGGTAGCACATACACGTAATAAAACAAAATACTTTGTTAAATCTACAAGATATACTCGCTAGATCTATGATAATACTACCAAAAGATCTACCCAAACAAAATACTTTGCTTCAGATCCCTACTTTAGATCTAAAATAAACGAAAGAAAGAAATAACTAGAACAAAATCACCTTAAGAAATATGGCACCAAGAAGACTCTTCACACCATGTATCCTCCAAAGATTTCTTGTATTAGAAGAAACCTAGGACAAATACTTGCCAAAGCTTGAGAAAAGAAAGAGAGAGCAAGAAGAATGAGAGAGGAGAGTGGGAGAGAGAGGAGAGGAGAGGAGAGAAATGGGTAGAGTAAACTTGCATTGAGAATAGATAATGTGTAAAATGAGGGAGGGGAGTTCTTTATTTATACTTGGGAGCCAAGAGTTACCCCTCTTGGATGAGTTACAAGTGTCACAGATCCAAGAGAAATAGACAAAGTCAAGGAAAAGTCACTTTTATGGTTTTGGTAAGTTAGGGTTTTTGTAAGTGAGTGAGGGGGTGAGGTGTAAAGGGAGAAAACACCTTTTCTTATGGTCAAACATTAAGTTAGACACCAAGGAGGGCGAATTTAGGGTTTAGTGGTTTTTTTCACTTAAACTTTTTAATTCTCACATGTCAACTAGCTAGGGAACACCACTTTAAGTTGTTGGCTAGGAAAGGGGGGGTCTTTTAAGTGGAAAATTACTTTTTCAACTTATGAAAAAGGTTACGAAACCTTTCTCACTCTCTCTCATGAATTTTTAATCATTTTACAATTTTTGGCTTTTTTAATTTAGCCAATTATTTGCTATTTTTTTACTAACTTGGACTCCTCATGGACAATGACCTAGCAAAACTTATCCAATTGAGTTGAAACTTGGTCCAAGGGTGTCGGGGTTCTCATTCCATTTCTTTTGAGCACAAATACCCTTATCAAAAATCCCAAGGACCTAGTTTTTACATTTTTTCATAAAAAAATAATTAAAATTACCATTAACTAGGTAATTTTAAAAAATTAAAAAAAATAACTTAGACTCGACGAAATTTTGCAAGACTCTAGGAGATGTATAGCATGGTCATTTAAAATATTTCTTGACACTAGCTATCATAGGGATCGGCCATTAGAATGCATTTCACCACTTTGGAGGATTATTGTGGGAGTGAAAAACTCAAGGGAAATTAATAAGATTGCTTAGGAAAAATTAATAACCTGAGGAAAAAAAAAATCGATGAAAGGGACTCCTCTAAGTATAAATTCCTAGGAAACCAAACTAAACTATGATCAATGTGAACCCATTACATTATTATCCCATGCAGGGGAGCAGAAATTATGATTACAAAAAGACGCGCTGAGGCCAAAAATGCCTTGTAGAACCAGAAAGTCTTCAAACTTGGTAGCACCATCAGGTGCATATCTTCATGGTACATGGAGTTGACCCCCTAGTTTAAATAGGTGGTCAACACATATTTTCATTAAAATCATTTAACTCGTGATTGTTCACAATCATTCTCGTGCGATCCTCAAAGGCATAATTAGGTTTCTTTTTATCATGACAACATAGCATCCTTTATCATTTACTCTTCCATTTATTTATACTAGCATTTTCTGGGGAATGGAACACATTCCCCTCAAGCTACAACTTCAAAACTAAACTTTCATGACTCTTCAAAATAGAGTCATACATGCATCCATGGTATCCATTCAATTTGGGCAAGTGCAATTATTGTCTTACATTTCACTCATACATCATACATGTGCATCATTTACATGTTTAACATCATTCATTCATATCTATTCGATCTTAATATCAGTCTTCATATCAAGAAACCTCACAGTGCATTAAATCCATGTACTCAAGAATATAAATACACATCTCAAACATTCATCATGCAAGCTCATTGCTTGCACCTTTTCCATGTCAATCATACACATGGACATATCACACTTCCAGATCCTCCTCCCAAGGATCCTGCTGCCATCCTTATGACAAGTCTCATGGGGGCACTCAACACTGAGCTTCCCTCTCAGTTGAGAGCTTGCAGTCATATTATTCTTTTAAGCATGTATACACATATTTTCATATGTGTGGGTGCATCACTTATGCCTTTTTACCTCATTCATTCACATTGATATTTTAGTTTTAATATTAGTGTTCTTTAGTGAGGGATTACAATCAATCATAAGACTAGTCTCACAGTCATAATTCATACTGATGTTTCCCTCTCTATATGGAAATAACCAACAAGTGTCACTTTTCCCTTTCTACTATAAAACCTTCCATAATTTGGAATTCAGAACTCAAGGTAGTAAGATAACCACTTCTAGTCTCTTATCCATGCCTTAATTCATTCATGGTCAATAGATCTCTACAAGGGAATATTTTCCTAAACTCCCTCTTATAGCTATCTGAGTATATCAAGCCATACACATATGGCTACCATCCACCTCTGGATGTCAATATGATCCACTAATCATCCAAGGTGTTTTGACACCTCCTTAATCAGATCTTGCATCGGTCTCTTATTAATCCTTACAATCCTATATTATTAAGGTAATAGGTCGCAAAATTATCAACATTTAACTCCTGTGGACACAAGTTCAATATCATCAAAAGCTCCATCAGTAGACCATACCTTAAAACCTAGCATAGTTTATAACATGCCTAATTTGCATGTTCAATATTTTTCCATATGCATCCAAGTTTTTATTATTAATGCCCCTCGGCATAATCCCACTTTTGTAAGACTAACTATCATTTCTCCAAAAGAAACGATGGGATTCTTCTGCCACAGTCTAGCGTGATTCAATTTTGTTGGGTAAAACCCCCACTGGTTTTTAATCTGCATCCTTCCCTTCAAGGAACTTATGTAGATAATTTCTATATGGCATTAATACTCTCAACATGCCCATCTTAACCTTGGTGAACTAGTCTCGTGACTATTCCCCGTCCCATCCAGGCCTGTGTTTGAATCATTCTCTACTAGATAGGGTAGGGCATAGTACCCTCTCTCCTAAAGTTTTCTAAAAAAAAATTAATCACTTGACTCTTTCATGAGCCCAAGAAGGCCAAGTGTTGTTTCCATGCTCTAATACCAATTTGTAACACACCTGACCCCTAAGTGCCCTTTTTAGGGATGGGGCATCGAAATTTCACTTACTTTAGTCATCTCGAATCATCTCTTAGAGATTTTCATCCTCTTCTACTCGCTCGTAGCTTTCTAACGACTACTACCATGCTTTAATCCGACTTTTGGTTTGCAAGTTAGGGCCTTCTGAAGTTCTTTTGGATTTACTAGTTGAGGGCCACGAGGGTCCAACTCATTCGTACCATCTTCGGGTTCCTACCTCCAGCAAGGGAGATCCATCCACCATCCAATCCAATGGTGGTACTTGATCCTCATCTAACACATAGGATAGCGAGGAATTCAGTGTTCAACGCTTCGACCCTAAACATCCATTTTCCTTTTTGCACGCATGTCCTCCGGAGTCTCGAATTCCCAAACTCCTGAAGGATCCACCCTCACATGTGGTGACCTTCTAGACATGGAGGCAAGTACAAGTGGGTCCATATTACTCCTCCCACCAAATGGACCAAACAGGTAAGTGCCAGGGGTGATAAGCGGCAAGGCTGAGATGGCATGTGGCCCCTACAATGGGTGACACATGTCACATTCTAATGGGAACATAGGGTCAGTGAAACGTACGAATCCAGGTGACACGTGGCATGTAAAATGTGGGTACACGTCACCCTGGGTGAAATCAATGTGCAACCTCACTCTAAACTGATGGCCTTCCTACGTCCTTAGATCTTACGGTCAAGACACATCTCGTATATCCCTTGATATATGGGCTTTGTTACTTCGTAACTTTGGCATTCAGGGGGATCCGTGGTGTGACTTCCTTCTTACTCATAAAGTGGTCAATGTTGGGCTGACCACAGTCTATATGTAACAGTCAGGAGAGATCTCGAAGGGTCCCTAGATATATGGTCCTCATTACTTTGTGACTCCGACCTTCGGGGGTTTTGACATCATGGTCGTTCCACCTTTCGAAGCAGGAATTCACCGAAGTACAGTACGTGGGTCACTCCAGTGGATGATCAAATGGTTTATATGGATTCTTAATGAGCTCCACAAATCCCTAACTCTCATCACTTCATATCTCCTGCATTCGATGGGTTTGGTGATTTAACATCCCTATTCTCCCTGAGTAGGACTTCGTCGAAATTATCTCAACATAGATCCAACAGCCAAGGGGACTCTTGAATACCCTCAGATATGTGGCTCACGTTAATTCAATATTGATGAATGGGTCAGGGTTTAAAGGTCGGGCAGGTCTATCTGCCATGGTTAGGGAAACCACCAGGCATAGGTCAACCTTGTTGTTATTGGATAAATCGGTAGGTGTGGACACTAACTGATCTCCCTAGATCCACCTAGATCTAGAACAAAATATACCAGAACATAATGCTTTCCTTAAGTTTTAAATATTGAATTTACTAACTAAAGAGGGATAGGTGACATACTGTTTAGACATTGCTTCCTCTCGCTATCGCCATCCTAGCTCCGTTCCAACACTCATACAATGATGATCCTGGAAAAGAACGCAACCAACCAAAGTGATAGTAATATAATAAACTCAATATAAACCTATATATGTGATCAAGGAATCATACAATAAAACACAACAAGTTTTATAGGAAAGAATCATATTATTGTATCATATTAAATGGGAAAGAGAGATTACAACCATGGCCTTGATGTCGTAAGTTCCCTTCCAACTGTCCTTCATTCCCCACACACTTCCACTCCAAGAATTATGAGAGCATAGATCTAATAATATTCACAATCTATCTTGACAAAGTGGCTCATCTAATCAAGCTAAAAATCTTCAAAGCTCAATCCAATCCAAGCTAATCCCAAAATATCCAAAGCTAACTTTCTCCATGAGAGCTCCTCTCTTTTTATAAGTTGAAAAGGATAAGGTGAGGAGGTTAGGATGGTCCCACTAAATCATGAAAGTGAGTAAGATCCAAACCATTCGGATGCCACCTCACCATGGAAGTTTATCCTTCTAGAAGCATCGAGAAGATGCTCATTTTTCCCACGTATGAGCATTCTCGCACCCTGCTTATAGTACAACCTGCGAACCTCTCGCAACCCAACTATGGTGCAACCTGCAAGAATCAAGCATTCTCACACCATACCTATATAGCAACCTATGAACATCCTCTTTAATAGGGTTTTACAAAAGAGAATGCAACTTCTTTTCTCAGGAAAATTTATTCTCTCTTCTTTCTTCAGGAACTCAGGCCACTGACCCCTCTGAAGGCAATAGATAGGTTTACATCATTAACAGTCATAGGGATGATGAAAATAATGTGTAATAGAGAGCCCCCCAAAGTATGAAGGTAGAACAGAGTGATAGTTGAAATACTTTGTCGAGTGTGTGTAGGGAACAAGGAACAGTCGGTCGGAAACCTGCCAACAAACAAGGAAATACAGTACAATAATATATCATCACTGAGGTAGGCATTCCCATACTCATAATACAAATGACTCAAAGCATAAATGTCGACATGTGAAGATCCATGTCAAGTAAGACAGGTCATGGCCACTAAACATACGTTGTGGATTCATGTCGATATGACTCAAATCTGAACATAGCCACCAAAAATACATTGTGGATCTATGTGTTAAAGACTCAAATTTGAACATAGCCACCAAACATACAATGTGGATCTCTGTAACAATGCACTGAATATACTCCAATGCAACACGAATCCTTGATAAAAGATCCAGGGTCTTCATCTCCACCACTCTATAGTACGAATCTAACCATGCGAATACATATGTCGAAGTCGAACATGGTAGAAACCACTTGATTACTGGTCATTAATGTATACTATTAACAAGTGCGGGGGAAATCACCATTAATGTCAAACACTCCAAAGGTACCTTAGTACAATCCAACGAATGCGAATAAATGAGCTGAAGTTGAACACTCGGTGGAATCTCCCGATCAGGGGTCAATAATGAAAACCCACTGTCGAAAGCGAGGAAACCTACCATTGATGCATGCAAGTTCCAAGGTACCAATTGGTTTCTAAGTCTAATTCTTGGATAATGAGTTGAAGTCGACAGGAAAAGACTCGTCACAGGAGGGCCTTAATGTATCCCACATCAATGACATGAAACGAGTAACAATATTTGAAGTAGATCAAAGTAACAAGTGATTCAGGACTGACTCAGGGATGGCCGATGCAATAGAAGGCTTTAAGGACTGCAGAAATGGTCAACAAAATAGAAGGATTTTCGGGTTGGAGATCTTTTTTAACATATTGATGACACAACAACTGTCTTGGGAACACTGACTCAACAGCAGGAATCATAGACCAATTTGTAATCTTATAAGGAGTATGATCAAGAGACAAGTGAATTTTCCAACCTAGACACAAGGTGAGTGAAAGGGTGTCATGTTAAAAAACGACTCTTCCATGGAATAGAGGTTTAGACATATTTCTTTCCCAATTTTTTCCCCCGCCATTTTTGGCGAGTACCTCTTTTTTTTTACACAAGATTGAGGAGGATAACATATGCTTGAAATGTAAGCTCATCCTTTGGATGAGTCCCTCAGAGTATGTTTAACGAACCCTAGGAAGGAGTGGTTCAGTCCCATATAGGCCTTTCAATGTTTGTTTTATGAGTCCAAAGAAAGAAAACTCGGGGGTTTTTCATGTTTAGAGAGTTTGAAAAACACTTAAACAAAAATCTCTCAGTTCCTTTTTCATAAAGTAGTCTGATGAGACTGAAAAAGAGATAAACTATCGCTCAACAGACGTTTTCTTCAAATACTTTAACGACCGTGAAGAGAACAAGGTCACTCGGAAACCTTTTCATGTTTAGAGAGTCTAAAAAGAGCTTAAAGGAAACTCCAGGGGGTTCCTTTTTCGTATAACCTTTACGAGTCTGAAAAAGTGATAAAAGTATACTCGGTTACATTCTCACGTATTTACGAGCACAAGAAAGAACAAAGACAAAGCTCAGTAACTTATTCTCATGTATTTACGAGCATGAGAAAGAACAAAGACTAAGCTCGGGATTGTTTTTATTTTTATGCAAGCTTTAAAACAAAACAAAACTATGCTTGGAATAGATTTTATTTTTAAACAAGCTTAAAAACTAAACAAAACTATGCTTGGACTTGGTTTCATCTTTACACAAGCTTGAACCAGAGGAAACTATGCTTGAGGTAAGTGGTTTCATTTTTACACAAGCTTGAACCATAGAAAACTATGCTTGTGACTTCCCAACGCATAACATAGGGATGGTTGGTACTTAGCCCCCAGCATAAGAAGCTAGCAGTTTAACTTCAGCATGAAGTCTAGAGGTCGAAGCCAAATTCCCCCCAAGCTTCGTTTCATCCAACTGCAAAGGCGAATGAAATGAAGCTTCAAATACTAGACGAGGGACTTGACTCGAATAGAGAGGGGAAAACTATTTCATTTTTTAACGAGCTTGACACAGAAATAAGAACTATGCTCGTAACCTCTGTTTTGTTTTTTAACAAGGTTTCCACAGAGATGAAAAAACTATCCTCGTAAGTGGTTTCATTTTTTAACGAGCTTGAAATTAGAAAACTATGCTCAAGTCTGGTTTCGTTTTTTAACGAGCTTGAAATCAGAAATCATGCTCATAGACCTATGTTTCATTTTTTAACAAGGTTGCCTTAGAGACACAAAAACTATCCTCGAAGTCTCTCTTCTTGATCATGGATTTCAAGAGGACAATGCTCCAGAATTACACCATGTCAAGGGACAAAACTCGGTCATGGATTCCAAGAGGTCTTCACTGGAAGGAAGAAACACACTCTGGAAGGACACCATGTCGAGGGTCGCGACAGGAGTAAAGAGATCAAGCTCTAACAACCCTATCGAAGAGATCACCATGTCAACTACTGGATCTAAGTCATAAGAAGTTGAAGCCATGGGCGACAACGCCACATAATTGACCTGTGGCGGGGGTGATACAGTCTGCATATAAGAACCATTTAGGGAGGCAATCTAGTTGGAGTCAATGAATGAAAGTTGATCAACAGTCACAACTCGTCCATTGTGAGGGAAAGATATCACACGAAAAAGAGTAGACACAATAGCTTTCATGGCATAGACATAATCTTTCCCAAGGAGTAAATAAAAATCCAAGCAGTCTTGGACAACCATGACATCAATGAAGACAGTTTTCCCTCCCAGAGTTACAGGAAACTGAGGAAGGGTCCCTAAAGGTTGACTAGTTCTTTTGTTAAAAGCTAACAGATTCTGTGTAACCGACGCAAGTGGAGGATAACCCAAAGCTTGCCAAGCAATAGAGGACAAAATACTAATAGACGAACCTTCATCTATCAACGTCTGAGGAATGTCTCGACCACAAACCTGTACTGTAATCTAGAAAGGAATGTGAGAGGGAAGATGAGGTCCAGTTAGCACACCCCAATTAAAAAGGATGGTCTCATTACTTGGAGGAGGTTCCACGGGAGAAGGAGAAATACCCACCCACATGGTAGAGTTTGTATCAACGAGAAAAATGTGGGCAGTGTCAGGTTTACTCTCTAGTGGGAGAGTACGATCGACCGATGATGAGATCAGATCGACCACTCAGGTTTCATTCTCTAAGGGGAGAATGGGGTCGACGGGTGAAAAATAATCGACCACTTCGGTGACATTCTCTAATGGGAGAGTGGGATCGACCGAGGATGGGATCGGATCGACTGCTTTAGTTTCACTCTCTGAGGGGAGAGTGGGATTGACCGAGGATGGTATCGGATCAACCACTTTGTCAACTGTTTCAACTAAGGATGTGACTAGATTGACGACATTATCAACTGGATTGACCGGTGAAGGTACCGGAGTGATCATTCCATCAACTATTGGAGGGTTAAGAGAAAGCTTACGGTAAGCAGCTGGAAGTTGAGGCTGTGAAATAGTCATGTCTTCCAGTAATTTTGAGGCTTCTTCCATATGACGACAAAGGTGAGTGAGATGACTCCCTTTGCATAACATACACGGGAACTTGACTCTACTTTTCTTCTTCCCAACCGTATCATGATTGGTTGACGGGGGGTCGTCAGCATGTTGTTCAAAGGATGACAACATGGACTGGAAAGTAGATGTAGACCATGCTTCTATAACCTTGGATATACCAGAGAAATCCTTAATAATATGGCTACTCTTACAAAGCCTGCAAGGTTACTTGGGCTTACGAGTTGTTTGGGTGATCTTGACATCATCAACACTCCCAGCATGAGTAACAGTAACTATTTGTTTTCCAACATGTTTGACAGTGGTTGGAGGTTTTGACCCTGTTTATCTTTCTTCTTCTTAACCTTTCTTTCCTTCTTCTTCTTATTCACCGAGTTACTAGCTTCAGAACTTTCACTCGACGAAGAAGATGAAACAGAAGGAGACCTTGCAAGAGAAGAAGGCGAAGAAGACCTTACTGGTGAAGAATGTGAAGGATCAACATGAGGTTGATGCTCTTGGGGGGAATTTCTTGCGACTGAAGCACTAACAGCATTCGGGATTACCTGAGTGGAAAACAACCATACCAGTAATCCAATAATGAGACCTGGAAGGCTCAAAGTAGCGATATGAGGAGAACCAATGTTTCTGTAAGAAGGAAAAATAAAAGGTTCCCATGGAAAAGGGGTTCCTTCATTGGTTGTTCCAGGAACTGATGCCATTAAAATAAAAATCCAACCTAGATTCTGCTAGGGAAAACAAACAGCACACGCTAAAAATCTAGTAAGCAAGCAAGCAAACAAAACCTTCTCACAATGAGCACACTAGTTGGTGATGAAATCCAATGTCGTGGGGACAAAGTAAGAAGGGGTTGAGATAGATCGGGTGGAAAAGTTACATTGATGACCTGCTTAACAAACTTATGCCTTGGTGCAAGCTCCCACACATAATCATGGGTATACCCTCCAAGGAGCCCAAGTGAGTTTGTGTTAAGAACCAAACAGCAATATAGCATAGAAAAACCTCAGGAAAAGTACTCAACGCCTTGAAAAAGAGATAATTTCAGATAATAAGCCTCTTCGAGGGGGCAACCTCCTTTTACCCTACTTAAATGTTCAAGTACCAGATGATTCAAAATGAAAATGTCTCCTTGGTATATATAGGAGACTAGGAGGTATAATTACAAATAATGGCCTAAAGCTGACATAATTAAAATATCATTACTAATCTAAATTACAACTAATGGCCTAAAGCCGACATAAATAAAATAGCATTACTAA
>ML789377.1:89496-146504 GCA_009831015.1 Picea engelmannii | reverse complement strand
ACTGTCCACGATCCAATGCAACTAGTCCCACTCAATTTGGATACTCCAGCAAGAAGTTATGCTTGTTTTACCTGGAACACCTTCTTAAGACTAGTCAATAGGACTAGTCAGATACCCTATCTTACACAAGGTGTATCTACAAAATTAAGATGACCCAGAATCTGAACTTTTTTCCCCAGACACCTTACTAATTTATGTAAATTTTCCTCCATATTTTAGGGTCTGAAACTTTACAGAAAAATGTTTATCGCGAAAATTCCACAATGACTCATTTCAGGATGATTCCAGAAACCTATCTTGTACAGGCTGTATCTTCGAAAGTATAAGGCCTCAGGAGATGAATTTTTAACCCAACGTACCTTGATCCGTCTTCTAAATACCCTCCAAGCGGTTCCTTCTGAAACGTTGTAGAAAAAAAGTTATAGTGAAAATTCCACAGTGTTTCAAATGTAGCAGCGAAACCCCAAGACCTTGAGCTCTGATACCATATGTTAAGAACCAAACAACAATATAGCATAGAAAAACCTCAGGAAAAGTACTCAATGCCTTGAAAAAGAGATAATTTCAGATAATAAGCCTCTTCGAGGGGGCAACATCCTTTTACCCTACTTAAATGTTCAAGTACCAGATGATTCAAAATGAAAATGTCTCCTTGGTATATATAGGAGACTAGGAGGTATAATTACAAATAATGGCCTAAAGTCGACATAATTAAAATATCATTACTAATCTAAATTACAACTAATGGCCTAAAGCCGACATAAATAAAATAGAATTACTAATCTAATATGCCCCAATTAAGGGGTAATGGGCCAACATTAGGGCTTAACAGTTTGGCCAACGTTGATTCCAGGTACTGTGAAGACTTGCCCCTCCATAGTCACCTCGTGTAAAGAACCTAGAGAGATATGCCACTAAGGTTACCAATTACTATAGTGATGCGTGGGGAAACAGTCGACAATCCGATCCACGTGCAAGGGCAGGGTATCTAGCCCAAAATCAACTTGAAATGCTTCCACTCATCATTGTGGGTATACCTTCAAGCAACCCCCATAATACGTGCAATCTCTACACCAAGACCGACAAAGCAGAGTGAGTAACTCTGCCAATCTCAATGTGACCTCGTGATTGACCCTTGTGTTAGAAGGGCTTCCCAGGACAAAATGTAATAAGTGGATTTAACTGCTCCCTAACTCAAGATTTTATGTTTGTTTGCAACTTTGGAAAGTTATCTTTCACACTTATTCCAAAGCCCTGCAACTAATCTAATGTAGGTTTTCTACCAGAAAAGATAAAAATGTCTAATCAATTTTTATAAGCACTTTATTTTATGTCTATTGTTGCTCAAAAGGAAAATGGCATGGCCAATATGGTGTTTTGACCGACTCGAAAGTTATACAAAGAGATGAAGATTAAATCTTTTCATTTCGATGAAAGCTATGCTACGAGAAGGAGAAAACATTTATCACTCCTAGATGCACAATGTCCCAAAATATATTGAACTCATCAATATCAATATTCTCAAGAAATGAGAAAAGGGTATTGTACACCAATGCACGATTCACTTTTGGAATTTAAGACCAAAAATTGCCAAGAATCATGAAATTTCGCTACTTCAAATGCAAGGATGCCACCAACCTAATATAAAGAAAGAAATTAAATCTTTTTGTTTCAAAAATTTCACTAAAAGAAATAATGAACTTTATTAAAACAAAGAAACCCAAACTAAAAGTTTTCTTTTAAAGCAAACTATTCAGAAGAAATTTGATCTTTCCCTAAACAATTCTAAAGAAAACACACACTTTGTAATTGAAAGACACTCAAAGCAAGAGACTAATCCTTCAAAACCAAACAAAGCAAAGATGGCTAAAAGCAACTCAAAGAATGTCAAGAAGACTGTAAACAGATCAATATAGGCTCCAAAAGTTCAATCCAGTTGATCAAAGCAAAATTGGGCATCAAAAAGACAGGAAGACCTAATCCAAAACTTTTACAAATGAGTTCACAGACTGGTAGCAGGGTACAGTGCGAGAATTAGTGATTCTCGCAGTCTAGATACAGGCAGGGTGCTAGAAGGTTGCATTGAACTAAACAGTAGGGTGCGAACATCAATGATTCTCACAGGCCACAAAGAGGTACAGTGCGAGAAGGTTTGTAATCAAGAAAAATTTGGAAAAAGGACAAAAATTTTGAGTGAACTTTTAGATCCAGAGAGTCTGGATGGATCTCCCATAGACTCAGAGACCATAAATGAAGCAATCAAAGAAAGGGAAACTAGACTAACTAGGAAATAATATGTTCCCCAGTATGGTCGCCAATTTTGTTATTGGATAAATCGGTAGGTACGAACACTAACTGATCTCCCTAGATCCACCTAGATTTAGAACAAAACACACCAGAGCATGACGCTTTCCTTAAGTTTTAAATATTGAATTTACTAACTAAAGAGGGATAGGTGACATACCATTTAGACGTCGCTTCCTCTCGCTATCACCATCCTAGCTCTGTTCCAACACTCATACAATGATGATCCTGCAAAAGAACACAACTAACCAAAGTGATAGTAATAGCATAAACTCAATATAAACCTATATATGTGATCAAGGAATCATACAATAAAACACAACAAGCTTTATAGGAAAGAATCATATTACTGTATCATATTAAATGTAAAAGAGAGATTACAACCATGGCCTTGATGTCGTAAGGTCCCTTCCAACTGTCCTTCGTTCCCCACACACTTCCACTCCAAGAATTCTGAGAGCATAGATTTGATAATATTCACAATCTATCTTGACAAAGTGTCTCATCTAGCCAAGCTAAAAATCTTCAAATCTCAATCCAATCCAAGCTAATCCCAAAAGCTCCAAAGCTAACTTTCTCCATGAGAGCTCCTCTCCTTTTATAAGTTGAAGAGGATAAGGTGAGGATTTTAGGATGATCCCAGTAAATCATGAAAGTGAGTAAGATCCAAACCATTCGGATGCCACCTCACCATGGAAGTTTCTCCTTCTAGAAGCATCGAGAAGATGCTTGTTTTTCCCACGTATGAGCATTCTCGCACCCTGCTTATAGTGCAACCTGTGAACCTCTCGCAACCCAGCTATGGTGCAGCCTGCGAGAATCAGGCATTCTCGCACCCTGCCTATATATCAACCTACGAACATCCTCTTTAATAGGGTTTTTACAAAAGAGAATGCAACTTCTCTTCTCAGAAAAATTTCTTCTCTCTTCTTTCTTCAGAAACTCGGGCCACTGACCCCTCTGAAGGCAATAGATAGGTTTACATCATTAACGGTCATAGGGATGACAAAAAATAATGTGTAACACTTGTGGGTAATTGTAACCATCAGTTTCCTTTGGTCAGTTTACAAATGGTAAGGTTATAACATTCCGAAGCTTCGAACTCCAAGTGTTCTGAAGCCATAAAGGATTAGCTCCTTTTGGTTCTAGCACAGGGTTCCTGACCTTGGTCATATGGGTCCTACGAAAATTCTCATGGGCTATGCACAAATCTCTTAGCCATGAATTGGTTAAGGACATGGGCATGAGCCCTCGGTCACACTGGTGAAATGTCTGAAGGATGCACCCTTTGTTTGTATTCTATGAGCATTATACCTTATGAGCTCGCAAACACTTCGAATGAAGTGTGGGAACACTTCTTGCACTTCTCTTGGAATTTATAAATTAGAGAGTTCTTAACCTCTACACATCTTGCATAGGCTCTATGCACCCTCGCACAACCTCTCCTAAGCTTAACATACCCTTTTTCCAGGAGGCCCAAAAGAACTGGAAGTGTAAACATGCATACATTGTTATAGCAAGATTTGCCTCACCTTATGCAAATTTGCTCAAAAGGCCTTTTTCCATTTCCCTATGCAGACTTGAAGTCCCTATTTGCAAATCCCATAGCTAAAAATAATATGTTTCCACATATACGTGCCCTAACTACTCTACAACATGCGTATATGTAGGTTGCACCACTGCAGCCCACATACATCGGGTTTTGTGCCCAAAATTAAAAAATAGTGTTGGGTTTCCATGTCATGTCACAGTATCCATGATCCTTGACCTTCCATATACTGGAAACATTCTGACTTGGCCCTTCAATTACACATGAAGGATATAAATGGGCCATATCAATCTATGGAAAAGAAGAGAAGAATTCAACATTGAGATCAAAGTTACTCTAGAGAAATTATTCACTTCATATTGAGTCTGCATCCCTTTCTCCTTTCAAGTCTAAACACATTGTTCAGCCCCCAAGCTCTTCCCTACTTGATTGAGAACCTCATTGTCTCTCTTATATGATCTTTCCATTGGTGGAGGATTGAAGTGGTGGAGGCCCAGCTAGAAGGGACTTAGTTTCTCAGTTCTGAACTGTGTCGTTGTAATTCATTCACTTATGTTGATTACATTTTAATAGAAATACTCTTTTCTCGTCCAATTAATATCTTGCAAATATTTGAATTGTTATTCCATGGGAATATTTGTTATGAATGTTGATGGATTATGCTATTGAATGTGCTAAATTTATATATTATCACCATATGCTCATGTTTCTTGGTTTTTGAGGACAAGTTGCAAGTGTATTGCTTTGAGTTAAGTGCTCAACGATGGACTTCATCAAACGTCTGGACGAGGTAGGATCTTTATCTTGTCTCATTATCATATTTCTTATATAGAATATCTTATATTAGAGTTCATTTCTGCAATCATTTTCGTCGGTTGTGGTTTACCCCTAGCCATAGAGAGATTTTCCTCATAATAGAATTGGCGACCATAATGTGGATAGAATCTTATTTTCGGGGTTTGGAGTGTTTTTCTCCTTTGATTTCTCTCGTTTATATTGATCATTTTGAGTCTGAGTTTCTTAGCCTTCTCCTTAGCCTAGCAGTGTTTTAACACATATATGTGGGTTTTTACCTGACAGTTGCATACATACACACATTGTCCTTCTGCAAGAGGCGTATATACACATCTTTCTCCTGAACAGTCGTGTACATCATCCTTTTCTGTTTGGTTGCTAATTTTGATGTTTTTTGGGTAAGTTTTGATGGTTTTTGAGTCTTCTTAGGTCTCTGTTATGACTGTTAAGTGTCCATGGAATGATAGGAAACCTTTCTTTGGTTGAATTTTCAGGTGGTGCCTTTCTCATCATCATTTTCATTTGATTGTCCTTGCATCTTGGGATGGGTGTTTCTTCTTGATATCCTACTTGGTTTGTCTCTGTTTACATACAATAGAATCTTTATATCAAGTTGTTGTTTGGTCCTTGCATTTTAATTATTTTATATTGAAAATACAAAAACATTAAGCACCTTACATTGTTGGCATTTGATCTTTTGGGTCCTTATTATTGATCTTAGAACATGTATAGAAAGATTGCATCTTATTTGGAATTGCATAACTAAATTGAAAATTGCATTTTGAAAATCTTATCATTTATTGGGAATTGAAGTTAGGACTTTGCATTTTATTCATATTCATTTATTTTACTTGTTGATTCATAACATCATCAGTTTCACGACTGCACCTTTTTTTGAGTAAGCAAGGCCACGTTGATAATTTAAAATTGATTAGAAACGATTTTATTTTCTAGGGTGCACAAACTAGCTTAGGATTTAGAGTCTTGGAAATCCATTGTATAATTGGTGATGTCAAGAGGCTCCGCTTACACCGGAGTTAAGCACGAGGTTGTGTGAGGTTGGTTGAGGGGATATCCCCCCAATACCTTCTTTGCATCAGATATATTTCTTAGGATCTATTCGTATATGGGGATCTTGCTAGTACCTTTACCTTTGTGAGAGGCGATGATTTTGAGGTTTCGGGATTTGTTACCCTGTCCATACAGTAGACCTGACTTACGAATGTTTTCCTGCGCATTGATTATATCGTGGTTTCTTAGTTGCTTGACATAGGTACCACATAGGTTACTTGCAGGGGTTATTTTGCAAGTAACATGGATCAGATAAGGTTTAGACAACACACAACCTTTATGGAGGATTACCTCTCCGGAGGGATCTAACTGACTGGTTGTTAAGCCCACGAGGGCCCTTATAACTGATTTTGATACCTTCGATATTTTGCAGGGAGTCTCAGGCCCTTCTTGGGCGAGGCATACCTACTTTATGGAGGGAGGCCCCTTTCATCCATTTTATCCTATTTCTGTGCTTATTGGACTTTTGTTTATTTCATTTTGGTGTTCTCTTTGATTACTAGTTGGACTTAGTATTTCTTTTTTTTATATCTCGAGTGTTGATTCATCATGGAGCTAGACCAGCTTCCCCACAAGTCTCGCTGCTTGTTACAATTACCACTGCATTTTGAGTCTTTTCCTTCTAAAAGGTGTAAAGTTATCAAACATGGTACACACACCTCCACTTACCAAACTTGTGATCATACAAGGATGAGTATTGAATCGATTCAAAAAGATACTGGGAGTCCTTCAACTCCCATACCTACCATAGTTAACGGTACCCCTTTGACACCTTCAACCACAATGGTTGTAGTGTCAGAGGTTCCTATCATCACTCATGACCGTCCTATAGTGAATACTCAACCTATATCCACGAACCCCTTTGGGTCCCTTTGTCACTCATTTGGCTACAATATCAGTCCATCCCTATGACCTCTACCCCTTTTTCTTATGGTATGTCGAATTTCACATCGCAATTTTCATCCTCCATCCCAGTGTCTAGTCTGAATACTAGTATTGGACTTGGGGGAATGGCTCATTCACATACTCCATTCTCATTTGGTGGTGCTCATGTCCCACAAACGACTCCTACAATTGGAGGCCTTCCTCCTATTAACCCCGTGTCTAATCCTAGTCCTAATGCTTTTAGATGGAGTAACCAACCTAGCAGAAAATATACTGCTTATGGTACATCTTGTACACCCACCTCCTCTATACTGATTCCAACCAACAAGTTTGGCATGACGAATCCACCTTTATCCTTGGGATTCACACCCAGAGGAGGTCAGTTTCATACCTTGAGAAACCCCCAACCTAGGTCCACTCCAGCTAGGGGCGGTTCTTGCAACCCTCATCATAACATTCCTACTAGAATGGTGCCCAACCAACCCCTCATGAATTAGTTCAGAGGAGGGTCTTATAATCTAGGACAGGGCCATGGTTCTTACCAGAACCCTGGATGGGTTGCGATTCCCCGACAACAATCTTTAAAGGGAGCTTGGGGCCAGATGTCGCAACCCCGTCTCCCTTTTCTGGCCACTCTCAATCTGCCAGACTTGTCTAATTTAATGAATGACCATGTGTGTCATGATCTGACATGGCACCCCATCCCCACCAAGCTTCCTTCGGATATTCCAAAATTTGAAGGCAAGACTGGTGAGGATCATGGTGATCATGTCACTACTTTTCTCCTTTGGTGCTCTTCGAATTCCCTTAACAACGATTCTATTCAGTTAATATTGTTTCAATGCACCTTCACAGGGGTCACTAAGAAATGGTACATTGAGCTACCAAGGGAGACATATGAAACTTTTAATCAAATGGTTTTAGTCTTCCTCAACCACTTCCAATTGTCGGTTCATTACGATGTTGGCATAGAACTTTTGTCGACCTTACATTAGGACAAATCCACCCATATCTTGGATCACATCCAGGAGTGGCATAGACGGAAGAGGTTTATCAAGGCCTACATACCCATGGAATTCCTGCTACATTGGTTCCGTAAGTCTCTACAGCCTTATATTTTGAAGGATGTTTCTACATTCTGGGTTGCATCTGAGGAAGACGCGATTTTTAAATCCCATCAGTTAGATCTTATATATGCTCAGTCTGGGATGTTATACGATATTCTTCCAGATGCATTGAGGTCAAACTATGACCCTAGACAAAATCTCGGTCCTCATGTCGATGGCATTGTAGGCTCTGCCAATGTGAAATCTGTTAAAATATTGTGTAACTACAAAGAATATTCTTATCCCCTTTTGTGGATAAATATAAAATATATTTATTATTTATTAGATCAATACCCTTTTCTGGATTGATCATGTTGGGCATTGTAATTGACCAAATCCCCTTTTTTGGATTGGTCAAACCCTAATTGTAATAGGCTAAATAAGAAGTCGGCCCCATAATATATTAAAGAGGCCCCGAAATATATTAAAGGTGGTTATAACCACCCAGAATGAGAAGTTGACCCTGCCAGTGAAGAGACACTTCCACACGTGCCAGAATTGTATAAATAAGAGAGGTCAGCACCTCATTTAGACACACACTCAGCTCACTCATCTAGTGCGTAAGTATTGAAGGAAGCTGCAGTTACCAGTTGTCGGAAGAAGGAAGAGAGAGAGAGGCGCATCCTTGGGAGAGGAATTTATGTGTTGTTTGGTTCATTATCTTGGCATTGTATTGGCTATCTATATTAAGGAAGTTTTGTTGGGTTTTCTTCCCCTTGAGGGTTTCCCAGGATAAATTATTGTGTACTCTTGTGATTGGGTTTCTCTCGGTGATCTTGTCTATGATATTGTTATCTAGTAAATAGAAAGGTAACCTAATAATATTAGAAACTTTAAGAAAATCTATAGACTCGGTGACAAGCCATTTGAAAGAGTTGTCTCTAAAACAGTCGCTAGGAGGGTCAGCTTCATTTGTGTCCTCCACTCCCACTCAATTGGAAGATGTACATTATGTGCAATCATCGACCAACCCGAATGGTAAAAAACAACTAGAGGGAATAAAAAGAAAGGAAGTAGTAATAATCGTAGGGGTGGGAAGAATAATAATAAACCCAAGGACAATGGTAATAATGAGAAGTTGAATAATAATGTTGGTGAGGGAAAGAAAGAAAGACAGAAGGTGAAGTTTCCTTGCAAGCTTTGTACAGAAGATCACCTTACCCACTTATGCCCCAAACTTGTGGAAGGTGCGAGGCTTTTATCTCTACCGCCCCCTGTGTTGACTAATCCTTTTCCACATAATCATCACATGGCCTCAAGCTCCTCAAATGTCGGAAAGGCGACAAGTGGGAGTCAAAACCCACCGATGCAAGGCGGTGACGTTTTATGCATCAATATGGTTAAATTTGAGGTTAATGTAGCCACTCGGTCTCGTGCTTATAGTTATCCATAGACTGTACCTAGTCTAGAGTCTCCCCCTCCTTCAGAGATTCCCTTAAAGATTGAAAAACCAAAAACCCTGCCTCATATTTCAAAAGGAGTACTCAAGTGCTCTACCCACAATCCTAATTCTAGAGCCACCTAGAATTAATCTATTTTTGAGGATCTGGGTCAAACCCCTTGTGCGATGTCGGCTATGGTGGTACTCTAGACGTGTCCCTCACAAAGGAATGCCTTGCTATCTATGTTATGAGCTTTAGACCCTTGTGTCTCTAAAGTTATCAATTTTGACATCACAGATGTGAAGCCTCACTTTCCTTACCATGTGGCATTCCAAATCCACATGGGTCACTCAAAGCATACCATCAAATGTACTGTTGTTGATGAAGGCGCTGCAACATGTGTGATGTCCCTGGTCTGTTGGAAATTCCTCGACTCTTTGACCCTTTCTCGATCTCCGACCATGTTGACTTATTTTGACAGTCGTTCCTTCCACCCTCACGGTATTCTTCCTGCCTTCCTAGTCCAGTTACGTGGGAAGACGGTAGAGGTGGATGTCGAGGTGGTTGATGCGCCCCTCGACTATAAGTTGTTACTAGGATGCAATTGGACTTATGCTATGACTGCAATCATATCATTCATCTTCTGTACTCTTTTCTTTCCTCATGATGGGAAGATCGTGACGATCGACCAGTTTTCCTTTGTGTACGCTAGCCCCAATGTATCTGTTGGACCATCGATCCCCGTGATCGACAATTCTCAGCCGACAACTGAGAATATCGGTGTTGGAATGTATTCATCCCTTATGGGTACCTTCGACTTCATGGCACTGGTTCATCATATATACAACATGTCCAGTACGTCTGCTTTGTCAAAGAGGTCTATTCCTTTCTGCACTTTGTATTTAACAATCCTTGGATCCTACCTTCCTTGACTGCATCTTGTGAGGGTCAGTCACATACTGTAATGGCCATGCCACTATCGACAACAGAGATAGTGTATCAATTTTTTCTTGACTCTTCCGTCAATTCGGATCCTGTTACCTCGTAGACAGACAAGGAGGATCCTGTTCTAGAGCCCGTGTGGGCCACTTCATCATCTTCTTCACATGACTGCCTCGATGAGACTTTGCCTTCATATGAATCCATCATAGAGGCCATGAATGGTTCTGACAGGTCATGGGATGATAAGCATCGTTGCTCTTATTTTCTCCCAAAGCTTGCCAGAATCGAACAAGATGATTTTAGATCTACCTTGAGAGAGAAATTCGGTCACGTCATAGTTCCAATTAATACGCACGACATTTATGCCGAGGGAAACATGGCAAGTATATCCTCTACCATAACAATCGATATCTCTCATATCCCTGGTAAGGTTTAAAATGTATACATCAATGCAAATTGTTCGTTGGAAGAAATTTTGATCTACACCGAGCTCTTCAAATAATTTCGCAATGTATTCGCTTGGTCATATGAATAGATACCAGGAATAGATCCTCGAATTGTTGAACATGAGATTAAACCCTACCTAGATGCCAAACCTAGTCAACAATGACTTAGAGTTGTCAATCCTAGGAAGGCTCTTGCTATTAAGGCAGAGGTAGAAAAACTACTTAACATTGGCTTTATCTACCCGGTTTCCTTGACTGAATGGGTATCCAATGCCTTTCCTGTGAATAAAAAGTAAGGAACCATCTGTGTATGCATGGATTTTTGAGACATGAATAAAGCATGTCCCAAAGACAACTTCTCGACACCCTTGATCGATCATATCCTCGACAAATGTGCGGGAAGTGAAGTTTTTTCTTTTATGGATGGATTTTCAGGGTATAACCAAATTCAGATTAAACCCGAGGACCAACATAAGACAACATTTATTTTCCCTTGGGGTACTTTCGCACAACGGAAGATGCCTTTCGGCCTTAAGAATGGTGGAGAAACCTTCCAACGATCTATGACCTTTCCATTTCACGATCTCAAGCACATAGTCGAAGCCTATCTCGACAATCTCGTTGCTCACTCTCGTAAGAGAGTGGATCACCCTAAACACCTTCGACTAGATTTTTAAAGATGTTGCTATTATTGCATCCATTTTAACCCTCATAAATTCATCTTTTTCATTAGGTCAGGTCGACTTCTAGGATTTTTAGTCTCTGAGAATGGGATCACGGTATATCCGTTAAAGGTTGAGGCAATACTTCAATTGCCTCCCCACCCACTATTCTTTAACTTCAAGGTTTACACGGGAAAGCTAATTTTTGCGACGTTTTATAGTGAACTATGCCAATATTACTAAGGGTTTCATGTGTCTCCTAAAGAAGGAAACTCCTTTTATCTTGTATGAGCGAGCCCAGGAATCCTTTGATGCTTTGAAGAAAGCCTTGGTATTGATGCCTCTGCTGAAGTCTCTAGACTACGGTACAGATTACTTGCTTTATGTCGCTACGTACGAAGAGACAATTGGTATAGTGTTGGTTTAGGAGCATGACGAGCTCCATGAGCACATTATTTACCATCTTAGTCGAAAGTTAGTTGACCCTGAACTTAAATATTCTCATGTTAACAAGTTATCTTTGGTTGTCGTTCACACAGTCCAACGATTACGACACTATATATTGCTTTGAAAAACTATTGTGGTTTTCGATGTCAATCCATTTCAATACGTCCTTACAAGGCGTATCATAGGAGGAAAGTACAATAAATGGTTTGTCATTCTACAAGAATTCGATCTCGATTTCGCTTCTGCGAAGTCCAAAAAGTCACTAGTTTTTGCAAAGTTAATATATGATTTCCTTTGGTTAGATGAGGATGTCATTCATGTTGATTCATTTGCAGATGAACACATTTTCCTTATCTCATCATCGGACTCCTGGTATGGAGATATTTCTTTTTATCTTCAAACTTTGAATTTCCCTACCTTATCATCGGCGATACACTGTATCGCTGAGGAGTAGACAATATCTTACATCGTTGTTTGACTCACTAAGAAGATGAGTATTTTCTAAACAACTGCCATAGTGGGGCTTGTGGTGGTCATGTATCCGGGCTTGCAACAACCCAGAAAATTTTGTGAGCCAGTTATTTTTGGTCGTCTATTTTTAAATATTGCATCAAAGCGAATAAGAAGTGTCACCCCTACCAAGTGTTCACTTAGAAAATGTGCTCTCATCCAGCCCCTCTCCATCCAGTCATCATCGTCGGTCCCTTCACCAAGTGGGGGGTGGATTTTGTGGATTGCAACCCAACTTCGGTTGGGGGGCATGAACACATTATCGTGGTTGTAGACTACTTTATTAAGTGGGATGAGGCCATGCCTACAGTTACATCCGATGGTAATACTGTTGCCTTCTTCATATTCAATCAAATTATAGCCAAGTTTGAAATCCCGAGTGAGATTGTCACTGATCATGGCAGTCACTTTCAGAATGAAATGATGAAATAATTAGCATCAAAGTTGGGGTTTAGACATGGTCATTCTTCCCCTTACTACCCCGAGGAAAATAGACAAGTAGAGGTCCTAAACAAGTCTCTCAATACCATTTTGCAGAAAACTGTCAGCAAATATGACTGGTATATCATGCTTTATCCAACACTTTGGGCATATCGAACCTTTGTCAAAACTTCTACCGATTTTTCTCCTTTCCAGTTAGTACACAGTGTGGATTCGATCTTACCTATTGAATGTGAAATCCCTTCTCTTAGATTGTCAATTTCACTCCTACTTGACACTTATGATCTCGAACAACGCCTCGTACACCTAGAGAGACTAGATGAGCAGTGTCGAGACGCCTCCACGACTATGGAAGCAAATAAAAGATGTTTCAAGGTCCAATATGATAATTTTGTTTGTCCTCAGCAATACACCACTGAGGGTGACTTGGTCCTTTTATATGATCAAGCCAAAGAACCACTAGGGGCAGGAAAGTTCAAACCCATGTGGCATGGTCCCTATATCATGCAACATGTCTTAGAAAAATGAGCCTATGAATTAGAAGATTATGAAGGGAACATGATGGTTGAGCCAAGGAATGGGCTCTATTTGAAAAGATATTATGCTTGAACCCTAGGATTGGGCGTAACTCTTTGTATACTAATGTATTTTAGTGTATATATATTTTCCCTTTGTTTTTATCTTCAGCTTGCTTATCAAGTTTTCCCTTGGTTGGAAGATGTCAAAGGAGTCTTCAATCTACTTAGGATTCATAGACAAGGTCATTCGTCATACAAGGAACTTGGCTTACGTCGCTTGGGTTGTTTACTCACCTGAGGGTCTACTGGTGTCTTCAAGTGGCATTTGCCTAGGGCCATCCATGAATAACGTGGCCAAATATAGCATTGTTATAGAACTTTTGCGTGATGCCATTTCACATGGTATTCTCTCTTTAGAAGTTTGCCTGGACTCTCAGTTAGTAGTATGTCAGTTGAAAGGCAGTTACCATGTGTGTGACCCTACTCTACTCTGACGTTTCTGACTTTTAGAATGACATTTTGATTTGATTACTTATCATCACATACCTAGAATTTCTAATTATGTATCTGATGCATATGCTAATTTTATTTTAGATTGGAATTTGTCACATAACTAAAGCAGAGAAAACACTTTCATCAATGTACACATTGTAACATAAGTAAAGCCAAAGATAAATGTTTTTATATATATTTCATCTCTCCAAAAATATGATGTTATAGTACAAAATTGGGGCTCACACCCNTATATATATACAGTCGATCATACAATAGTCATGACATCTACACTTGTAGCACCGGATCAGTGTCATGATAGTATACTATGGAGTTTGCAAGACGTCGAAATATTCGTACCCAAGCACGAGGCACATCTACCACCTATCGTTGCATTGCCTCTGAAAGATCCTCCACCTGAACCATGGGAATCCTCTACATCAAATGAGACAGGTTTCCCTGCACATTTTGAAGCACTCTATCAGCATCCCCTCCCACTGGCTCATCCCCCGGGTGCCTCTATCAGTGTCGTGGAAGTTCGTTCGACTTTCATGGACCCACATCTGTGTCACACGTATGTTTAGTTAATACTTAACATCATCCAAAAATATTTTTGCTTTCTTATACAAAAATACAAAAAAAATGAAATATTCAAAAAAAATTGGCATACCTCTGTCTCCGTAGGCAAAACCTGGTGGTAACGGCATGTCCGGATCTCCTCTAAAGTCAATCCATGCATAATGGTAGTCCTCCAGAGCCATCACATGTCGAATCCACCAAAAGAAAAACTCATTGTTGTATGGTGTTAGCACCCTACCATCCCCCTTCTGCCTCATCACCTCGGTCCACCGTGCCATGGATAGATCATGAGGTCCATGTGGAACAATATCAACTCTAGGGCCCAAGCCTGGAACCCGCTCAAATAAAAAACTACAAAGGATAGACTCGAACCCGAAGTTCCTCTTTCTACCAAGTTTGTATTCTGTCAACTGGCTCTTCATGTTGGATAGCAGTGAGGTGCACCATTTGTAAACCGTGGGTCACAAGAAATCCACTGAATAGAACATGAGTGGCCTCAATGCCTGATGCAAATAGGTCGACCCTATGATCTGTGTCAACACTAGGACAACAATCTTGAGACTCAGATTGTTGATCACTCTGATTGGGAGTTGGCTCCTACCTTCTCAGTCCTTGCAATGCAATAAGTGGCTATTTAATCCTCTATGTCCATGCCACTCCCAGCTCCCCAGGCTTTGATTTTGACCACCTCACCCCGGTGCGACAATATCGTCAAGAAGAAGATGTCCTCAACTTCAATCCTAAATGGTTATCCATCAAGGTTGAAGGTCTCAGTATCTGGATCCCAGTAGTTCATAAGCAGCTGAAGCAGCCTCACTTGAGCCCTCATACCTTTGAGATCCCAAAACTTGTATAGCCCACATATTTTTAATTCCATTTAAGCCCCTGGATCTCTGTCCAATGCAACATCCACCTCTTCATGCTCTCTTTCTCTCCACTCTAGCACCATCCTGCAAGATTCAAACCATTTTTTGAGTTAGCAACATTAAAAAAACATTATCCATGGACATGTATGCAAGCTACAGTGTACACAGTCATGTATAGGGCTGATTATATGCTGGTTGTTTTTCAAACAGTCGTGTATAGGTAAGCGTATACGCGACCCGATAATCTGTGGCTCGCATACACCTTAGTTTCTAAGTTGAGCCCTAAATAACTTAAAAAACCAGGCCTAATTTCACATTTTAATCTAATAGAAAGAAAGAGGGGAGCAAGATGAATTACCTGGTACAAACGGTTATTGATTCCGTCTCTCGTAGCTCCCGCAATCAGTAGTTGAAATTCGGAGGCAATTTGGTCCAAAATACACTATTTGGATAAAAAAAAACAAATGGTATAGTAAAATTGTTTTTTTTTACAATTTATAGCAAATTTTTACCCACTTTACATAGTTTCGTACAATATTTTGGCCTAATGGACTAATACGACAATGGATGGAGTTGTTTTTGGTGGTTTTATCAAAGGATTCTTGCGGTTTTCAGCACCATGTCACCTGTTCGTAACTTTGGACAGGTATTTTTGTCACCTGGCATATAGGATAGGTATCCAATCCATCATGCACACTTGCATCATCCTATGACTACAACTCATATGCCTTAGGTACGAACCCATTTAATAGCAACATAGAACCTTCTATATACAACTAGAAGTGTCGTTATCAAATAGTAGAGACTTACCAAACATGGGTACCCTAGTTAGATCCCCTACTTCATTTGGTGCCCATGCAAAGATTTTTGTCCGTAGGATCGAGAGTCCCTTATAGATAATACATGACTTTATGTTTGAATCTCATTTCATACAAATAAACATGTTGACCTATACCTAGAGGACTCCCAACAAGTCTGATTTAATCTCTTTTTCAACTCTCAAAAAGTGAAAAGATTGTCGAGTGAACTTGTCTCTTTCACACTTGTAAATTGGATTTGAAAGGAAATCTATTTGGTGCAAGTTTACCCCTTTTTCAAACCAAGTAGACTAAGATTACGAAAGAGGACATTTTTTGGCGTTAAGTTGTAATTGCATCCCATTCTCTTTCTTGCAATATTGAGCCTATTGCCAGTTCTCGATTTTGCGTTATAATCCTTTCACCTCAACAGTTTGCATCATCACCCAAGAAGAGCCTTGTTTATATCCTTTGCAGCTTGACACCCTATACCCAAGAGGAAACATTCCCCAGAGTTTCCATCTACTGCATGCACCTCCTTGCATTGAGCATAGGTATGTTCCATTGCTGGAACTAGTTGCTTACTTGCGACACTCATTTCCTCCTCTGTATCATAGCATTCATTTGACTATGAAAAAACAAAAAAAAAGACGGGCGGGAAAAGAATATCATCTTATATGGGCAACAGTCTTGTCACCTTTGAATAGAGCACAAAATGTTTTAGTCTACTTGTCATCAAAATTTTGGGTTTACCATGACCTTAGGAAGTTGAGCTCATTATGTAGAGTTTACTCCCCCGACTGGTTATTCTTCCAGTCCCTATGGAGAGTTTGATTTATTCCTCCTACATCTCAAAGTTTCATCATTGAGTCTATGTTGCATGAGTCTTCCATATGTCTCGTGCTCTTGTTCAAATGATGTCTATCAACCTGTGTCAGCCATCCCTCAGAACTATTGACTTTACATGTCATCCATACCCTCAATGTGCCTCAGAGTTACACGAAGTTGTAGTCCTATTATGCACCCTAGTCCTACTTTCATCATTTGTAGGTAACCTCAAACCCAACAGTCAACATTTCATCATTGGTCGCTAACTGGGGGGTTTCCCTTGTGTTCGACAATAAGAAATCTATTCACACATTGGGATTCATGTAGTGTCTTGGATGCCATTAGCCTTATTGGTGGTTTCCTCACCTTTGTCAGCATTTTTACTTATTGGCATCTATTCAGAGGGTATTTTTCGTGTATCGCTTGCAGCTGTCACACGTGAAAGATGCATAGGGTTGTTGGTTTGTGAACATGTTCTTCATCTGATTTCCTCCAAATCATAAAGCTTTTTCTTTGTACCTCATGTTGAATTATGAGAGATGCCTCAATGCTCTCCTTTCAATGGGTCTCCTTCCATCGACTTCAGCTCATCTATTCTGAAAACAAGACCTCGAGTCCTATGAGTGCCTAGAGGCTTCCAGTCATTAGTGGCAGGTTCTCCCGCCATCGACAGTTGGGAATACATCAATGTCCCCTGATCGATGGATTATCCAAGTGTTTGACCCTGACACCTCTATTCACACTTGTGAGAATGTATTCGGTTCCTTGATACCTACTTTCATTACCGGTAGGTTGTCTCATGTTTGTTAATGATATACCTTAATGATCGGTAATCAAATGAAGTCTCATTGTGTTTGACCTCAACTCCTTTATTCATACAATGTAGGCTTGCACCTTTGGTGGATAGTGTATAATAATTGAAGACATCATTTCATAGTCGCAGTTTTCCTGAGTTGTTTTTATCTTTCATTGGACCAGTGCTTATGTGACTTCAATGATCATGGGGGATCAGATTGTAGTCCATTGTATACAGATATCTTTAGATTGATTTTGAGACTGGTTTTATTGGGCCTTGTTCGTGACTATGAAAACCTTTGGCATGTATCCACCTTTTTATTTCTTATTCATGGCCATGAACAGTTGTTTGGTGTATTTTCACATGGATATGCAGTGTAATTCAAATTGGCAGCCATGTGTGCAAAGTCGGTACAAATTGTAATATTCTCATGAGAAACTAGTTCTTCCAGCTGGGTCTCCATTACTCCACTTCTGGATATTATAATTTATTTCGTCCATCACAGATATTCCTCTGACCTCACACATCAGAGGACATATGTTATAGCAAGATTTTCCTCACCTTATGCAAAGTTTCTCAGAAGGCCTTTTTCCATTTCCCTATCAAACTTGAAGTCCCTTTTTGCAAATCCCAGAGATAAAAACAATATTTTTCCACATATACTCACCCTAACTACTCTACAACATGTGTATACGCAAGTTTCACCACTACAACCCGTGTACATCGGGTTTTGTGCCAAAAATTAAAAAATAGTGTTGGGTTTCCATTTCACGTCACGAGATCCATGATCCTTGACCTTCCATATACTAGAAACGTTCTGACTTGGCCCTTCAGTTCCACTTGAAGGCTATAAATGGGCCATATCCAAGCTATGGAAACGAAGAGAAGAATTCAACTTTGAGAACAAAGTTACTCTGGAGAAATTATTAAGTCTGCATCCCTTTGTCCTTTCAAGTCTGAACATATTGTTCAGCCCCCAAGCTCTTCCCTACTTGATTGAGAACCTCATTGTCTCTCTTATATGAGCTTGCCTTTGGTGGAGGATTGAAGTGGTGGAGGCCCAACTGGAAGGGACTTGGTTTCTTCGTTTTGAACCCTGTCGATGCGGAATTTTGTAATTCATTCACTTCTGTTGATTACATTTTAATAGAAATACTCTTTTCTCATCCAATTAATATCTTGCAAATATTTGAATTGTTATTCCACGTGCATATTTGTTATGAATGTTGATGGATTATGCTATTAAATGTGATAAACTTATATATTATCACCATATTCTTATGTTTCTTGGTTGTTGAGGACAAGTTGCAGGTGTATTCCTTTGAGTTAAGTTCTCAACGGTGGACTTCATCGAATGTCTGGATGAGGTAGGCTCTTTATCTTGTCTCGTTAGCATATTTAATTATATAGCATATATGATTTAGAGTTGATTTCTGCAGTCATTTTTGTATGTGGTGGTTTACCCCTAGCCATAGAGATATTTTCCTCGTAACATACATGAAACTGGGTCTATGGTCAATAAAATCACAGTTCATTTCCTTTAACCATGAAATACACACACAGACATATAAATCCAAAAATAGATAGCATAGCATTACCCAATTAACTCAGAGATAAGCAAACTTAGAAATTCAAAACATGCATTTCAATCCAAGTGCACAGGGTAAACTAAGTACTTATCTATTACAGTCGGTCATCAATCAATTGACTATGGGTGTTATCCTCTCCACCCAACCATAGGCTCAGAAGCATTCATTCTTATATCTCTAGCCACCCTCATGCCAAGCCATGATATCACTATGGAACTCTTATAGTTTCTCATAGACTCTCTCTCTATCACAACAACTCTTGCAATTCCTCAGATATCTCTCTCTATCACGGCCTCTGCAAGGTTTATCAAATGCTCCCTCGGCATCAAGATTGCAATCTCTTGCTCAGGTCGTGTTCTTTTGCAAATTCTCAGAGATATTTTCTCTTGTTCTATCCAGTAACCAAAACATCTTATCGAGCTTCTCATTCTTCTTCTCAGCTGGAGAGCCTATCACACTCTTTCTCTCTTTCTTTGCATGTCTAGGTTGCATGCCCCCCTATGGGATTGGTCTCCTTTCTTTTTTTCTGCCTTTGTGTGTATTCTTTCATGCCTTTCTCCTCCTCAGGAAGGTTCTGGACCTATCTTGTTCCTTATGTCAAAATAAAACTCGATTCAGTCTGGGCCTGCAGGAAAACTGCACCCTGTGGTACTTTGGGTTGGCAATATTATGTCTCCTCTACCAAATCCTCCATGCTTCCATTCATGGGGGTAGTTGATTGTTCAACCATCATTCCTTCTTTCATTACTGATTCTTCCTTGGAATTCAGATGAGGATTATTATTTCAGCAAAGAGATTTTGGGTAATTTTGACATAATGAACCCTCTCTATGGTTTCCTCACTCTTTCCTCTAGTGATATAATGGCCAATATTTTGAGGCTTCACCCCAATAGTCAGTTATTGGAAATATAAATAATAATGCATTTACAATGTTCCCATCCCATATCATGGTGATAATAATTAATGATTAATTACAATCTAGGGGAAACAAGGGTATTACACCAATCCTGGCCCCTCTAGGACCCCTCCAGGAAATCGCCTGGTGCACATGACACAAATGGCGAAGGAAGTTGGGATCGGCAGACGTATTTGTCGAATCTGATGCACCCACACACACACACATGCAAATAATATAACACATAACCAACATAAACTACAATGTTTTACTTGCAAAGAACCTTGGGAGCCAGGGCATAGATGTATGGGAAAGGGATAGATACACTACATTAAGGTACTCTCAAAAAGTGAGGAGGAGGAAGATGAGTTTGGGGCACATTCATAAAATGGAAGTAACTCCAACCGATGAAGAGCATATACAAGAGGAAGGTGAAGAGGAGACAGTGTGCAAGAAACCATGGCTTAAGAAGGTGGTTATAACATCCATCAGTGCGGTGCAAAATTTTAGTACATTCAGGATAAGAGGAGTTCTCCAAGGGAAAAGGGTCATAGTGTTGATTGATGGTGGAGCTTCCCATAACTTCATTGATGCGGCCTTCGTGAGCAAGAGATATCTACCCATTGTTGAGTTTGATGGATATATGGTGGAGGTAGCAAGTGGGAACACCATGGCTTGTGACATGTATATTCCCCAAATGAATATCATCCTAGGAAGCTACAGTTTAACTCAAGACTTATATGTGATGGATATTCCATACACTAATGTGATATTGGGAGTTCAATGGATTAGCACCTTGGAACCCATTACTACCAATTACAAGACCATGGATATGTCCTTCAACTCTAAATAAGGAAAAATGGTGGCATTGAAGGGAATGACAGAAAATTCACCCAAGGTTGCTTCAGCAAAGCGCATGGAAGCAGTTTTTAGACATGGGGACGTGGCTTATGCAATAGAGTGTATGGTGGTCACTCAAAATGCTCAATAAAATCACCATACCCATTCAAGTGACATAAAAAGAATAATTGATAAGCATAGGAAGGTTTTTGGGCCTATTCCCCCATGGAAACCTCTGGATAGGGGATTTGAGCACATCATAGAGTCAGAGGAAGGGGCCAAACCAGTTATCACTACGCCATATAGGCACTCCAAGAAGTTCAAGGATGAAATTGAAAATCCTTCAATGAGTTATTGGATATCGGCCACATTAGACCAAGTTCCAGCCCTTTTGCATCTTCAATAGTATTGGTCAAGAAGAAAGATGGTACCATGCACATGTGAATTGACTACAAAGATCTAAATAATAAAACCATAAAAAATAGGTATCTCATTCCCTTGATAGATGAGCTGCATGGCATAGTATACTTCACCAAAATTGACTTGCACTCTGGATACCATCAAATAAGAATGAGAGAACAAGACGTGCACAAGACAACTTTTAGATGTGACTATGGGGATTATGAGTTCCTTGTCATGCCATTTGGGTTTACCAATGCACCAACCACCTTCCAATCTTGCATGAACCATGTATTTAACAAATAGTTGAGGAAATTCCTACTAGTATTCTTTGATGACTTGTTGATTTATAGTAGGACATGGGAATATCACCTTAAGCATGTGGATGAGGTCTTAAGCATCGTAGAGGAATAAGCATTGTATGCCAAAGAATCAAAATGTGAAATTGGAATGACTGAAGTTCTTTACTTGGGACATATCATTTGGTAAAAATGGGTATAGATTCACTAGGAAAAGATCCAAGCTATAATTGACTGGCCCACACCTAAAACACTTACAAAGATAAAGGGATTTCTTGGTATTTGCAGCTATTACAGAAGGTTTGTTAAGGGTTTCTCTCAGTTGTGCGCACCTTTGACTAATTTGACCAAAAAGGGCGCATTCAAATGGAGTAATGAGTCACGGTTGAATTTTGACAAAATGAAGAAGGTAATGAGCACTTGCCCTGTGTTATCTCTACCAAGTTTTTCTCAACCCTTCATTTTGGAGTGTGACGCATCAGGTGAGGGGATTGGAGTTGTACTCATGTAGAATAGGCATCCTATCACCTATGAGAGCTGAAAACTAAGAGGACATGAGTTGTTGTACACAATTTATGACAAGGAAATGTTAGCTATAATGCATGCATTGGCCCAATTTAGACAATATTTGGTGGGGATGAAATTTGTGGTCGGGACAGATCATAACAACCTCAAGTACTTCCTAGAGCAGAAGGACCTCAATGAGAGACAACAAAAGTGGGTGAGTAAGATCCAGGCCTATAACTTTGACATAGAATTTGTCAAGGGAAAAAATAATGTGGTAGTAGATGTTTTGTCAAGAATACCTTCAATCTATTCCATGTCAGAAATATCAGTTGATTGGAAATCACATCTATTGTTAGAGTATTCAAAAAATAAGTTTGCATATGAAGTGTTGGATGGGAAGGTACGTGATTATATATGACATCATATATTATAAGGGGAGGATTTATTTGGTCCTTGAATCCTTGTTCAAGAAGAGGGTGCTTCAAGCATTTCGTAACTCACCACTAGAAGGGCATCAAGGATTCCTTAAAGCATATAGATAGATAAGAGAAAGATTCACTTGGAAAGGTCTCAAAGAGGATGTCATGTGCCACATCAGGGAGTGTATCACACACCAACAAAACAAGGATGAACACACCCACCCAATAGGTCTATTTCATCCTCTTCCCATTCTAAAGAATAAATGGGAAAGTATATCCATGGATTTCATTACAGGACTACCCAAGGCACAAGGTAACAATAGCATTTTTGTGGTAGTAGATCGTTTGACCAAGTTTGTTCACTTTTTTTTCCATCTCCATGGACTATAGCGCATCTTAAGTAGCAGATTTATTTTTCAGAGAAGTCTTCAAGTTGCATGGGTTGCCCAAGATGATTGTGAGTAACAGGGATAGTAGATTCATGAGCACCTTTTGGCAGGAGTTATTTCAACTAGTGGGTACATAATTGACACCCAACACTAGCTATCATCCACAAATAGATAGTCAAACTGAGATAGTCAACAAGTGGGTGGAGGGATATCTCTGAAATTATGTGTCAGGGAAACATAAAGCATGGGTCAAGTGGCTACACTTGGGTGAATATTTCTACAACACCACTTACCACATTCCCATTGGCATGTCTTCGTTCAAATATTTATATAGTTATGACCCCCTCACTTTTGTAGAGATTATGTTTGGAGACAATAGAGCTCCTATGGCTAAGGAGTGGATACAGGAAAACTGGGACATACTTAAAGAGCTCAAAGATCATTTGCAAAGGGATCAAAACCAACAAAAGTTATATTCAGATAAACATAGAGTGGAGCACACTTTTGAGGTGGGGGAAATTTGAGGCTCCAACCATACAGGCAAGAATCTATAAATAAAAACGGCATTGAGAATCTCAAACCCCACTTTTATGGGCCATACAAGGTTAAAAGGAAGGTGGGGGCAGTCTCATATGAGTTAGAGTTACCACAAGGGAGTAAAATCCATAATGTCTTCCATGTATCATGTCTTAAAAGGGCATTGGGACATCATATTGTAGCTAATGAGGGATTACCTCCAGTAGATGAAGAAGGACAATTGGTATTTGTTCCAGAGGAGATCTTGGGGGTGAGAGAGAAAAGGTTAAGGAATAAGGACATCAAGGAATATTTGATCAAATGGAAGAATTATCCTATAGAGGATGCCCACTTGGGAAAGTGAACAGGTTCTCCAACAGACAGATTTAGAATTGCTTATGGGAAATCAATTCCTAGTAGGGGAGACTGTAATGTTCCCCTCCTCTCGACAGGAGGGCTTGAGATACTTAGTAGTCTAGTTGTCCCCTCTAGACTATAGTCTCGTGGATAAAGGGGACTGAGAGGCACAAAAATGGTCACTAAGGAGCTAAAGGTTATATTATTAAAGTGACTATAGAAAAAAGGAAAATAAAAAGCTAATTGGCTAAGATGAGGAAATAGAGTGAATAACCTTAGACGACAATTAATTAATTTAAGTGAAAAATAGAAGATGGAGGTAGAAAAGGAAAGGAGGGTGCCTCACTCCTCATTCATGTCATTTCTCATTTTTCATCTTTGAGCTCTACAGCTTAGATGTTTTCAGGGTTTTGAGTAAACAAACCCTAGAGATCAACAAGGAGGTGAAATATTCCTCTATTCCTGATCCAAGCTTGGTCAAGGTAGTGAAATATCCCACCCTCACCATTCTACTCAGTTTTAGATCAAGTTCCAAAGTGTATTGTCGAAAGCACAATGCAAGTTTGGGGGATTTTCTGCAGATAGGGTGCACTGTTGGAGAAGAAAGAGTTTGATATGACTAGGGAAAGGAAGATATGAGGCCAAAATTATTCCACAAGGATTTTCCATCTTCATAGTGCCTTTTCTCATCAGTTCTTAAGGGTTTTTCTCTGCATATTTATTATTTCTCTTGGATGGGTGAATTTATGAAGGAGGGCGCATTTTCTTTTGGTGATTCAATGAATTGTAGGGTTAGATATAACAATACAACTGAAGGATCTCATTGTATGTGTTCCAAATCCATAGATATAAATTTATACAACCATTCTCGAGGGTTTGGAGGTCAGATATGAAGAGGCCGAATTTCCTAGGTTCTCTATAGCTAGGTGGTGCGCAACTCAGCCAGATATGGGTGCCAGATTGTAGAAGGGAAATAAATTAATCTTGTTCAGACTTGCATGTTGCCATTGGAGGTTGTTGGTTATAATATCTGAGTTTCTACCTTTAACATAATTGACCCAGGGTTCAAGTCTACTAGGGTTCCAACAAAGTCTCTAAAACTATTGGCCCTCTTGGTAAACCATAAGGAAACACATCACACAGAGTGCACTGCACAGTCTCACCCGAGATAGTCTAAATGGGTAATTGCAATACTCAGGTGTAAATGGGTAATTGCAATACTCAGGTGTTTGCAGTCCAGGATTGAGTGGAGATCTGAGAAGTGTGTGCTGAGAGTTCTATTTAACTTAATAAAGCAATATACTATCATTCTTAGCTATGCATGTACTATGATCAACTCATTCATTCATCATGCTATTATCTATTCATAAGCAGTAAAAGAGACACAAGCATTCAATCACATAACATAGGTTTTATCGTGGTTCACCCCCTCCTAGGCTAAGTCCACAAAGATATGGCTTTTAACATCTTCTTATTATGGCAGTTCCAAAACTATAGCGTCGCACGCTTTACAACTTATCCTTAGTGGGGTTGATATCTATTAAGAGGCGGACTAGATCACACCAGGCTCCTCAGCCTACGATCTAACCCTCAAGATCTACCCTCCTTACTCCCCTACAACTCAACAACTTACAAAAAGGTATCAGATTACAATAGTGTTTCCCCAAAACTCCCTAAAAGGTCTCTCTATCTCTGCTCTATATCATTTGAATCCCTGCATCATCTCCCTTTATAAAGCATCCCTAAGCATCTCTATATATACATTTCAGAATCATCAACCATTACAATGTATTACAAAAACCCTAACCCTAGCATTGTTAGGTATTCCATGCATGCACGTGTGCTGCTCTTCCTTCCAGCTATCACTTTCCTGGTGCATGCCTTCCTTCCTAAAATAGCCTTTATTTCCTCTTTGGTCTGTTTCCAACAGGCCCCCAACATTGACATGTGGCTCATCCCGAGCCACCTAACCTTTGCGTGCTTCGTCGATCTCCCTGGTGGTCGCTTGGAACTTCTCCATGAGCTTCGTTGCTTGCATTTGCGCCTGTGCGGTCTTCTCCTTGAGTGTGTCCAATACCTGCCCTGCAATCTCATTGTTGAACAACTTCGCACATTCTCCCTGGGTCTGTTCCATATATGTTTTGGTTTCCTCTTCCTATGCAATGACCTATGCTACTCGCTTTTGGAGCGGTTCCATTTGAGCCCGGTGCTCCTTTTTCTACATCTACGCAGTTATGAGTTTTGCCTACAGTTTCTTCATGTCTTGCGCCCCTTTGACGTGCTCTATGATTGACAGTCTTCTAACTCTGCTTGAGGTCTTGGATAGTTGTGCTTATCCTTTCGCCTTCCTATTCCCACTGTTGGACCTACTGATCCTCTTCTAGCTTTTTCAAGAGCTGCGTTGCTTTCTCGAACAAGTCACCGCTGCTTGGACTTGTCATTGTATCTCTTGTATCTGTGATGTTTCCTCCTATTTACTTTGATCCCTCACCTTTGGTGGAGTGGTAGGCGTGGGATGCTCTAAGATATTCTCGATATCCTATTGGTATTGATCGATTGTCGGCACAATATGATCAATCTTCTCTGTTGTCATGAGTTCGGTCGTCTGCGCGGTCTTTGGAATCTTCTCATAGGCTACGACCCCTTTCTATTCTAGTCCCTTCATGTGTTCCCTCTCCTCTTTGGTATCGATCTTGGCCTGCTCGAATACCAATTCCATCTCGTCCCATTTATCCTTGACCTGATGCAATTTGGATGTATATGTGTGTGCATGAGACTGTACCTCCTGTGTAACATTGACCTGCAGTTTATATAAGGCCTTGCTTGGTATCCGCGACAATACCAACTTCAATTGAGCCAAATCCTTTGGGGGTGTCCGCCCCATGATTTCGTCCATGCGCAACATACTGGGTGTGACGTGAAACGTTGAACTCAGTTGTGATATTGATTGGACTGTATCCTACTCTCTTACTCCAGGTTCTCCTCCTATCTGCAATGTTGACGACCTCGTTTCTATGCTACTGTTGGTTGTCTGCGCTTCCCCGATTTTCCTGAGGAGCTTTTTCATGTATGCCAACTCTTCTTCACTTATGTCCCTTTGCTGCGCAACATTCTCAAAATCCTCGAATGTGTGATCCTGGACCACTTGGGCCACCATTTATGCATCATCCTCTGTGATCATGTATTCTGGAGGTGTTCTATGTGCCTTTGTCTTCTTACGTGCACCCCTCATTTGGGTAGCTAGTCGCTTAATCTGGCCTGGCTCTTGTGGAGTGGGCTTGATGTAGTTCCATGTGCTGCCTTGACTTGTTTCTTCTATACATGGGGTGCCTGTGTGTTGTTCTTCTTCCCTGTCTCGACTCTGATCTTAGATTTCCCCCCTTTCTTTTGTTGTGGCTTGTTCTGACCTGTCCTTGGTTTCTTGGGAACTATGACTTCCTCAGGTTGTGTCTGTTCCCGCCCTACCTTCTCAGCATGTGTATGTTCATGTCTTGCCTCCTCCTACTCTACCCCTGTAGGTATGTCTCAAGTGAGGACTGGAATGCTCCATTCGTCATCTCAATCTTTGATGGCCATTTCTATGTCCCCATCCATAATTCAATAGCATAGTTGTAGCCATTCCTTATTGCGATCCTTTCGCACTTGGATCCATGTCGCATGTCTAGTGGCTTTGAAGTTGGTTATGCCCTGATAGTTTGCAACAACTTCTGGTGTTATCATCCAAGTATTGGCGATAGTCTCCTGTAGGTCACGGAGATATATTTTGAATACAGTTGCATTCATTCTTCTATTCTTGGCATCTGAAGCGGCTCCAATCGATAAGTCTCTCACTCCATTATTGGATTTGGGTCTAGTGGCGAAAAATGTGTAGTTCCTCTCCTTCCATCTCATAATGGCTATCAGGATGAGTAGCCATGAATAATGAAATTCTATAGCTAGATCATGTGCATCCTTACAGTCGTCTAGAAACAAATTCAACAAATAAGAGGCCCATCTGATTGTGGTGCCCTCGGCACACTGTGTTGTAGCTGCGACAACCCCGTTCAGGACATCCTCCTTGCGACGTTTTCTGAGCATCTTGCATGCCATGATTTTTATGTCCATTCTTGTCGCGGTGTCACTAATCCACTTAATAATGATTCCATGTGTGCCCCTCTCTATGCCCTATTTCTTATTCATCTCCTCGACGAGTGCTTTCTCCTTCTTTTTTCCCTCGAGGAACTGTGTGAGATCCATGCCCTGTGATGGCATCCCTGGGATGTGTGCTATGATCTGTACATATATTGAGACAAGTTGGTCCAGCCATAGATCTCCGCCATGTGTGACCGCCATCAACTAATTGACGCAATTGTTTCCATACTGGCCTCTTCCAAAGTGTGGTAGGTCCAATAGACCTAAAATCCCAGTTTTGGCCAGTCCTGCTACCCACTGGACTAGTTGATGAATTGGTTCCCCAAAGGGATCTACACCCACAGTATGTAGGTATACTTGCTTAGCGAACTCTAGGAACTTGTCTGTGTATGTTATGTCGTGGTATGAGTACCTCAATTTCTATACATAACCTAACAAATCTTCTTTTACATGTACCCCTTCTAGTATGCGTAGAAAAACAATTGTTGTGGCGGGTTGTATGCGCAGTGACCTAGGTACCTTCTACTTGTTCTTTCGCTGTGGTGTTTGACTCGAGGTTCCAGCCTCCATTGTTTGTTTTTCAACATACTGCTCCAGTCGGCCAGTGACATATTCCACTGCTCCCTCCTGTGGGTGTTCCAACAAAGTTGTCTGTGACTCTTCTAGATCGGTCGCTTCTTCTTGATTTGGAGCCATCCCATTGATTCTCGGGGCTTCTTCAAGGCTTTCTAGTTGCACTTAGCTTCTTGCGTCATCATTATGTTGGCCCTGCCCCTCTTCTAGCCTATTGATGTCCATGCCCACATGTGTTGTTTTTTGGGTTTCTTCTACCATGAGTGGCAGGCTTCCTGGTGTTGTATTCGATGATGGGATTTCATCTATATTGATGAATTCTAGTAGAGGAGATGGTTGTTGTTCGCTTCCCTACGATTGCATCTATGCTCTCATCCTAACTCGAGGTTTTTTGGTTGTCTGGATCAGTTCTCCTTGTTTGGGTGGTGCCATGGTCGTAAAAACTTGTCGTTCACCTATCTCATTAGCCTTTGCAACCTCTGTAAACTCTACAACCTTCACTCTATGTTGCGTATTCTCTATAGCTCTATGTCTTTTCCAATTTCACGATAATCTTTTTTCTCTCGCGTCCTTGATTTGTATGGGTTTCATGTGAAGCTTGTCGAAGACGTTACCTTTATTATGGATTCAATGAACCGTCAGCTCCTTTGTGCTTTCCATTAATTTCCCTTGCCGTCTCTAGTTGGCGTGAATAATGCAATGTCCCATCAATCATTTCCAGCATTCAATTCCGCTAGCCTTCGTCACTTAGCGCTTCTTTTGTCGTAGTCGCCTTTCCCGCTTATTTTCGTTTTGAATTGACCATTGGCCTTGTCTCCATCGGCTAGTATTGTCAAGTGTGTGTGCTCCCTCCCGTTTCTATGCACTATGCCTCTGTTGGTACCGTTTGATATCCTTCTCTCTTTTTTTATTTTTTTTTCAAACTTGCACGGTGACTTTCAAGTTACGGGTGGTCGACTATCCTTGTATAGCTTCAGTCGAATCCCATTGATCATCCCTTTGATTTTTTCACCTCCTAAGCCATTCAAATGTATGACTCCCCTGTCTGTGATAGTTTTTACTACATATGGTCCTAACCAGTGCATTCTGAGTTTTCCTGGATGTTGAATGGATTTACTGTCATACATCAACACTAAGTCTCCTTCTTTGAAATTTTTCTTCTTGATGTGTCTGTCATGCCAAGATTCGTCTCTTGCTTTCTGAAATTGTTGGTGGAACCCTGCTAGGATCGTATATTCTTCCATGATCATAATTGTATTCATCCTATCATGTATTGTGCCTCGTTCTGTCATGTTCGTAGTCACCGCTATGTGTAGACTGGGTACCCAAAATTCTAATGGCACCACTGCTTCTTGTCCATATACCAATATGAATGGCATGTGTCCTATCAACTTCTTACATTTGGTCCTGTATGCCCACAATACTGCTGGTATTCTAAGATCCCAATCATCCCTATTCACGTTACAGATCTTCGTTAGAGCAATTTCAATGATTTTGTTAAATGCTTCTACTGTAACATTTTCCTGTGGGTGATACAGTGTACTTTTTTGATGATGGACTTCAAATTATTGAGTCATGGACTTAATAGTGTTGTTAAAGAAGTGAGTGCCTTGGTTGCTCATCAAAATTCTTGGGCAACTGAATCTAGTGATCACATGTTCAAATAGGAAGTGTGTTGATGTTTCTGCACTGCAATATTTGACTAGTGTTGCTTCCGCCCATCTTGTCAGGTATTCTGTCACGGTGATAATTTACCTTGCTCCTATCCTCTTTGATGGTGGTTTAATCGGTCCCACAAAATCTATTTCCCATCTGTTGAATACCTGCAAAGTTACCTATGGTTGCAATGGCATCTCGTCTCTTCTATTCGGTTTACCAACCCTCTAACATACATCACATCTCTGGCAGTACTCCTTCGAGTCTATGTGAATGGTCATCCACCATAGTCATGCGTGCAATACCTTTTGTGTGGTATCTTTGCCTGTGTAATGTCCTCCTGCTATTCCCTCATGGGCTTCTGCTAAAATCCTTGGTCTTTTGTGTTCTAGCACATATCTTCGCAAGATGTTATCTGCGCCCATTTTGTATAAGTGTCTTGTGATCAGCTGATAGTCTACAGCCTAGACTACTAGGTTTTTCCTCTATGCGGTGTTATATTTATGTGGCGCAGTACCTGTACTCAAGTACTTGATGATGTCTGCAAAGTATTCATCAACGATTTGGACTGAAAATAACAGGGCGTTCATAAATTTGTCCTCTAAGTTTGTAGGTTCCTCTCCATTCGTGACCCTTGATAGGTGGTCAGGTCCTGTATTCAACTTCCCTGGACTGACTATTACTTCAAAATCAAATTCTTGAAACAACAGTAACCATCGACAGATTCTCCCCCCCAACACTAGCTTGTTGACTAGGTACTTAAGGGCTGAGTGATATGTGAACATATTAAATTTTTTTCCCAGTAAGTAATGTCTGAAATTCTGCAGTGCGTAGACCATAGCTAGGCCTTCCCTCTCTGTAGTGTTGTAGTTCTGCTCTGATTCTGATAGTTTTATGCTCACGAATTCTATAGGATGATCCAAATCTCCTTCTCATGGCTGCGCTAAAATAGCTCCAAGTGTTATGGCTGATGCATCTACATGTACGTGGAATGTCTTCTCCCAGTCTGGGAATACTAGTATCAACGTTGTTACCATATTTTGTTTCAGCGTATCCAGACCATGTTGACAATCCTCATCCCAGTGAAACTTTGTATCTTTCCTTAACATTTTCTCCATTGGCGTGGTGATCTGTGCGTACCCTTTGATAAATTTTCTATAGTATCCTATGTGTCCCAGTGTTTCTCTTAGTTGACAGACTATTTTTTGTGGTGGCAAGTTAACGATTACTGCAATCTTTGCAAGATCTACTAGTAAATCTTGTTTGCATACTATATCGCCCAATAGTATCCCAAACGGTGTTCCGAAGATGCACTTATTGATGTTTAATGATATCTGGCACTGCCTACATCTTTCTAGCATTAGCCACAAGACCTCGACATGGTATTTCAACAAACTATAGACTGTCCAATCGTGCAAGTATACTTCTAAAAATTGGTGGATAAATTATTTAAATTCAGCTATGACTACTCTGGAAAATATTGCTAGTGCATTATTCAGTCCGAACGACATGATTATGTACTAGTAGGATCCCCATTCTGTAGCAAATGTGGTCTTATATCTGTCTTCCTATGCTATTTTGATTTGGTGGTAGCCTGAGAATCCATCAGTGAATGAGTAAACTTTGTGTCCTCCTACATTCCCCAACACTTCATCCGTGAAGGGTGTAGGGAATGGGTCATGTAGGCATGCATCGTTCAACTTCCTCAATTCGACGCGTATCCTTATCTCGCCTTGTTTTTTCTCTTAAACTACCATCAGGCTTATCCATTCTAATTCTTTCACTGGTTCTATGATGTCGACTTCGAGTATCCTATCGATCTCAGCTTTGACTTTTTCTTATAGATCGGATTATTCTGTATGGTAGTTGTCTGATCGGTCTCACCTCAGCTCTGACTGGTATCTTCATTTCTCCTAGCTCTCCCGCTATGCCTTTCATTTCTGTAAATGTTGTGGGGAATAGGTCGTTGTACTCACGCAATAACTCCATTATGCTTTCTATTGTCTGTTCATCCCAATAGTCTCCAATGCTGGCCATTTTGGGATTTTCCACTGTCCCAATGTTGACTTTCTTCACCTTGATCAGCGCAACAATTACTTCTGATTCTAGAGGTTGAACTTCCACTTCCCTTTTTCCCTCCACTTCCTCGATCTAAATATAGCGCAGATCATCTTCATCTAGTGCTTATTCCTGCACATGGTAGCATGACAACAGTTCTTTCACTATCTATCTATTCCATTGTTGTTCTTATGTTATGAGTTCAACTTTTGGTTACTGAATAAATATCACCCCTCTTACCTACTTAAGTGTTGCATCTATGTTGGGGTTCTCATGCTCGAATGAGAAAGTGATTGTAAAGTTCTATTGCAATGCTGGCTAACTCGTAGTTCCTCTGCGCAGTTCCTGGTCTGTATACCAGTTTGTTGGTATGCCTTCTAAGGTATGTACGAAATGATGAGGCCATTCCTCTGGGGGTGTCATTTTCCAAAACGCTCTCCACTTCTCCAAGTGTTATGTTGGTGCCCCCTCTCCATCTTACTTATGTTGTTGGTTTATTTTCTGTTCTGCGCCAAACCTTATGCGTAGTAACTTCTTACATTGGTACCAATCCTTGATTGTTTCCTTGTGTGCGCCCCACCATCTTGCAGGTGTGACCTTGAGTGCTATATCAAGTGCTAAGAGTCTCTGATTTTCTAACACTTCATCTTCATAACGTGTCAAGAATGATTCTAGATCATTTACCCCATGGAAACTGGGTGGTTCCCTTATCTCTGTACCTACCCATCTTACTGCGCAGTCTATTATTGTAGATATTCTTGTGGACACTTCATGTATCCTTTGTTGCCAGTTCTCTAAACCTATGTCTGAGTTTGTCTCACATGAAGTAATGCTCCGCCAACTAAGAATCCCATCTGCAGTTGGTTTTACATAATCCTCATCACGCGCAATTGTTCCCTACAACTGGATTATTTCCTCCAAGTCCCAGCAGGTAGGCTGTACAAACCTCTCCCCTTCTGATGGGTCTAATGGCACAATGACCCTATATTCTCCTGACTCAAATGTCATTTTTTCATGTTTTTAAATTGATTATGGCATGGTTGTCAAATGCCCAATCCAAGCCGAGAAATGTTGGATATGGTGTTGTGTCGTCCACTATCTCAATCACTTTGAAGTTTTATTTAGTGCACACTCCATCTAGGTCTATTGTCACTCCTTTCAGCCTGCCAATTGGTAGAACTCGGTGTTGGTTTGCTAGTTTCGGCTGAACGGGTGAATATCCTAATGTGGGCTTTCCAATACATTTCCATGTCTTCTTCGGTAATACATTGACTTTGGATACTAGATCCAATATGATATCTCCCATGTTGAAATCTCCGATGTTGTCATTCATCCTGAACTCTCTACATGTTCTTCTCCTTGTATGTAGGTGATTGACTATTTTTTGTTCTAGCTTTCCGTCCATCTTTATGCTACATATTTCTAATATATTTTGCAATATTTTGATAGAGGATGGACCATTCAATAGTTTTACACATGATTACAAAAATCCTTTGATTCTACTTACTTGTCCTAGGGGCTGCATTTCTTTGGTATGATCCAACAGTAGAGGCATCTCGTACTCTGACACTTCCTTGCTATGTTGTGCAGTTGAAGTAGATGTGGTGTCTTGCTTCAAAATTTCTTATCTAGATTTCTTAAATGTTTCCTTCTCATTCTATGCGTCAAACTGTTTCCTTGGTTCGACATTCCTCTTCACCCACTGGTGTTGTATTGGCTCTTGTCGGACTGCGTCGTTTCCTATTTTAGCTCTTCCGCGTGTAACTATGTTGATGTTTCGTCCTTCATCCCTCGCTTCCGCTAAAATCCATTGAACATTCTAGTTGTTCTAATTCCTCTTTTCCTAGATCTTCCCTAGTAATGTAGGACATTCTTTCATATCATGATCCGATGCGCGACAGTACATACAGGTCATTGGTGGAAGTGGAACTTCTCTTGCATAGTGTCTTGGTTGTTGACAATTGTTACATACCACTGGTCCTCTACTTCTTCCAAATCCTCCTCTTGCTCATCCTCTGCCTCTGTAGCAAGCTCGATCTCCTCGCGATGCATTATACTGAGGCGCCTGATTGTACTACACGGTATTGTACTAAGGTTGTGTTGTGTTGTATTGTGGTTTCACAGTATTATATGGTTGTTGCATAGTATTATACTATTGTTGCACAGTGTTGTATGGGGATGGTGCATCGTTAAACTGAGGTGTGGCTTGCCTGGTCATCATTTCTGCGTGCACCCTATATGCATCTGATGTCCTCTCTCTCATCAAGTCCATAGTTCTACAGTCTTTGTCATCATGGCCCACTGACTTGTAAAATTTGCAATATGAACTCTTTGGGACTGTTTGGTATTTCTGCATCATTGGCCAGTGATATGGATCATGGCCCAGTTTCTTATAGATTTCACACCATAGTCCCCATGTTGGTAATGGATTTGTCATCCTTGCTTCCATATACTGTGCGAATGTTGGGAATTCATTCTTATGGTGTCCTTCCATCCTGCATGTGGTACACCAAACGACTTCTCGTGTGTCCTTACTTTTGTTTTGGTTTAGCTGGAACATTAAGTTCTTCAAATCCTCCTTCAACTCTTCGATGGTTGGTGTTGGCACAGGAGAAGACCTAGGGTTCAACACTACAACAATGTACCAACAAAACCCTAACTATCATCCCTTTCGAAAACACATGCAAAGCAAATGAAGTCTCACCCGAGGTAGAGGTAGGGGTGGTTGCAGGACTTAGGTGTCTGCAACCTTAGATGGGAAATAGATCTATGATTGTAATACTTAACAGAACACTTAGCACCGACAATTCATCAATATCTATCCACTATCTACTCCGCAAATAAAACAAAGAATTGTATCATTCATTTAGATCTGATGTATCTAAGCACTTATCATAGAGAACTAGGTTAGTTCTAATAGATTCAGGCACTAGCACATTCATATAAGTCAGATCTAACATTTGTATACATCATTAGCACAAAGCATAAACAAATCTATCTATCTATATCAAAGCACTTAGCAAGTAAAGACATAAACACAACAAGAAATCACACAAAGCAGAGCAACACATCATATACGTCGTTCACCACCACCCTGGGGCTACATCCACCAACTCTTCTTCTTTATTATCTTCTTCAATAGGTTACATGCACAAAGCCTCAAAACCCTACTCCTCATAGGATAGGATATCTATGCAACTCGCTAGATCCTCCTTCTGAGAGTAGATCTAAGCACATAGCCTTCCATAGCCTCTTACAATGACTTGCACTTAGCTCTGCAAGTCTCACACAGCATGCACAGAGAACTTACAATCCTTCAATCACATATATCTAGCACTTAGCCATTCATAACTCTCCATATTCTCACTACATCGCCTTAGCATCTATTTATACTTTACAAAATAGGCCTAAACATGGGTAAACCCATGGGTCAACATCCCATACCTGTTACATAATCCCAAATCCCAAAAAGGGGCCGAGATCCTGTGATCTCTACTTCGTTTTGTGCTCCTCCTTCGACAAGATGTCAAAGTCCCAAAATAGGTAAAACTTGACCAAGGATTTCCCAAAACTTGGTCAAGGGCCAACAGGCCCACAAAACTCACCTGTGATTCGTCCCGAGTAACTCTTATCTGGGTAGTTCTACTTCAAAAGCCTTGAGCGTAGCTCGAGCTGCTTTGACTTGTTGTTGTGCATTGGCCTCCTGTTAAGTGAACTCTTGGATGAATACGTCGTTGAAAATTCCCTCCAGACGCTCTTCGGTTGTAGTGACAACATGCTTCAGTTCTACTCCTTAGCCTTCGACCTCTGTGAACAATTGGTAAGCCTTATCTTGTATAGGTTGGAGCCTCTGAGTTACTTCCATAACTCTACTCTAGATAGTGTGGATCTGCTATTGGGAAGTGCGTTTCTCTTGGGAGTGCTTCATTCTTTCCACAACTGAAAGGGGATTCAATTGTGCTTGTATCGTTTCAGCTTGATACTTCACCCTTGGAGCTGCGACTCCAGTGCCTTCAGTTCTAGATTCTCAGTGAGTTGTTCATAGGTATGGGAATTGCGATCAGTAAGGTGCTTACATTCCATAGCAAGGGATTTTATTCTCTCAACTTTGCTTTGAGCAGTTGCTTCTCTTTGATCCCTTACATCCTGTGGGGTCTCGGGCACTGTGCAGAGCTCTAAGTCTACTATACGTTGTTGTAGTTGCTGGATAAATTCTGTGAGTTGTTCTACTCGCTGCGTGACTTGATCCTCTGCCTTTATTTCTATGACTGTCACAGAGTGAAGCGCTCTACTGACCGCTTCTTTCACTTTGAGTTTCTCTGCGAGCAAGTGTTATTTTCCTTGCTGTAGCTATGCTTTTTCTTCATCAAACTTTGCTTGAAGAGAAATAATTTCTTTTTCTACAGCTCGGCACTGCTCTACAAGTATTCCTTGCACTTGCTTCAAATCCTGGGTGGCTTGTTTTGTTTCCTCTTTTGCTCGTCGAAGGCAAGATTCAACGGTCTCAACTAGCTGGTGGAGTTGGGCTAGCTCATCTCCCAACTCTGGTTTTCCCAATGGAAGAGGCGCAGTGGAGACTACGCGGCTAGACTGAAGGGCTTGTTGTACCCCTTAGATTTAGATTTCAATCCTATCATACATTTCTTCCTGCTTCGTTCCTTATTTCTCTGCTATCTCCAATGAATCATCATTCAGGGCTGCTAAGATGAAATCAAAATCATCAGAGGTGAGGACAATTTGCATCTTGGTCATGGTGGCTTTTGATTTCTTCCGGAAAGAAGGTTTCAGGGGGGAAACCTTCCTCTTCTTCAAGGGGTCAACCTCGTCTCTGGGCGGTGTTACTTCACCTAGTCTCTGTTCATATTCTACTTTGTCACCACCCCCTCGATCAGGTGACATGGAAGAAGTCTTCCCTAAGGTGTTGCTTAAGTTTTGGACCTCCTTAGTCTTCTTATCTCTGCTAGTTCCGGGTGTATTCTATTCTTTATGAGTGTCCTCTGGGTCAATATCAAATATCTCTGCGAGGTTGGCGGGGATAAGGAGGTCAGTGGACCATTCCTTAGATATTTCCTCCATCTATTCTTCTGTAAGATTATAATATGACTGGAGCTTCTCTTTATGTTCATCTGCTCACGTTGTAATGTAGATAAAGTGTTGATCTGCATTGAACTTCATTAGTGGTCAGAACCTCTATAGGGTGTTCAAAGTTATGCGAGGCTTGGCTTCGATGGATCACTTAAGCTGGAGGAAGTATGTATGAAACACATCATTTGAATGTTGTTGTTTGTTCATATCAGTTGAATACCATAGGGTAGCGAACTTCACGACAAGCAGTTCAAACGACTCGATGTTTGGGAAGGTCGCTCCTTGCGGCATCTCCCAAAAAACAAATGCAATGAGGACCAGGAGCCAGTTGAAATGAAATTCATAACCTTGATCCTATGCTTCTTGACAATCTAGTTCCAACTGGCTAACTAAGTACTTCACCCATTTCATCTATAGGCCTTTCGCGCACTTCCCTGTGAGGTCAACGACAAAGCCGGTGACCTACGTAGGTCAGTTCTTCCTTACCAACTTTCCAGCTATCAATTGACATGTTAGGCACACTGTGCCACTCTGGATGGAAGCTACATTTTAGCCTCTTGTTCCTTTCTCAACATTTCCATATGTATCCTTGATTTTCTGTGCGAGTGTGCGATCTGCGGATTTTCCTGGATAAAATTCCTGTGGGTCGGGTCCTTGCATACTTAGTTATGTGATCCTTCTATGTCTGAACTGTGCGTATCCACTTCGGAAGGTACGTAGTAACTATGGTGTACTCAAAATTGCGTGGTACACTATCACGATTCATTGTGCCAGCCAGAGGCGGGATGTAATCAGGAAATATGGATGGAATCAACTTCATGTTTTCTAGGTCGTCTTTATGCTTGGTTCTCTTCTCTACTAATGGTCGGGATGGCCCTGATCCACAAGCAGTCGATAGAGAGGCTTGCAAGCTTCTCATCGATGATGCTTGTACACCTATAGACATCGACATGACTCTTTCAGTCATGAGGTCGATCAGAAGTTCCTCAATAACTCTCTCTGTGGTGTTGAACTTGTACGACATACACGCTCGAGGTTGGAAATATTCGGGTTCGAGGAGTAACTTAGACACTGCAATAGGATAGAAGGCAATAGCGCAATGATCACTGTGTAAAATAAACAAGTCTGTGGGCTCAGATTCACGGTTAGAAAAGGTGTTCTCGATGCATGGCACGGTGGGATAAATAGATAATTTGGCAACGAATTGCTTGCAATGGTTGAGAAGCCTTCATTAACTCTTTATGTCCGTTATGGTGCGGTCCAACGGTCTAGTGGTGAACCATAAATGCCTTTCTACTCGTTTAGGGGGTCAACCAAATGGTTATATTATTCCCAATGACTATATAGCTTCGCCATGGCGAAGTGCCATGTGACACTGCTCTGTTATCCCAACGAAGCTCCAATTTTGCAAATTTTCCTTCTCCGAAGTTCTCTCTGGAACCTTTTGTAACTTGTCGATCTTAGCTCTCTTCTTACTTAGTTTTCTAGCTTTCTTTACAGTGAGCTTCATCTCGATATACCTTTTTCCATTCTGATTCTTATCTTCTTTTGGCATAGTTACTTCGCGTTGTTGAGATTCTTTCCTAAGATTTGAGGGTGATACTTCTTCTTTATCTGGAATAGGTACTTCAATCTTCTGTGGATCTTCTAGTGTTCTTGCAACTTAGACATCCAGGTCTCTGATGTTAGATAGCTTCGATATGTTCTTTTTTTCTTCAATCAAGTGTGCGATCCTTCTAGTCATGAAATATTTTAACTCTTGCTTCTTCCATGCTAAAACTTCTTCTTCTTCCTTCCTTCTGGCCTGATTTGTTTCAATCCAAGGTTTTCCTAGTAACATGGTAAATGGGGCATTGTTCTCAATAAATTTAACAATCTCAAAATCTTTCTCTGTCGAAGTTCCATTGGCATTCATAGAAATCTGGGTGCGCTTTCCACATAGGTTTATCATCTTTCCTTTGATTAGTCCTATTCCTCCTAATGAAGGAATCATAGCGGGCCTTCCTATAGCTTCCCAAGTTCTTTCTGTCATGAAATTCACCTGTGTTTTCTCATCCAGAACACAGTAAATGTCGAAGTATCCTATTCTTGCTTCTATGCATGGTTTTTCTTTGAAGATCTCTGATAAGCTAACATGTCGGTGGTCATTCAAGGTTTATTTTATCTGTAGCAATACTTTCTCGGATTCTTTCTGGGGTTCTGCCATAATCATAGTTTTTGGATCTTCCTTAGGGTTTTCTTATCTCATGTTCATTTCTTCAAGCTTATCAATCATTCTAGGGCAATCCAATACTTCATGGTCCATAGCTTTGCAACAAAGACAACTAGGTCTTCTCCCAGGGAATTCCTTAGCAAGATGTCCCAGTTTTCTTCAACTGTAACAGAGGTTTAATCCTCTCTTTCTTTTAAATGATTCTCAGCTCTTTCTGTACTACACGCTAGAATCATGGTAGCTAACTTGCAAACATTTCTTTCTAGGATCCTACATCCACTTGTTAGTCCAAACATTCTTTCTATGCATAGGTATAACATATATTTCACTATTCTTATTAGATCTATACATATCAAACCTTATTTCATCTATTAGTGCCTTAGTTTTCAAGCTAGGACAAAATCTATCAAACATACCTAGATCCATACTTTAGAAACAAAAATTTCCACTTATCTTACTTCTACAGAGCACAAAGCTTTCAGATCTAGAACTTTTCACTATTCTTACCTTTATTGGAGCACAAAGCTTGCAGATCTTACCTCTTTTAATAAATAAATCTCACTTTTACCTTTCTTAGAGCACAAAGCTTTTAGATCTTACCTCTTTTCTTCCAATCAGAATTATTTTCTTTAGCACAGAGCTTCTCAAACTAAGTAGAGTACTGCACACTAGAGCGACAGATCTTTTACAATTTCAGGTCGGATCTTTACATAAAGCTTCTTCTTCCTTAGTTCCCATCAATCATAGTTTCAGGTCCTGGCAACGGAACCATTTGTTGGCACAGGGGCAGACCCATGGTTCAACGCTACAACAATGCACCAAAAAAATCCTAACTACCGGCCCTTTCGGCAACACCTATGAAGCAAATGAAGTCTCACCCGAGGTAGAGGCAGGGGTGGTTGAAGGACTCAGGTGTCTGCAACCTTATTTGGGACACAGATATGTGATTTTAATACTTAACAAAGCACTCAGCACCAATGGTTCATCAATATCTAACCACTATCTACTCCACAGATAAAACAGAGCATCGCATCATTCATTCAGATCTGATGTATCTAAGCACTTATCATATAGAAGTAGGTTATATCTAACAGATTCAGGCACTAGCACATTCATATAAGTCATATCTAACATCTATATAGATCATTAGCACAAAGCATAAACAGATCTATCTATCTATATCAAAGCACTTAGCAAGTAAAGACATAAACACATCAAGACATCACACAAAGTAGAGCAACACATCATATACGTGGTTCACCCCCACCCTGGGGCTACGTCCACCAACTCTTATTCTTTATTATCTTCTTCAATGGGTTACATGCACAGAGCCTCAAAATCCTACTCCACATAGGATAGAAGATCTGTGTAGCTCGCTAGATCCTCCTTCCCCAAGTAGATCTAAGCACATAGCCTTCCATAGCCTCTTACAATGACTTGCACTTAGCTTTGCAAGTCTCGCACAGCATGCACATAGCACTTACAATCCTTCATTCACATAGATCTAGCACTTAGCCATTCGTAACTCTCCATATGCTCACTACATAGCCTTAGAATCTATTTATACTTTACAAAATAGGCCTAAACCCATGGGCCGACATCCCATACCTGTTACATAATCCCAAATCCCAAAAAGGACCCAAAAAGGGGTTGAGATCTTGTGATATCTGCTTCGTCTTGCGCTCCTCCTTCGACAATCTGTCGAAGTCCCAAAATAGATCAAACTTGACCAAGGATTTCCCAAAACTTGGTCAAGGACCAACATCTGGATTCATCTGGTGATATTTGTTTTCTTCCAGTTGCAGGGCTGCCTACAAAGCTTTTTCATGTGTCTAAGACTTATGTTGTCACAATGGATATTTCAAGTGTGGTAGTAGTGAATTGATGAACAGGTGCCTGTGTTGCATATCTGTCATGAGATATTTCAACTTTCTTTTCAGTTGCTTGAATATATGGTCAATCTCCCATACAAATTCTCCTAGTTTCTGTCTAATTTCTATCATCTCGTTCATGTATTGATCCTCTGAACTTGGCTTCTGAAACTCATTTATCAACAATTTCTTGATATCCGCAATTGTTTTGGTTGTCCCTGGTGGATTGTTTGTAGCTAAAATCATATACCAATCCAGTGTGTGATCCCTTAGTGTAATCACTATTAGTGCAAGTTTAGTGTCCTCGTCTATGATCTGTTTTGCTTCCTAGATCTTTTCACAGATAAACAAGTGTTTTTTCGAGTCCTCTGATGCTTCTCCTTTGAATTATGGTAACCTAATGGTGGGATCATTTCTGACCATCATAAATGTTGTACTACTACCTCCGCGCAGTGTAGATACTTGACTAGTTCTTCTGGAATTGGCTCCTTTAGTTGTTGTTCCTTGTGTATATGTACTTCCTATTGTCTTTCTTCTCCCGAAATTTGGTTGTCTAAACGGTAGTGTTCTTTTTGGTGTGTTAGTCGCACATGGGTTTATGAGTTTCACATTGACATTAATATGGATAGGATTGTTGCCTTCTCTTCCCACTCTTGGACCTCTCGTCTTCTTGTCATATGTTGCGCACATGATTTCCTCAATCTTCTCCACGGCCTAGATATCCTCTACCTCTTCTTCGTCACTTGCCAAGCCTTGCCTCGTGGCTATGACTCTCTTATTGGTGTTCACCTTGTATTGGCAGGGTACTCCACTGCACGTCTTTCCAGCTGTCCCCATGATCCGCTTGATCTGGCCATCATTCATCATGATTGGGTGCAAGGGTTCCTCCTTCTTTCCTTTATCCACTTGTCCTTCCATTTCTCCTCTTTCTGTCAGTGCTTCCCTTCTTCCCCCATGCATGCAAGGAATTTTAGTTGTCTGACTCCATTGTCATTACACTTTTTTTATAGAGAAGTATCTTAATAGAAGTATACAACGATTGAATATACCTTCCTCGAGGCCCTCGTAGAAAATCTTGCTCTGTTTCATTGTATGACTTTTTTGTATCTACTGCAAATTCTATTATAAAGCCTGCTACAATATTGTCGAGCCAAAAATATATTGCACGGGTGAATTTGTTATTCACCTGCTGTAACTGCTCAATCTGACCTGGGGTCCACTCTAACTGTCGAATCCAGTTTTTTGCGTGAGTATCCTTCAACCTCAATATCCACTCCTGCAATAAGTGTGGAAAAACACAGAAAAAGACTTCATGCAGATCAGTAAACACGTACTTCTCAAGGTATTTGTGTGGTGGTACTCTAGGGTTTTTGTTGTCTTTCTACACAAACTCTATCTCCTTTCTCTTCAACCAGCTTTCGATCTCTGCTTTTGTGGGATTCCATGGTCTCAACATCCCTTCTAGTGGCGCATTCTCACCTTCTTGTCATCCAATCCAGTATTCCCTTGACCCGCCTTCCGCAGATCTTACGTTTTTTTTAACAGATTTTCAATAGATCCCATCTACTCAATCCTACACTGTTCCAACCAACAACAGAACCATTTGTTGGTTATAATATCTAATTTTCTACCTTTAACATAATTGACCCAGGGTTCAATTCTACTAGGGTTCCAACAAATCCTCTAAAACTATCGGTCCTCCTGGTAAATTAGAAGGCAACACAGAACAGAGAGTGCACTGCATAGTCTCACCTGAGATAGTCTTAATGGGTTACTGCAATACTCAAGTGTTTGTAGTCCAAGATTGAGTGGAGATATGAGAAGTGTGTGTTGAGAGTTCTATTTAACTTACTAAATCAATATATTGTCATTCCCAGTTATGCATGTACTATGATCAACTCATTCATTCATCATGCTATTATCTATTCATAAACAGTAAAAGAGACACAAACATTCAATCACATAACACAGGTTTTACCGTAGTTCACCCCCTCTTGGGCTACGTCCACAAATATCTGGCTCTTAAGCTCTTCTTATTATGACAGTTCCAAAACTACAGTGCTGCATGTTTTACAACTTATCCTCAGTCAGGTCGAGATCTATTAAGAGGCAGACTAAATCACACCAGGCTCCTCAGCCTGCAATCTAACCTTCAAGATATACTCTCCTTACTCCCCTACAACTCAACAGATTACAAAAAGGTATCGGATTACAGTAGTGTTTCCCCAAAAATCCCTAAAAGGTCTCTCTATATCATTCGAATCCCCACATCATCTCCCTTTATAAATCATCCCTAAGCATCTCTATATATATGTTTATGGATCATCATCCATTACAATGTATTACAAAAATCCTAACCTTAATGTAATTAGGTCTTCCATGCATGCACACGTGCTGCTCTTCCTTCCAGCTGTCGCTTTCCTCGTGCATGCCTTCCTTCCAAAAATAGTCTTTATTTCCACTTTGGCCTGCTTCCAATAGAGGTATAGGAGGACTCACAACTCTCTCTTTATTTTATCTTGGAGTCATCTTCAACCATAACTTCTATATTTATTCTATATGCTCCATATCTATATATCTCTTGTAAGGTGGTCAACTTATATAATAAATAAAAGGTCATATATGAAGTTTGTGGCTATTCCATTGTGTTATTCTCTTGTATCTTTTTGTTTCATCTGTTGTTGTTCCATATCTATCATCTATATTCTATAAAATCATTAGAAGCAACTCCAACACAATATGGGGAAACAAACTGCAAAAATATTCAACAAAACATCTCACATAAACAAGTATTAAACCCTTAAGTTCCTGGAATCTCTGCTTGGAAACATTACACATCGCTGCCACAAAAGTCCAGCGAGAAGAACCGAAGGAGCCTAAAGAAGGGGAGCATCTTTTCCACTCACATGTGTGGGTGAAGGGAACCCCACTCCATTTCCTTGTTGACTACGATAGCCACAGAAAATTGATCTCAGTAGAGGTTGTCAAGCGATTGAACCTGACAAGGACACAACATCCTCAGCTATACACCATCGGTTGGCTCAGCTAGGGATGGGGCATCCATGTCAACCAACAATGTTTCCTGCACTACGACATCAAACCCTTCAAATATGAGTTATTGTGTGATGTTTCCCCACTTGAAGTTTGTGATATTTTTGTAGGACAACCATTTATGTGGAAGTATCATGTTTATGAATCTAGGCCTCATAGTGTCATTATTACTTTGGGAGATCAAATCTATAGGGTAGTAGAGGCAGTCCCAAATACTACGGTCTCTTTGATCTCTACGAAACAATGAAGAAAGGTGGTTTCTCAGACCGAGAGATTTTTCCTCTATATAGTTCGATTAGAAGATGAACAAAAGGTCACTGCAACTGCCAAAACCTCTACATGGGGTCTCTCTTCCCAACAACAACAGGTGGATGGAATAGTCAAGGATTACAAAGACATATTCACCTCGCCTACTAGGGTGCATTTCCACTGTCAGGTAAAGAACTCAATTGATCTGACACCCAATGCTCTTCTGCCTAATGACCTTGTATACAGACGTTATATTATGGAGAATGAAGAAATAAAATTCCTTATCCAAGAGCTAATTCTGAAGGGCCACATCAGACCAATCTCCTCCCCTTACAAGAGCCCAATTGTTCTAATACATAAGAAGGACAAGACATGGCAAATTTTTATTGATTATAAAGCCCTGAACAAGATCACAATCAAGAACTAATACCCAATTCCCTAGATTGATGATCTTCTCGATCAACTCAAGGGAGCCAAGTTTTTCAGTAAGATTGATCTGAAGTCAGGTTACCACTAGGTGTCGATTAAGAAAACTGATGTATGGAAGACAACCTTCAAGTCCAAAGAAGGCCTCTTTGAGTGGTTGGTCATGACTTTTGGCTCGACTAATGCCCCAACCACATTCATGTGGATGGTGGATGATGGATGATATATTACGACCATTCATAAACTCCTTTGTGGTTGTATATTTGGATGACATCTTCATCTTCAACAAAACTTGGGAGGAACATTTGGAGCATATTCAATAGGTATTGGGCACCCTGCGTGTTGATTTTTCATAAGAGATGGTATTGTATATGAATATCTTGTTACAATTATGAGTGTTCCATATATATAGAACATATGGTGACCATCCACAAAGGATGCATCCCTTGGATAATAAACATATATATATGGAACACTCATCATAAATAACTACTTATTTATGATATATAATTGTACCTTATATAAATATATTATTACATTAATAATATTGTTTAATAATTAATAATCATATTATTAATTATTAATCTAGTATAATGTCTTTCCGATGCTACGCAGTCATCAGCATTCCCTCTCAGCAAGGGAGACATTCTACATTATACCAATATTACCTCTGAAGATTACCTATGGGTAGCTCTCAAATAGCTTCAACATGTCACCATGAAATCAACTACCTTGCAATGCATCTGTTTCAACATGTCACCATGAAATCCACTACCTTGCAATGCATCTGTACCTCATCATGTGTACCCTTGTGACTTCACAACCAATGCATCCAAGGCCTATGGGTAGTTCTCAAATAACTACAACATGTCCCCAGAACATCCACTACCCTGCAATGCATTTGTACCTTGTCATGTGCACCCCTCTGACTTCATATCCAATGCATCCAAGGTTTGTAGGTAGTTCTCAAATAACTACAACATGTCCTCGGTACATCCACTACCTTGCAATGCATCTATACCTCGTCATGTGCACCCTTGTGACTTCACAGCATGCATCTGGGGCTGGTGGGTAGCTCTCCAATAGCTACAACATGTCATCATGAGACTATCTAGTTTTCTGCAGAAAACTTAGATATCTTATGCATGACATCCAATACCTTGCGATAACATCTATACCTCGTCTCTTCAGCATGCATCTAGGGCCGGTGGGTAGCTCTCAAATGGATACAAAATGTCATCATGACATCTACTACCCTATGATAATATTTGAAGACAGCATTCCCTCTGAAGAGGGACTACGTCGAGCTTGTCCCTGAAGTACTCGAACTTTGTCCTTGACAACGACTTCATCAGCACATCCACAACCTGCTCATCGGTAGCCACATATTAGAGCCTCACTGCTCCCTTCTGCATCATATTGGAGCCTCATTTCTCCCTTCTGCACCATATAGTGATACCTAATTTCATTATGTTTCGACTTATCATGAAACATCGGGTTCTCTTGAAAAAATTATACAACGTTGGTTGTCACACAAGATACAGGTCACCTCCAACGTAATATCGAATAATCCAGTCAGCAATTTCCAAAGTCACACTACTTCCTGAATTGCTTCACATGCTGCCACATACTTTGCCTCAGTCGTACTGAGTGCTACACACAACTACTTTCTGCTTCTCCATGAAACCATACTAGAGCCTAGATTGAAGCAATATGTTGAAGTACTCTTCTAGTCATAAATATTGTCGGCCCAATTTGAATCTGAATATCCATATAACCTGAACTCATGGTCTATCACATACCTAAGACCATAATCCAATGTACCCTTAAGGTACCTCGTCACACATTTTTCTAAGACCAAATGAAACTACCTGGGTTGCTTCATATATTGACTCAGGGTGTTCACAACAAAAAATATATTTGGTCTCGTGTTCATTACGTGCATCAACAAACCCACCATCTTCCTATATAAAGTAACATCCACTGTCTCTGAAGTCGTATCCTGCAACAAATTCAAATTTGATACCATAGGTGTATCCATTTCCTTTCAATCCAACATCCCGAACCTCTTCAATACTTCCACTACATACTTCCCTTGATTTAGAAAGATCTCATCTTGTATCTGCCATACCTCGAGACCCAAAAAGTAACGCATCATCCCGAGATCTTTCATCTCAAAATCAGTAGCCAACTTTTCTCTTCCACTCTGAGATGATATTTTCCACACATGTTAGAAATAGGTCATCCACATACAACAGTAGTATTATCAGACCATCATCCACAATCTTAAAGTAAAGGTTAGGATCTGCACTGCTCTTTGTAAATCCTAAGCTCGTCAAAAAAGTGTCGATCCAGCCATACCATGCTCTGGGTGTCTGCTTTAATCCATATAAATCCTTCTTCAATCTTCATATTGACTGTCCCACAGTTGTCACGTACTCAACGGAGTGTTCTGTGACTACAAGGACCATTATTTATGATCAAGTTGCCATCTATGTCACAAAAGAAATGTCAGTCCTTCCAAATGTTGAAAGCCACACACTTTGAGTCTTATGTCCTTTGAAGACTATGCCAGGGAAATTCTCCATTGGTCAAATTACCATGACCAATTCGGGAAGAATGTCAGCCAGCTGGATGTTGAAACATTAACACTCCCTCTTATCTAGGGAGGTACTCACCAAGATGTTTTCCTCTAGTCCTAAAAGCCCCGCAGGCTAAGCCATGGTCCTCAGACCATGCCATGGTCACGTAGACCATGCTACAGGTATCATCATCCTAGTCACACAAGTTACACCATGAGTCTCAGATCACGCCATGATCACATAGATCATGCTCCAAGTATCTCCATCATAGTCTCGTAGACTATGTCATGGTCACAAAGACCATGCTACAAGTGTCATTACTATAGTCACGTAGACTATACTATACCATGGTCACACAGACCATCCCATAATCACACATATCATGCTATGAGTATCCATGTAGTCACTCAGACCACCTCCATATTCATAAGACTATGACATGGTCACAAAGACCATGTCATGGGCTACATGGACCATTCTTCTCCATTGGTGGCCAACACTCTAGGTGATAACTAATGTTTTCTCAATACCATAATAGTGTCTCCTCATTGACCTTTCTTGACAACATTTCCACAATATCCTTCGTGGACCAACCTGTGACTGGACTTTCCATGTGTCGGGTTTGAGAGACAACCTTGACTTGGATGGCGACACCAAAAATCAACCACATGATGAAACATTCACAAATCCTTTAGAATTTTTCCCACGACCTTAACTAACTATCCAAGAAGTTTAATTATGTGAATTCTACACTTCAAATACAATCAAGGATGGGTAACACTTGTTCATATTACAAAAGACGGGGCAACCCTCACCACTACTTGCCAATCGAACTACTATGTAAAGTACCTCCCTTGCAACAAGCTAGGCTTGTGGTCAAATTGTGCCCCGGTCATCTGGAAGAAGACCAAAAAATAAAAATGCCAACTATCTTTCTTTCCTTCAGGTCACCGTGAGCCAGATTGAACCCTTCGTAGCCTCGCGGCCTTCTCTGGACAGACTACAAACAATTTTCTCAACTACTACCACTCACCCATCTCTAGTGGATGGGACTATGAAAATTTTCCCAATTGTGATTGTCCGACTGCAAATATTTATACTCCGCCTAGATCCACACACCCCCGTTGGGTCCTCTCTTCTCTTTCACTGATGACTAGTACCACTACCAAGATGCCACTCATAGCTTCCTCTCTTCTATTTGGCACTGACCTCTCCACCTTCACTTCTTCCCTGCATGTCACGACAGTCAGATCTACAAAGGTGAGAGTGGTCCCTCGCAGGTGGTCCCTCATAAAACCACTTTACACATATGTAATTTCCTAGATGTTGTTGGGGAGACTCTCGGTGCACACCATGTGCATGGTAACCTCTTTCCTGGTCATGATCTTTGCCACTTTGAGGTCTGGTAAACACATCGATTCCCTTGAGCCACCACCTTTTCTCAGTTTTTACAATGCCAACACCTTCATACACTTCAAAAAAATATGAAGACTATTCTCTAGCTCCTCATGTGGCTTCCTCTAGGAAACAAGTCTTCTCTAAATGGTGGCTTCTTCCTCACATCAACAACTCACCTCTCTATGGACATATTTCCATTTCCATTTCATTTTTCCTAGGCCCTCCTGTAAGGGAGTGAAGCCCAGTCTTGCTTTGATACCATGTTGATTTTTCATAAGAGATGATATTGTATATGAATATCTTGTTACAATGATGAGTGTTCCATATATATAGAACATATGGCGACCATCCACAAAGGATGCATCCCTTGGATAATATATATATATATATATATATGGAACACTCATCATAAATTAATACTTATTTATGATATATATGTATACCTTATATAAATATATTATTACATTAATAATATTGTTTAATAATTAATAATCATATTATTAATTATTAATCTAGTAGAATGTCTTTCCGATGTTGCCCAAACATCAACACTGCGACAACACAAATTATATACCAATTTGTAGAAGTGTTCCTTTGGTATGTAGAGAATCCAATATTTGGGATACATCATGGATGAGCAGGGTGTATATGTGGATCCAACCAAGATTCAAGTCATTTGTGATTGGTCGACCCCAAAAACAATTACCGAGCTTCGCAGCTTCTTAGGCCTTGCTAACTTCTACCGACGGTTTGTGCTAGGTTTCTCTCATATCACTTGGGCCCTAAGTCGGGTGACCAAGGGTGGCACAAAGGCCAAGTTTGTGTGGTCTGTGTCCAAACATAAAGCATTCAAGGATCTGAAATCCTGCCTCTGCTCAACACCAATCTTCATTCTGCCAGACCTGCAACGACCATTTGAGATTGAGATAGATGCTTCTGATTATGCTATCAGTGCAGTCCTCACTTGCATGGGCATCCAATATCCCATCATAGTGAAACTCTATCTGATGTTGTTTGAATATACCCCACCCATGACAAAGAGATGTACTCCATTAACCAGGCATGCCGACAATGGAAGCATTACATTCTAAGGAAGGAAACAATCATCCACACTGATCAAAGGCCTCTACAATTCATGTAGACACAAGGAAAGTTACAAAATGACCGCCATAGAAAGTGGTCCATGTACCTGCATCAATTCCACTTGAATATCAAGTATAAGAAGGGTATCACCAACCATGTCGCAAATTACCTCAGTCTACCCCCGGTGGCAACGCTAACCAAAATTCTTAAGTCCTGTGGACATGAGACATCTAGATGGCCACAATTATACAATAACGACTCTGACTCTGCTACTTCCTATCAACCATTGAGAGCAGGTAAAATAGTTCCCAAATTTCATCTTGAGGATGGATTATTTTTCCATCTAATCCACCTCTCTGTTCCTTCAAGAAAGCGTGCAAAGCTGATCTGGGAAGCTCATTACAGTCGGGAAACAAGACATTCTGGTGTAGAAAACACAGTGGCAGTACTGCAGAAGAATTTTTGTTAGCCGAAGCTTCAAAAAGATGTTCACAAGTATATAAGATCCTGCATCTCCTACGCCATTTCCAAGCTTGCCATCAAGAAACAGGGGCTATACACCCCTCTGCCTACTCTGGATAGGCCTTGGGAGTCCATCTCCATGGACTACATGTCTAGTCTGCCTTCAACCAAGCATGGGAATGATTGTGTCTTCGTGGTTGTCGATTGATTCTCTAAAATGGAAATTTTGGAACCCTACAAGAATACATTCATAACCAAGGCCACCGCCAAGCTCTTCTTCATACATGTTTGGGTTCATTTTGGGCTACCAAAAACTATTATCTCCGATTGCAAAAGTAGGTTCCTAAGCACCTTTTGTTCCAACCTATGGTCGATGATGGACACCAAGCTAACCAAATTGACTACCTTCCACCCAAAAACTGATGGACAAACAAAGGTAGTCAACATGATGATTGTCCATATCCTGCAAATTTATAATTCCAAACATCTACACACTTGGGATAAAAAGCCTTCCTTATGTTCAAAATAGCTACAACAAATCCCTCCACAAATCTTGATCCGGATTTTATGAGCAGAACGAAACGACTACAAATTATTAACAGGTGCTTAACACAAAATAACAAAGATACAATAAAACTGGTTTTCTATTCAATAAGGAAATAAGTTGAAATTGTAAAATGCAACGGAAACAAGCTTGTTGGAATGGTGGCGGCTAATCTCTACGAAGAGATGTGACAGTTGTGCTAATTCGCAAGAAGATGATTACAGTGAGGCTCTGAAGGCATTTTTAGAATAAATAGAAATGCCAAAACCCTAGACATCGAAAAACCTAACCCTAGGAGATGATGCGCCAAAAGTCATGTGGGCCCCGTTTGGGTAAGTTAGTACATCAACTTCCCGAGGTCATAACTTTTGCATACGATCTTCGTTTTAGGCGTATGATAGCCCGTAGGAAAGGTATCGTCGAGGAGATTCATTTTGAGGAAAACATTGAAGGAAATTTTAAATTTATCCCCATTTTACCCAAAAAACATCGTTTACGGCCTCAAAACAGCTCCGGAAGTGAAAAACTGCTAAAAATAGTAAATTACCAAAATAGGAGGAATTTTTTTTTGAGCCAATTGGAAAAGGTGGGTGGCCATTGATATCCACCTGAATCAATCCTCCCTCTGCAGGAAGAAATGGTCACCATTGCGTTGAGTTCCCCCATCAGATGAGGAAATTTCTGTTGAATTTGGCCCCGGGTGAGCCACTTGCCTTGGTGCAGGAGTTGCCCTGCTTTGACAACTCGATAAAGATGGATCCTTTGTTGTCGAGTGACCTTGATTTGTGTGTCCACAATCTGATCATTGTATGCATGTTGTATGCATTCGGGATTGAGCTTTGTTGGTGTCAATTGTTTTGCTACTTCTGAGGTGTCCAATAAAGGTGGGAAATAAGGGCAAAGGAGATCCACGTTGAACACTAGGTGCAGACCAAGGAAAGGAGGAATGTTGAGCTCAAAATCATTGTCCCCCGTGACCTTGGTGATGGTGTACGGTCCATAACGGAGTGGGCAAAGCTTTTGATGGGGTCCTGTAAGGCATTCTTTCTGCAAGTGCAACCAAAATTTGTCGCCCACCTGAAACTTATGTGGCACTCGATGTTGATCATGGCGCTGCTTGTACTTGTCATTGGACTTCTGGAGGATATCTTGAACCCGTTGGCGGATGTGATGGATCCGCTCAATGAACCGGGTGGCTTTGTCACCTTCAGTTGGAGCAGGAGAGGAGTTGGTCGAGGTGACCGCAAGGGGAAGTGCAACATCTATGGGACCCAATGGTTGGAATCCCAACCCCACCTAAAAGGGGTTGTGGTCGGTTGAGCTATGCAGGGCTCAGTTGTAGCTATGATGGACATAGGGAAGACTCTCATCCCATGTGCGAGAGTTCTTTAAATTATACATGTGAAGGATATGCACAATAATTTGATTTATGACCTCGATTTGGCCATCTATCTGGGGGTGGAAGGCCGTGGATTTGGTGAGCTTGGTGTCTAGCAATGACCAGAGGCTCGACCAGAATGTGCTGAGAAATCGACTATCCTGATTTGAGACAATGGTTTGTGGGATTCCAAAATGTACCCAGACTCGTTCAAAGAAGAGCTTGGCAGTGGCCTCTGTTGTGATGTTATTCTTGTAGGCAACAAGAATCGCCATATTAGAAAAGCGATCAAAAACCACAAAAACACAGTCATTTCCCCGCTTGGTGGATGGGAGGCCCGACATGTAGTCCATTGAGATGGATTCCCATGCCCTGTCAAGAGTAGGAAGAGGGGTGTACAGGCCCTGTTTCTTAGTGGTCGGTTTGGCAATAGTGCAAGCAGTGCAGGACCTGATATACTTGTTGACCTCCTGTCGAAGTTTCAGCCAATAGAAATTTTTCTGTAGCATCGCCACTGTCTTTTAGACGTCGAAGTGTCCAGCCACCCGACTGTAGTGGGCTTCCCAGATCAACTTCGATCGCTCTCTTGATGGAACACAGATATGGCCTAGACGACACAAAAACCCATCTTGAAGATGGAAATTATCGACAACTGCGTTTGCACCCAACATTTGGTAGGTGGTAGCGAAGTCTGGGTCAGTATCATAGAGTTGGGGCCATCCAGAGGTCTCATGGCCACAAGAGTCTAGCATCGTGGTGAGTGTCGCGACTGGCGGTCTGCTGAGGCAATCAACAATGCGATTGGTGCTTCGTGTTTTATACTTCATGTTGAGGTGAAATTGCTGCAAGTATGTGGACCACTTTTGATGGTGGTCATTCTGCAATTTTCCTTGTGTCTGCATGAACTGCAGTGACTTATGATCAGTGTGGATGATTGTATCCTTCCCAAGAATGTAATGTCTCCACCATCGACAGGGTTGCACAATTGAGTACATTTATTTGTCGTAATTAGGGTACTTACGGACATCATTTGATAGTGTCTCACTATGATAGGCCACGGGGTGGTCGTGCTGAGTGAGAACAACACCCACAACATAGTCTAAAGCATCTGTCTCGATCTCAAAGGGATGTTGCAGGTCTGGTAGTGAAAGTACTGGGGCTGAGCACAAGCGTTTCTTCAAACCATAAAACATTTGTTGTTGGGACTGGCCCCATGCAAGTTTCGCCTTACCACCACCCCTGGTTATTTAGTTGAGGGCCCATGCAATATGGGAGAATCCCAACATGAACCTGCAGTAGAAATTGGCAAGGCCCAAGAAGCTCTGAAGCTCAGTGAGTGTGGTTGGCGCTGGCTAGTCACGAATGACTTGGATCTTGGTTGGATCCACATGTACGCCATATTGATCAACAATGTAGCCCAGGTAATGGACCCTGTCCATGCCGAAGGATCATTTTTCCAAGTTGGCGTATAGCTTGTGATATCACAGGGTGTGCAGAACCTGTTGAATATGCTGCAAGTGTTCAGCCCAAGTCTTGTTATAAATGAGAATGAAATCTAGATACACCACTACAAAAGTATTGGTGAATGCTCGCAGGATATCGTCCATCATCCTCATGAAAGTGGTTGGAGCATTTGTCAAACCAAAGGGCATGACCAACCATTCAAAAAGGCCTTCCTTTGAATTTAAGGCGGTCTTCCATACATATGTCTGTTCTATGGGGACCTGGTGGTATCTAGACTTTAGATCAATCTTACTGAATTATTTGGCCCCCATGAGTTGATCAAGGAGATCATCGATTCAGGGAATCGGGTATTGGTTTCTGACTGTGATTTTATTCAGAGCCCGGTAATCAATGCAGAGTCACCAGGTTCCATCTTTCTTTTGTACTAGCACGATTGGGCTCCCGCAAGGTGATGAGATGGGATGGATGTACCCCTTGTAGAGCAATTCTTGGATTTGTTGCTTGATATCCTCATTCTCTAACAGAGAGCGACGATAAACTGGCCCATTGGGAAATGATGCATCGGGGGTTAGATCGATGGGGTGCTTGACCTAGTAGTGCAGAGGTACCCCAGTAGGTGAGGAGAAGATATTCGAGTATTCTTCCACGACCTTATCTAATTGCTTATGATGTGTGGAGAGGTCAACCGTAGAGACCCTGGATGTGGCTATGATCTTTCACTTATTCTGAGAGTGAATCACAAAGAAGGCAAACTTCCCTGTCTGAGAGATGAACTTCCTGCATTGCTTAGCAGAGATCAAGGAAATAACACTAGGTGGGACTGCCTCGGGTATCCTGTACAATTTCTTGTTCAAAGTAATAATAACACTACAAGTCCTAGACTCATATACAACATGACGTTTCCATAAATAAGGTTGGACCAAAATAACATCACAAAATTCGAGAGGAGAAACATCAGACAATACCTCGTCTTTGAAGGGCTTGATGTCGTACGACAATCGACACTATTGGTTGACGCAAAAATTGCTTCCTTGGCGGAGCCATCCAATTTTGTAGGGTTGTGCGTGCGGGGTTGTTGGCAGGGCCAACCACTTCATGACCTCTGCTGAGATGAGGTTCTTCTGGCTACCGCTATCAACGATGAAGTGTAGTGAGGTTCCTTTTACCCACATTTGTGAATGAAAGAGGCGCTCTCCTTCTTCTAGCTTATCTGGTTCACCAAGCTAGAGCTTGGTGGTAGAAACGTTGGCATTGGGTTCTGCGTCAATGATCCATCTTCCCCTTTCTAGTTCTGGCTCAGAGTCAGAACCCTCATTTGATTTAGAGGCTTTCACTTCAGCCACCAACGACTGCTTTGAGTGGCAGTCATCAGTGTTATGCCAAGGGCTCTTATGGAAGTTGCACCACTTCCCAGTATCTTTCTTTGTATTTTCGGTGCCTTTCTTTGCTTGCAACTTGGACTGGTTGTCCTGATACTATCCATATTTGCTATGTCCTTTGTTTTGTGGGTTGGGGCCGCCCTTTCCTGGCTTTTGTTGTGCGGGGTTCCCATGCCCAAATTGTCGTGTCTTTTGTTTGAGCTTATGCTCGATTTTGACGACATATCGGTAGGCCACGCCCAAGGATGAGATGTCCAAAAATTCCATTTCAGTCTGGATGTATCTATGCAGAGCACCAGATGTCGCTCCAAATCTTTGATACCTATCTTGGTGTGCAAGGTATGAAAGATATTCGTGAAATATGGCACTGCTTGGTCTCTTTCTTATCGTAGTGTGGTCCATTTGGTATACAAGTCGTCATAACTTCCGACAGGTTAGTATTGTTCCTTAATAGCATCCCTGAAGGATTCCTAGGTGGTCATGACTATAAATAATGAGGGTTCCTCTCTTTCCTTTTTCTCACAGAAAGTTTCCCACCAATCTTTGACATGGGGAATGACTTTGAGGAGCACAAAAGTAATATTTTCTCTATTCAAAAAGTTATGGATAGAAAAATACCCTTCTAGTAGATTCAACCACTTGTCTACAACATCTGCATCTATCTGAGCTTCAAATATAGGAATATCAAAGTTTATTTGTACCTTGAAGAGGGTGATGCCTCCGCTCGAAGAAGATGCACCACCTATTGGTAGTCATCGAAGGATTTGCACGAAACTATCCATCATCTCATTTTTTTATTGTGTGAGGGCTTCCACAAACAACTGTTTGAAAGGATCTCCTATCCCGTCATCTTTATTTTCTCCTGTCATGAGAGGTTGCTTGGGTGTGTGAGAGCTTTTGTCCTCAAGAGAAACAAGCTCGAGACCCAACTTTTTGTACTCCGACCTCGTTGGGGACATGCATTAAGACGACAAGGAGCAGACCGCTTTGATACCACTGATCCGGATTTTATGAGCAGAACGAAATGACTACAAATTATTAACAGGTTCTTAACACAAAATAACAAAGATACAATAAAACTGGTTTTCTATTCAATAAGGAAATAAGCTGAAACTGTAAAATGCAACGGAAACAAGTTTGCGGGAATGGTGGTGACTTATCTCTGAGAAGAGTTGTGACGCCTACGCTCATTCGCAAGAGATGATTATAATGGGGCTCTGAAGGCATTTTTAAAATAAACAGGAATGCAAAAAACCCTAGACATCCAAAATCCTAACCCTAAGAGATGAAGCGCCAAAAGTCATGTGGGCCCTGTTGGGCTCCAGATTTATAACATTTTCTTGCTGGTTCTTGAAGACATTGTTTACTCTCCTGAAGACTTTTGTTAAGCAAATGGCATTCTTTCTGTGCTATTCATACTCTGTTACACATATATGGGCCTTGGAGCACAACCGCTCAAAACACAAGATAATATCCCAATATGTGCTTCAATCATTGGACAAAAGCTTGCTCTGCATTCACTGGAGCTTAGCCCTGAATGGGTGAAGGAAAGGGTTTAAAAACAAAGGTATAATATGGATGCACTGTCACCTCTTGGTGCAAATGCTGTAAAGGGCAGACAAGGAGTAGTTTATCTTTGGAGCAAAGTTACCAACTGGTGCTTCTGATGATGTTGAAGTTGTTAAATGGTTTGCAAAAAGACATGGGGTTATTGCTATCCCCGGTGGTGCTAGTGGAGGACCAGGGTATGTTTGTGTTTTATTTGGGAATGCTTTCGGCA
>ML789377.1:11597-29632 GCA_009831015.1 Picea engelmannii | reverse complement strand
TCCTTTTGGGAGGCATGAGTTTTACTTTAAGAATTTCCGGGAATTTAGGCTCAGCTTCGGTGACATCCTCATCACTAGACTCTTTGTGGTCATTATTGTGCGAGAGATTGACTTGATGAATGTAGTCTTCGAACTCAAGGTTCAGCTCAATCCGACAAGCAAAGTCTTGTGCTTCTTCTAGAGTCAAGGGTGACCTATCTTTGAGAGTAAACTGCAAAACTCCTTCCAACGAGTTCAAGTAGTGTTGGAAGACAACTTCTTCTAAGAAACTAGGCCTGATCTTTTTGAGTAAAAGGTTGAACCTATCATTGAAATCCCTAATGCCCTCACTAGAGGCTTTGAAAATATTAGTGTATTGAGAGTAAATGAAATCCATGCTTTCTTTTTTACACCAATCTCTTTGGAAGGCTTGTTCAAGATCTTAAGGGATTTTGATGCTTCCTTTCGGGAGTCTGTTAATCCATCTTCTGACACTTTTGGTGAGTGAGCTCACAAAGAGCCTTAAGAAGACATCGGGGTGTTCTTGTCTGGATTGGTGAAACTGGAAAACATCACAGAAGTCGGTCCAATGAGAGTTGCCATAGGATCCATCTTCCCCTGAGAACTTAGGTATCCAAGACTCGACCCTCTTGGGTAGATCATGTAAACCCCCTTGGGTGTTAGGTAAGCTTAAAGGACCAAAGAGTTCTTTATGAGACCATTTGGGGGAACTTACAGGGGTGACAGGATTTGTGGAGGTCATGGTAGTAGATGAAGGTATATACTGACGTCCACTATGAGTCGTCATTAGCTATTTGTGGAGTCGCCAGATGATTTGCTTGAAATCATCAAATAAAAGGGAAAACACCCTAGTGGAGTCGCCAGGTAAGCTTGTAAAATAAGGCTCTGACGCAAGGCTTACCGAAAAGGTTTGTCGTCTGAGGAGAATTGACTCAGTGTTCCCCGACAACGGCGCTAAAATGTTATCGCGCAGTTTGTATTTTAGGTCACAGGCTATAGGGTAGAGGACAAACTAGCAAAACAGGAACCTTCCCCACCCAATGTCACCTCGATGGGGAGATTCTTTCTGTTTAGGGAGGTTAGCCCAAGGGAGACGTCCCCGGTAACCTGGGGTTTGAAGAGGCAAAGGATACAAGGTCAAGTGTTAAGATTTCCCTCCTCGCAGGTTACCACCAGTATCAAATAGTCCGACTAATCAGCCAACAAAGAAGTGAAGTCCCTTTTGAAAACACCTGCCCGGAACAAGATAATAACAACACAATATGTATATTTGTAGGCTACAAATCAAAGGGTTAGTACTTATTAACTATCTGATTTCATTCAATAAGCAATGTAATAGATAAGATGAAGTCAACGTTTTGCTAATTAGCCCATGAAAGATCACCAATTCATCAATACCTACCAAAATGACCAAGCCTATAGTATATCCAATCAACAATTTGTTCAGTAAATGCTTGACGTCATCTTTTAATTGCTTATTATTAGTCAAAAGGGTGATGCGTCAACTATGACGTCAGCCTAGGTTAGCAGTGTTAGGGTTAGGGTTTCAAAAATTGAAGTTTGAAAGATGGTTTTTGCACATTAAAGGCTCAACGTTGGAGATATTACCAGTGCCTTAGGGTAAATGGAGTCAAAAGCAAGGGCACAAAGTCTCGGGAGGATTAAAACTTAGAGACGAGAAGGTAGGGTTCTAAGGTGCTGCAATGGCAGGGCCCTAGAATCAAAACCCTAGGGGAAGGAGGCTCACTTCAATGTTGCTTAAGCAAGGCCTCGTGCTCCTTCCTCCTTCTCTACATACACTTGGCAAAGCGACTAGCTTCAAAGTATAAATTTAAGGGAGAAGGTGTTGCAAAGGCAAGGCCTTCAAACCCTAGAAGGTGAAACCCTAGGTGTAGTCCAACTAGGCCTAGAACGTCTCCTCTTTTCAACCTATAACTTCAACGCTAGCTCAGAAAAAAGAATGAAAAGTGTAGCAACGACTAGGCTATATCTTCTTCTTTCAATGGCTGAAAACTATTTCTCAACATGGGGACATATAGCAATGACCTACTTGTGTGCTTGCTACCTAGGGTTTTAAAATCAACAATTTATAAGCAAATGCAAGAATACTAACCTACAACCATTCAATCAAGAAGTTTTGCAGGAAAAACACTTACGTATCATGAAGAAAAGCACATGCAAACCCTAGTTGTAAACCTTCCAGGAGAGAAATGCCATAAATGCCAAGAGAAATCCTCCTCCAAGAATAGCGCCTCACTTAAAACACCAAAAATACCCAAGTAGGGCGCAAGTATTGAGATCTCACAAGAGAGTGAGTTGTGTTATGTTCAAATGAGGGAAAAACATCCTCAATATATATCAATCCATGACCTTTAAATTACAAAATAGGTCATTAAAACAGACGACAAGGCTGACTACAAAATTTACACTGTTTTTACATTAACTGCTAGATAAATGACATAAAATGAGCAAAAGGTGGGACATCAAGCCCTTCTGAGGGAGACGTTGGCCCTTTTTGGGCATATCCAACATCCATAAGTCGGACGTTAGCCCTTTTAGGGCGCCTCCAAGATGCCACACGTGCCAGTAACCTCATCACACTACCACACACTCAAGTTAACGTCCATATCTCCTAGGTGACGTCCTGTCCATCAAGAGGAAAACATTCCATCTGAAGTGGGTGATCCCCCCTAGGCCGGGCTTAGCCAAAGTGTCCTGGGTGGAACGTCCTTCTTTTCTTCATGTGCAAAGGCTCATCACAACACTGTCCTGTCTTTGCCATCCCAACAACCATCTGATGGGCTCTTCAGCCCCATGGAGGTCCAAGCTAATCATCTCCCATGTGTACCAGTCCACTGGTACCTGTCCGTCGGGCATGGTCCTGCATATAAAAAACTTCGCCCTCCATGGGCTCATCAGTCCTCGGGATCATAGCAATGTCAGTCATATTTCATCATTAAATTTATCAAATACATGCATAAAACCCTTAGCATATCCTTCAATAGCTCAAAGATATCACACTGATCTACTATACAAAGTTGAAGAAAGAGACAGAATAACCTATTGGGCCAGTATCCATAAGAAAAAGAAAGTTTCCAAAGAAGATTATTCAAGCCATGTAATTTGGAGTGATATGGTCTAAGGATGTCCAGTCATAGTGAAGACCAGGGGTAGGTATTGTCTGTGGGTGCCTTTGTAGGAGGTGAGTTGTACCCGTCATGGATGCAGTTTTTTCCAAGCCCCTTTATTGCCTTTATTCTTTCCTTATTTATTACTTTTTCTTTCTTTTTGCTTCAAGATCTGACTAGAGGACACTGCCTTGGCGTGGTGACCAAAGCTGACAGTGTTACCCACTAGTATTTTCGCATAAATGATAAGGATGGCTCGTGATGAGACCCCCTTTCCCTTGGCCATGCAACCAAGGGTCATTGCCCCGGCGTGGTGACCAGATAATGGCAACGTCATACTGCTAGATACCTATGAACATAATGGGCCGGCTCGTGATGAGACCTCCCATCCTCCTGGTTAGGCCTTGTTTTATTATTTTTCTTTCAGTCCCTTTTGTTTCTTGTCGAGAGGCCTTTTATTGCCTTCACGGGGATCCCTGGGCGAGGCATCTCTAGGTTTTATTTCCTATGGATTTTATCTTTTACCAGCTACTTTTACCTCCTGGGCCTTTAGTCCCTTCTTCCCACAGGACAAAGTGTAACCCCTCAAATAGGTCATCCTAATGCTCGGACTAGGGGAATGGGATGGATGTACGGGAGATAAAATGTAAAATGATAGTATGGTGGGAGTGGATGATGGCTCTTCAAATCCCCCTTGGTGGCTAACCAAAACCCATGGATACAAGCTTGCTAGGGCACCCCGTTAATCCCCCCAACAACGGTCAAGTGGGTTAGTGTAAGATCCAAGCAGTTGTCAGAAATGTTAGGAACCTTATGCATATATCTGAAAGTTATAACGATCAAACATGACACATACCATGATACCTGGACCAATTACCTCATGGAGCAAGAGTCTTCTCTGATGCAAGTCCAAGCCGATGATGATGGATGATGCTGCTGCTGACAGGACAAATCTGGCGAAGAAGAAGAAGGATGGGCCCTCCGGGGCCACGCTCAAGTCAATCTTGCTCTCGGTACTCCATGTCTAGGACCTGTGGGCCTCGAGACATGATCTCCTAGTTATCCCCAGAAAACGGGGATAATAGGGCCCACCACAGTCACACTGTAGGCTTAAGGCAGAGTGTGATGACAACATGTGTAGTCCTTGGATAGTTCTTTCCAACGAGTTATCGTGTGCCTAAAACGGAGATGTATGCAAAAGTTACGACCCCGAGAAGTTGATGTACCAACTTACCCCATCGGGGCCCACATGACTTTTGGTGCTTCATCTCCTAGGGTTAGGTTTGTGAATGTTTAGGGTTTTCTCATTTATGCTATGTTAAAAAGGCCTTTGGAGCCTCATTGTAACTAACTTCTTGCGAATGAGTGTAGCTGACACATCTCTTCTCAGAGATAAGCTACCGCCATTCTAGCTAGCTTGTGTGTTTTTGCATTTTACAATCTTTTGTATTTCAGACAATCATTAATATAATCTGAGCTTTACTGTTTTACTATGTTCCTTGCCATACATCTGTGTAATTATTTGTTATATCTTTGTTCTGCCTTCCTATCGTTCCTAAAATAATCCATATCAATTTTGTACGACATGATCATCGGATAAGTCAGGCACATGAGTAGCCAATGCATATAAATCATTGAAAAATTCATCCATTGAACTAGACTCTTGCAATTAAGTGAGTTTGGTGAAGACTTCCTTTTCCTCGGTATTTTGAGATATTTTGAAAAAATGTTTTTTGAATATATTCGAGTCTCTTGTTAATGATTGGGATTTTGAGTGCCACCACAAGAACCAAACACACATTGATTTCTCTAAGTGCAATGACATAAAATTAATTCTCTCCATCGTCTTACATTTGGTGCAATTCAAACTAGCTCTCGACTCTGTTTATCCATCTTGTGCTCTCCGTGTCATCCTTTTCATTAAATCTTGGTACATCAATTTTTAGCTTGTGTGTAGATCTGTTAAGGGACCCCATATTAAATAAATGTTTTGGTGTTGGAAAAATGAGTGGGAATTTGTGCTACTTGCTCCCCTATTCTTGCTTTTCATTGGTTTGACTTGGATCTTGAACTCGATGTAATTCTTGTCCCACACCTTTAATCTGAGTTCCACGTCCCAGAGTCTTTTGGGGATATCATCCAACTCATTGATTTTCTTGGAAAAATTATCTATAATGTTGAATTTCCCAAAGATCTCATTCACCAAGTCTCTTAATCATTTTATCTCATCACTTAACTTCGTGTTAGATGGCGTATTGCCTATGTTAGATAATGTATTTCCTATGGAACCCAAGGCCTTCTTTGAAGTTTTTGAGTTCCTCGTAGTTCCTACTGAAAAGGGCTTGCCAACCATTTGCGATTACTACGGTTTGTACGGCTCGTTGTATAACTTAGGCACATAATAGAGGATAAATTTTATATACGTGAAGGTCGACCAATTCCTGAAATTCTATAAACTAAGGCTCAAACCCTATGAACTCAAATTCTTGACCTCAAATACAAGGAAGACCCTTATGATAATAATAATAATTCGACGACACAAGCAGGAGACGATTAATTCCCGCTTGTTCTTTGCATGGGAAGTCTTAGGAGGACCACCCTTACCTTCTTCATGTGTACATAGGGTATGTGTGCCTAGTCCCACACCTTGAATCGACTAGAACAACTAAAAAATAAAATGAGATTCCCTGGGATAGAAGCGAAAACTTGGATTTTAGGTAGGTGGAGCCATGGGTAGGCTCGACAAGCGACACAATATGGATGTAATGAAGCTACTAATACATGGCTATAAAGTGGATTGATACATCAAGACCCATGCATAGGCTTCACAAACAAGCATATAGTGGGACCAATTGGAGGAGATTGAGACAAGAATATATATATATATATTTTCGAGTTTGAGTTATAATTATAGAATGGTCGACGTTTATACAAACAAATAGTAAATGGATGTAATTCTTCACCAACAGATGTTTTACATATTATTTGATTAACTATTTGCAACTAATTGTTAATTTTTTTTTTTGTGTTTTATACATAGCACCGTGATGTGGGTTGTAATTTAATATCTTAATTGAATTATAACAATTTAATGAAATCTCTAGGAAAAATTTGAAATGACAATGTCCCATTTTTTTCTTAAAAAATTGATGCAATAATAACCTATTCATAGAGCTATCTTAGAGTACTGTCTAATCTTGCAACAAACTTTCGTCCACTGGCCAAAGTTCGATGACATAGGAAGTTGGAGATCTGATCATTTTTTTGAGGTTTTGGGTCAATTTAAAGGTAGAAAAAATCGACAGGGGCACATTCTACCATGCAAAAAACTTGAATCACGAATGAACTCTGATCATCCTTAAATCTTTGTCCAATACATGTAAGAGTTACGATTGGAAATGTCTTCTTGCTACAAGACTAGCTTACTCCCTATCTTACAGTTAACAGTGAAGAACATGTGTTTCCTCTTTGGAGATTATAGGTTTGAATTCAGAATCGGGTATGTACACCTATGCAAACTAAGCATTGAAATTGCTACACGGAAAGGGTCTCCAAGGGGATCTCATACATTAATTTGGGCTATGGTTACATTGTAACCTCAAATAAGATTATTATTTATCACTATAATAAAAATGCTAAATATTTTACTACTTTTTCCGATTTGCAATTGCTATCATAAAAATCTAATTTTTAGATTAATTAAATTAATATTTTTAATATAAAAATGAATTCATCACCCTCAAATATCTTCTGTACAAAATAACTTAACTTCTCATGAGTAACTTATAACTCTAGTCTTAACTTCTCACGAGTAACCTATAACTCTAGTTAAAGTGACCTTAAATGAATTCATCACCCTCAAATATCCTCTATACAAAATAACTTAACTTTTCATGAGTAACCTATAACCATAGTTAAAGTTATGGTAAATGAATTCATCACCCTCAAATATCCGCTATACAAAATAACTTAACTTCTCGCGACAAACCTATAACTCTAGTTAAAGTAACGGTTGGCAAGGAGTTTATGGCCACTTCGAAGATTGAATATTATTTGTATTTTTATTCACCTTATACTCCTAATAAATAAATACCATCCTCATAGGCCGACATGGCACACAGGCGGTGGTTACACGTGACCTTCGTACATTCCATCTAGTCAGAGAAGGCCCCACGTGGCAAGAAGAACAACCAAAGACCGGTTGACCGGGAAGCATTGCTGGGAGGGAATCCAAAATTCAAATTGCGAACTCAATTTAAACTCAACGAATCTCCCTCCCCTCGCTGTCATTATTTCGCTCATCTCTGCACCATATCAAACACAGATACAGAGACACCTTGCCATCCAAGCAACAATCTTCATTTGCAAGAAAGCCATGAAAGGTCCTGCAAAAGCAACGGGGGTAAGCAACAAGGGCAACGCCAAGAGATATCTGAAGCCCGGAGCTCTCGCCCAAATCAGAGACGCTAAGCGTAGCGCCCGATCCCTTTTCTGCAGAGATCACGCTGCGGAGCACCCACGCCCACCTACTACGCCAATAGCAACGGAGTTTGTCCCCATGCCCATCAACAACGAAGAAGAAGACAACGACGATGACATTCTGGTGCGCTTCTTGTGCTTGGCAAATAGGAGATGGGGTCCTGCTTTCCCTCAAAGAAAGAAGTCTGTGGCTCACAAGGTAGCCACGGTCCCTGCTCCTTGCCACCATCACCGTCACCACCACAACGCCGAGGCAATGGCTGTAAGTGAACACGTGAACACCATTTCTTTACTGGATATCTTGGCTGTTCACTAGTTCCAGAATTAGCTAGTATTTACCATAGGTATATGCATGTACATTTTACTAGGGTTTGGGTCCAATTTATATACACATTCGTGGGAATATTTGGTAGGAAATGTGTGAATCCATTCAATTTACAGAACTAGTATATAATTTGTAAAGGTTATATTGAGTCATTTGATATCCAATGCTATCTCTGGCTTTCAATTGGAGATCTGAAATGGCCGAGTGTTTTGCTTTATTATTCGGTTTTATGGGTTCGATTTCTTGGAATTTTCGTTGTCCAGAAAATTTGTTGCCTGTGCTTTTATGGCAGGCAGAAAATTTGTTGCCTGTGCTTTTATGGCAGGTGGAATATAATTATCAGGGTTGTTTTTTTGGGAAGTTCATTATTTTTAATTAAAAATTGGTATAATAATGGAGAATTATCAGGGTTTATTTTGGAAGTTTATTTATTTTTATTTAAAATTGGTATAATAATTGAGTTTTGTTAGGATATTAATTGATTTAATTTTACTCTTTTTTTTTTGTTGTTGTTGATGATTTAATATTGTATATGAAATTTGTCAAAGTTGATCAAGTTGATCATGGATGTTTAATTTGGTTAGAGCGGGAATTTAGAACAATATTTTTATAATACTTCATCTTTATTATTAAATTATTTATTTAATTATTGTAATAAGTATTTTTGTAATTCTGTTAATTGAATTTAGTTTGGGTGATTATGAGAAATGATTATTATCTTCTCCACTAGATTTCAATTCTTGTAAATGACATGTTAAATTCATAATGAGTGTATTGTTGTAATGGATATTCTTTAAGCTTTATAACTTGGAAAAAAAATATTTTTGTAAAATAAGTAAATACTAAAAATATAAATAATTCTGTTATTAAAATCCTCTGTTTTTAAATATTTTGTATCTTGATTTCTTTTACTTTTCAGTCTACACAGTGTTTTGCTTTATTTTGTCATATAAAAATATTTTGTATCTTTTTATGTGTTTCAATTTCTTTTACTTCTTCAATCTTCTCATTCTAACTTTTTCAATAAAATGTTGAATGTGTTTTGTGCACACAAAGTCTTGCATGAATCCATTCATCTCAATTTACGTGTAAATTTTAGATTTTTTAAATGTCTTTAAAATAATTTATTTATTTTTTCTAAAAATATCACTCTACATGGATAGATTAAATTTAAATTTGTAAATGTCTTTAAAATAATTTATTTATTTTTTCTAAAAATATCACTCCACACGGATAGATTTTTAACTTAAAGTAACTATAATTTAGTTGTGATCTGACTTAAGTATAACTGTGGGTCCAAGCTTTATAAGAATAGTAAGGGTAAGTTTTATAAGGATTGTAATGGTAAACTTTGAGCTTGCAGAAGTTTCATTAAGGCCACTAAGCTATGATATTTTCTTAAATTCATGGGTATTTATGATTATATAAATAAAACAGTTTTTATTAACTAATATGTGGGACTTGAATTTGTGTTGTATTTTATTTATAATAATTAAATATTAAAAAATCCATTTTCACTATATAAATTTGATGGTGTGTTGTGGACTATAGATTAAATGAATGTGATTGCTGATTATAATTACTTGTAATTGATGTTTATGATTGGATTTTCCTTATAAACAAATAAAATTAACATTTTGGTTTAATTACCAAAATTTTTAGATTATGTAAATCAACCTACGTGTGAAAAGGGAGTACAATCATTCACAAACACATACATGAGTTTCTTAAAAGGAGAATATAATAAATTGGATCACAAAAGCTTTTAAATATACTTGAAACAACTTTGTCCTCTTCAATTAAGGACATCTCATTGAGTGGTGAGTAGTGATTCCTCCAATATACTCATCCTCATATATATCTATTGTTTACTTATCCAACAATGAAATTCTAGTGATATCTTTTTGTTTTCTTTTCATCCATAATAAAGTATTAAAAAGATATATGATTTATTCATTTTGGAATTTTAATTGTATAAAGAAAAAATGTTGTTTGTGTTTTTCTGGTAAAGAAGAGTTTTGCAATTAGTGGTAATTTTTGAAAATCATTTAAAAAAATTTATATAATAATTAACATCTCTAAATCAATGATTGTTGGGATGTTAATTATTTAATTTTAAATTATTTTTTATTGAATTATTGTTGCATAAGAAATTTGTCAAATTTGGCTCTCTTATAGTTGGATCATATTTATGTTTTTTTAAAGGGTGAAGTTGGAACTTTAATTTGACAATGTCCAATCTCAATCACTAAATTATTCATTCAATTGCTTTAATAACTATTTTTGTAATATAGTTTGAGTGAGATTTTTAGGAGGTCATAGGTTCAAATCTATAGAGTAGAGTACATACACTTTCATAGACTTGAGCAATCAAATGAGGGGTCTCTTGTCCCACAAACAAGGAGATCTTATGCATCAATTTGGTATCTTGCTAGACCACAACCTCAAAACAAATTAAATTAAAATAGATAGAAATTTGATAACATAATTAAATATTAAAAAAATACAAATATTCCTCTTATGCTTCTTTGATTTCTCTCACTTCAATCTACATAAAATTTTGTTTTACTTTGTTGGATTACCATATAAAACCCATTTTCATAACATCTTTTTGTTCCCCCTTAAATTGTGGTACACTTCAAGGTTTGCTATAGAACCCCATAGTGATTTTTTTGCTTCTTCATTCCACCAAAAAAAAATTGCTTTGCTTGTTGCATTTGTCACATACAATCTATTTTCTTTTTTTTTGACAGAAACGGTTATAGATTATATTAATGGGGTGGACTAGCCACAGATCCGATTACAAAATGGCCTCGAATTTCTTCGGGCTTTTCTTTTTGAGCCATTCTACTTCTATAGCTATAGACTTGTGAACTAAACTAGTTTCTAAATGTCTTTTAATAGAACTGGGTTAAATTTAAAGGTCGAAACTCCAGTCACTGTTTCAGCATAAGTCTCAGCATTGTTTCAGCATATGTCTCAGCACTGTTTCAGCATTTGTTATAGCGGTGTTTCAGCATATGTTTTCGAAGAGGCTAACACTAACCTAATAGCTATTTCAGCGAGCTAGATCGGCTTCACGTCATTACATCTTTCTGCTGATAGACGTTTTTTTTCTTTTTTGTTACGATCTGCCATTCATTGCTTTGACACTGGTTATGAATTTCCGGCTGAGCTTGCGCTTCTTTTGCCTTAGCAATATCGGCCCAGCTTGAGGCTTGTTGGGTTGGGCTTGAAGACCTGGGTAGAGTTGCTTCCGCTGGGTCTTCCCCCTTAACAGGTTCTTTGGGGACAGAGACGGATTCCCCTTCAGCTTCTGACGGCGGGATCTTTGCTTCAGATTGCTTCTCCGGTTGCACTCCTGTCCACCAAGTGGGCCTTTGGTTTCGGGATGATCTTCTTTTTCCGGATGACTTCTCACAGTTTTGGGCTATGTGCCCTGTTTCAAAGCATACCCTGCATCTGAAACAGAGGTTCTTGAAATCGATCTTCTGGGTCCAAGAGTAGTTCTTTTCGAGGAGGATGATTTTTGCTGGGAAACCCTTGTTGAAGTCCATCTCTACACAGATCCGGGCAAAGGTGGAGTTGATTGGGGGAGCTTTAGGGCACTTGCAGAGAAATTTCCCTATGCCATTTCCGATAGATTCAAGAGATTTGTCCCCTCGGAAGTGTAGGGGAAGTGACGTGAGACGCACCCAGACCAGAGCAGAAGAAATAGAGGCCGTGGTTGGATCAAAGTCAGGAGTCCATGGCTGCACGGACAACCCTGCTCTGCCCCAGAACCACGGCCCGGAGCTGGAAACCAAGTCTTTTTCATCAGAAGAATCAAAGATAGCTGCGAAAAAACCCTTCGCAAAGGGGCAAACTGAAATTTCACCCACAAGAAGCGAGGACCATTCGGAGTCGATCCAGGAGTGAAGATCAACCAGACTCGGCCAGAAGTCGTTGAACCTGCAAACCAGGGCATTCTTGCTGAGATGAGAGGAAAACACCAGTGCTTCCTTCGGCATCTGGATAGAAACTACAGGGGCTTCAACAATCGAGGTATTCGGAGCAGAGGAACCCCCTCGAAGGGAAGCCATATCCTTGAAAGAAGCCCATCCCGCACGTCCCATAGAGGGACCCTGATCTGGGAGGGGGAGGGCAGAGCAACCCCCGTCGGGCTTGGCAAAAGCGTCTGAAGAGGCGCGAGCAGGAGCAGTGGGGGCGCCAGCCACCATGGAGGACCTGGGAATTGTAGGGCACTGTGGTTCTCAAAAACTCCTATGTCTTCACATACAATCTATTTTCACCATGGCTTTTAGCTTATAATTTGTGATACACTTTAGGGTTTGCTACCCAACCTTGTAATTTATCTTTTGCACTGGACAAATTTGTAACTTAGACTTGTAATAGAGTTCAAGGTAAGTTGTTAACTTATAACCTAACATTATAAGATTTTTATGGACCAATAATCCCTTATAATTCTTGGGACTTATATATTGCAACTCTTCTAATCATAATTTCATTGAAGTGGTAAACCATTTATATGCTATTTACTTGTAAAATCATACTTATTGTAAATTTTAGGACTTCAATTTGTTTTTGCTTCAAAGGTATTTAGATATTGAATGTGTTTTGTTTGGACAAAATCATACTTTAATTCATTCATCTCTATTTTCACATTTTGTTTAGATTTATATACACCCTTGAAATAATGTGTTATTTTCTTTTCCAAAAAATACCATTTTATAAGGATAGAGTGATTTTGAACTAGTTTTGATTAAACTATCATTTGAATTAATTATAATTATGAGTCCAAGATTTTATTAGGATTGCAAGGACAAACTTTGATCTTGAAGAAATTAATTTTATGAAGATAATTTGCAAGGTCAATTTATAGATTAATATTGTAAGGTCAAGTTATAGATTAGTTGAAAAAGAAAATATATTACAAGGTTGGATTGTAGATTGACAAATAAACTTAGTACACCCTTGAGTTGTGTATGTAGTAGAAACTGAAAAAGTGGATGAAGAGCATATATATATATATATATAAGGGTTATTTTCATTGATATTTTCTTAAATTTTTATGTATTTGTAATTATATAAATAAAAAGGATTTTAATGACTAATTTATGGAACTAGAATTTATGTTGTATTTGTATTGTGTTTGTATATGTGATTAATTAAATATCAAAGAATGCACTTGCAATCTATAAATTTCTTGTGTGTTGTGAACCATATATTGAATGAAGATTGCTAATTAATTATAATTGCTAGTAATTAATGTTATATGGTCAAATTTACCTTATAAACGATCCAAAGTTAACAACCTTTTAGTTTAATTGCCAATTTTTTTTTAGATTGTGTAAATCAATCAAGTTATGAGTAGAGAGTATAATCCAATCACAAACACATAGGGGGGCTTGTTAGAAAAGATAAGATAATAAGTTGGGCCATAGAAGCCTTTAAATGCATTTGAACAATTTTACCCTATTTTATTAAGGACACATTATCAAGTTGTTTGTAGTGATTTCTCTATTACTCCCATATTCATATATACATAGTTTACACCTCATCCAAAAACAATGTTTCTTTGAACTTTGTTCCTCAAATCACCATTTTAATCATTAACATTCTTACTTTCACTGTCTGCATAAACACTTTTTAATACACCATTTAGTGGTGCAAGATACCATTTATCTCATCTGGCTTCTTTGTGTTTTTAGTTTTTATGCTAAATGGCATTGCCATTTCATTAATTAGTTGCTTCCTTAAATAATACATAACGCTATGTCCAGATTTAGATTTATAACTAATGTATCATTTTTGTAGTCACAAATCTCTCTAACCATAAATAGCCTAACAAAGTTAAGGGGCTATAATTCAAGTTGACCCATTTCCTCTCTAACAAGAAATTAACTTCTAAAATTGCATATATCATATTATATTTCAATGTGCAAATCATAGTGACTTCAATAACATAGTTTCCTTTGATCACCACTTAGTAGCTTCTCCAACAATGAAACTCTCCACAATGGTATCTTTGATAATATTTTTTACAATTGGTTCTCTAGTTTCTTGCATTCTATCACAAATGTTGTCATTGGGCACATGTTAATTGATTCATTCTCTTTTACATATTATACTAGGGTTGCACAAAATATAGCTGCAAATGTTTCCATTAAGCATATCTTTTTATTGATTCTCTCCTTTTTTAATACTTTTTGCTTAATGCACTAGGGATTTTTCTATGGGGTATATGCACGATATGTACAAAATTTTGTAAGACTTAGTGATGTAACCTAATTGGCATTGTCTTGTATGCTTCTTGGATTCCATTGTTTTTGTAAGTGTCATTCTTTTTTTTGGTACTTCCAATTGTATCTCATTATCGTGAGTGGATTTTCTCATTCTCTTTGTTTTCTAAGCATACCTTGACTACTTTTAACTTTAGCCTTTTCCATAACAAAATTTGGTAGTGTCATTTCTTAACTCGTGCTTTAATTTGCATTGCACAAATGTGCATACATATGCATACATAGTGTGTTTGTGTATATTTTAAACAATTGTGATTATTCTGTTACTAAGCCTACACTATTCCCCTAAAAATGTTTTTTTACTATTCCATTGATTAAAATTATTATATTTTCTATTCTTATATCCTTTTTTTTCCCTCTTGAAATAGATCTTAGGAACCCCCTTAGGGACTTCTCCTCATGAGGATGGTACCTAGGGTAAATCAATTGATATGTTTTTTGTGCCTAACCCATCGAGGACATCAAGTGATGTTGAAATAATGTAACTACAAAGTGTATTCTTATTATTATTTGATATATTATTCACTGGATCAATCCCCATTGTGGATTGATCATGTCGGCTATTGTAAAAGGACCAAATCCCCTTTTGCGGATTGGTCATAATATAATTGTAATAGGCAAACGAAGAAGTCGGCCCCAGAATATATCAAAGAGGCCCCAGAATATAATAAAGGTGGTTATAACCACCCAGAAGAAGAAGTCGGCCCTGCCAGTGAAAGGACACTCCCACATGTGCCAGTCTTATATAAATAAGGAGGCTAGTGCCTCACTTAGACACACACTCTTGTTCATTGAGAGACAAGTTTTGGAGTTGCAGTTGGAGAAGAGAGAGAGAGAGAGAGAGCCGCATCTTTGGGAGAGGACTTTTTGTACTTGTTTGAGTTATCTCTTGGCATTGTATTGGCTATCTATACTAAGGAAGTTTTGCTGGGTTTTTTGCCCCATGAGGGTTTCCTAGGATAAATGATGTGTCTCTTGTGATTGTGTATTTCTCAATGATCTTATCTTATGCTGTTGTTATTCATTGAAATGCAAAGGACTATAATAATGGCTTAAACATTAACATGGTATCAGAGCCAAGTTGAAGAGAGCATCTTTCACAAGAGAAAAGTGAAAAACGTCACTTTTGCCGTACATGCAAATTAGGGATTTTTGTTCGTGAGGTATTTCAGCCCTAAAACCATCTAGAAAAGTGCGCCCTCCCCCAAGGATCATTTTGGCACCTTCAGCGCACCTTTTCAGTGGCTAGATCTCCCAGAAAGTGAAACCCTAGTTTCACAAAGTACCAGAAAACTAGAAAACTAGAAGTACCAGAAGTACTAGAGTACCAGAAAACTAGAAACACCAATCCAAAAATCCACAGATCAAGTTTGAGGGGGTAAAAGTTAGATTTTCAGAAATGTGACTGCACCAGCTTACTCGCCTCAGCTCAGTGCATCTATCCCCTGGATCCGAATTTCAAATTTTGAAGTTTGAAAATTAGGGTTTCCTCATAAAACCCTAAGTTGCAGTTGCAGTTGTAGTTGCAGTCTCAAAACCAGTTGCAGTATCAGTTGCAGTTGTAGTCGTAGTACCAGTGGCAATCACCCTTGAAGTTTTTAAGAGTTGGTAATGATTACTGCTGCTGCTAGATGGTGCCACTACCTGCAAATGCTATCAGAGGTATGCACTCACATATGTTTAAATGGTTAAACTTTAAAGAGTATTTGTAGGAGAAGGGATCTCTTGCCATAGATCCAGAAGGATCTCAAGATCCAACACATTCAGAGGAATGATGCAACCCAGGTGTGATTATTCTGATATGCATCTATTTTTTATGACATTATTTTGATCAGTGTTGCATGTTGTAGCTATGACCATCATTCTAACCTTTGATCAAAATCAGAGTCAAGGTATTAGATGGATTACAAGTTGAGATCATAGAGCTTATCCTCTAACCCAACCTTCTGTCAAGATAGCGTATTGTCTCAGTACAAAAGACAGGTTGAAGAAAGGACTCGTCATCTTGAGTGAAAGAGACTCGGAAGAAAATCAAGCACTCATTCCTGAGTACAAGTCTCCAGGTTTGATTAATCAAGTTAATAAGATTCAAAGGTACACATGACAAGTTGATGACTATAGTTGAGACAACATTCTTTGTAAAGTATCATACTTGATAGCATGTGAGCATATAGAGATAAATGCTTAACGTAATCATTTGTCTGATACAACTAACACCTCCTCTAGGAAGGATCTCGTGTGTTAGTTCCAGGTTGCCATGGAGGAATGCTTGATCACAACACTATGAGAGTGTTGACCTCATCTCATATTGTATTCCTTACCTTTAATCCTTGCTTCAGACAAGTTACAAGTGATATCCCTAAAGGAGCCACTGTGATGATTGTTCGTGCTATTGCTTTATATTATCAAAAGGATATTACTCTTGCTTGTTGTTTTGTTGACCTTGTTCCAGGTCACAGGTAATAACCCTGAGGAAGCTATAGTGAAGGTTGCAGAAGGCAACGTACTAAAGAAGAAACCTTGAAAGAAGCAATCATCATTGGAAAAGAAGAAGGTGGCTTGTATAAGCTAAAGGGTCACTCGGAAGCTACCATGACCCACGCCATTGAGAATCCATGTGAACTTTGGCATAGAAGACTAGCTCACATTAACTACAAGGCGCTACCATACATATGCAAAGCAGTCACAAGTTTACCAGAACTCAAGGTTGACCATGAAGGCGTATGCAATGGATGTGCACAAGGGAAGAACATCAAGAACCCTTCTCCGAAGAGAGACAACAAAGCAAAAGGAGTCCTAGAACTCTTTCATTCAAATGTGTGTGGCCCAATGCCATCGTCCTCCATTAGTGGGTATGTATATTATGTATCATTTATTGATGATTATTCTCGTAAGACTTGGTTGTATCTCTTGAAATCTAAAGATGAAGTGTTCAGCAAATTCAAGGAATTCAAAGCCTTGATAGAGAATCTTTCTGAAAGAAAGATCAAGATACTTAGGTCAGATAATGGAGGAGAATACACCTCAAAAGAGTTCGTGAACTTCTGTAAAGATGTTGGGATCAAGAGGGAACTCACTACTCCCTATAATCCTCAACAAAATGGTGTGGCTGAAAGAAATAATAGAACGATAATGGAAGCCGTGAAGACCATGATCCACGATCAAATTCTTCCTATGTGCTTATGGGCAGAAGCAACAATGATAGTTGTATATGTGCAAAACTGATTGTCCCATAGTGCACTTTGTTAAAATATTGTGTAACTGCAAAGAATATTCTTATCCCCTTTTGTGGATAAAGATAAAATATATTTATTATTGATTAGATCAATCCTCGTTTGTGGATTGATCATGTCGGGCATTGTAATTGACCAAATCCCCTTTTGCGGATTAGTCAAACCCTAATTGTAATAGGCTAAATGAAAATACGGCTCCAAAATATATTAAAGTGGTTATAACCACCCAAAATGAGAAGTTGGCCCAGCTAGAATATATTAAAGTGGTTATAACCACCCAGAATGAGAAGTTGGCCCTACCAGTGAAAAGACACTTGTTCAGCACCTGGCAGTTTGTATAAATAAGAGAGGCCAACGCCTCATTTGGACACACACTCAGCTCACTCATCTAGTGTGCAAGTATTGAAGGAAGTTGCAATTACCATTTGTCGGAAGAAGGAAGAGAGAGAGAGGCGCATCCTTGGGAGAGGAATTTCTGTGTTGTTTGGTTCATTATCTTGGCATTGTATTGGCTATCTATATTAAGGAAGTTTTGCTGGGTTTTCTTCCCCTTGAGGGTTTCCCAGGA
>ML789376.1:720589-732697 GCA_009831015.1 Picea engelmannii | reverse complement strand
CCCCCTAGATGCCAAATGAAATTAGAGGGAAAACTCCATTGAATTATTGTGTTACTTTGAAACTTTTCTAGAATTATTTTAGTGATAAGGAATGATTCCAAGATACTTAAACAAGGTTTGAGATCATATTTATATGCTGGTGATCATAAATTTTCCCACATAGCCTTTCAATATACCAATTTCTCCATGTTTACCATTGAGTTTCTGGAGCTACAATCAATCAATCCTTGGATGCAAACTTGCAGACCACTTGTTTATGATATTAATTTGTTAAATGCATCATAATTTCAAGGTCACATGATTGATTGCATCACATGTATTCCATTTACTTTCCATATTGTAATTTCCCTTATATCTTGAGGGAAAAATCTTGCATACTTTTTCGTTTGCTAATACTATATCTAGCCTTTTACACTTTTGTTGAAAGAACATGGGTTGGACAGTGACAAGATTGTTTCCACATTACCAATTTTAATATTAAAACTCATGCAACCTCATGACTGGAAACAAGTTAAGTTTACTTCAATTAATTCCAATCCATACATTACAAATCAATAACCAATAACGAAATCATGTGTGGAAATTATTAAACCACCATTGTCAACCAAGAGACAAGGAAGATGAAGTTAGAACAAGACCAAAATCAACTGATGACATCTTGACACAAAGCATTGAAAACATTGCATTCAAGAGAATATGTAGTAATCAAATCTATTAATATCCTTGTCCAAGCATCCAGGAAATTCATTACTTATAAGGCATACATAAATCCATAACCCCTATAAAATCAAAGCATACATCAAAAAAGACAAGTCAAGAGAGTTTAAAACTTAGTGATGAAGCTCATGAAATAAACAATAAAGGGGGGTCCCCAAGTCTTAGGACTTGGGGATAGTTGAGGTCTCGACAACTCCCTAGTTCAATTAACATTGGCGAACCAATATTGTATTTTTATAATTGGGAGGTTGAAAAATGTTTTAGTGGACCTAGCAAGGATGGAAACAATTGCATATTTTGAAGAAATTGAGATAATAGATGAGAAGTATCCATACCCTACCCCTTTAGAATTGAATGGTACTTTGAAAATAATGTTGTTATTAATTTGAAGGAGAGTATGACATTCGAAGTAGATGTTATTGCAGTGGTGCATCACTTAGATCCATACCAAGGTCCTTGCTACAATTAACCTACTAAATATGCCTTTGAAGACACTATGTTAGACCACATCTATAGCTTGATAGTAGGGAAGAGGGAAGACTAATATGTGAACTTTACATCAAATGGGTTAGTTAGTTAGGTGAGTATATAATCCTTTGACATTTATTCTAAGGAGGCCCTCTTCAATTGATAGGACCATAATCACAATCTTTCCCCTTGGCACCACACTTTAGTAAAGAGAGTTAGATGGATTTGGATAGACATTAGAGACCCTCCCATTTATGATGATTTTAACAATGATATAGAAGATTTATTGGATGCAATGGAGAATATACTTGTGGAGGATGAGAGGGTACTAGTATTAGACATAACATTGAGGGCTATTCCATCCTGTTGGTGGGCCACAATAAGGATAGCCTACGAAGTTGTGTTGAAGTCCAACCAACAATTATACATAGGTTTGTACCCCCCTCTGGATTGAGTTTCTTGAAAAATACCAAGGAAAGGGAGACCTTGCAATTCATATAGACAACCACATATGAAAATGAAGTAGATAAAGAATCCATTAGGATTATTGGGTACATAAGTTTTTTTATACATTGGGACCTATCCCAAGGGAATGGTATCACCATGGAGAATGTAGGTGATATACCAAAGATTGGAAAATGGTTTAGGAACACTTATGTGCTTCCTTTTCCTACACTAGTAAGACTCTTGACATCACAGTTTCCCTGCATACCATCAAACACTTTCTTTTTACAAACCAATTGTGGAGAAACTTCAACCTCGAGATTTTCACAGAACACTAGTAGTTGGAAGAATATAAGGTTTTGGAGAGAAGACTAGAAGAAACCTTATTTTTTACAAAGGTTAGATAGAATGGGAGAGATGAAGATGACATAAAAGAGTTGTTACATCTCTCCTTTTAGGATCTTGATGGATCTACAAAACTAAAGGATAATGGAGAAGGTACAAGTGACAAAGAATATTATCACCCTTTGAAGTTGTGGAAGATTAACATTGGGATAGAGGAATGGGCTAGGTAGCCTTTATGGAAGTTTATTGAGAGGAGTAAGACATCTTGGATGTTGCGGTGTTACTGAAGGAATATGACGATATCTTCCCATAGAGTTTTATAGAGATGAAAGGGATTGAAGGGGAACTAGGGGAAACAAGGATTGAGATGTGGCTAGATGCAAAGCCTATGGAATAATAACCTTACCACCTCAACCCTAATGTCAAAGTAAAAAATTAAGAAGGAGATTGACTAAATGTTGGTTGCATGTCTTATTTTTCTAGTTGATGAATTTGCATGGATTTGTCCATTCATGATACACAGTAAGAATGATTATGAAGATATAATATTCTGTGTAGATTTTAGGGGCCTCAATGCAACATGAGTCCATGATCCTTTTTTGACCCCCTTTAATGATGAGGTGTTGGATCAAGTTGTTGGTAAGTAAAAACAACTCCTTTACTGATGAATTTTTGGGATACCACTAGGTGAGAATTATTAAAGAAGATAAGAAGTATACCACATTCACTACCAAGTGGGGATCCTTTGCTTACAATGTGATGCCTTTTGGTCTTAAGAATACTCTTGTTGTGTTTTCTTGGATTGTTATGTCAACCTTCAAGGATTATATTCATAATTTTCCGGAGGTTTGTTTGAATGATTGGATTATATATGGGTTGTTGAAAAATCACATAGCTATGTTGCAGTTGATGTTTGTTAGAATATTTAGACACTTATGAGTCAATTGACATCAACTTGGTATAATGTGTCATTAGTTTAAAGTGTGTTTCTTAGTGTGTCTCTTTAGTATGCATTATTATGCATTTGTAATCTGACGGTCTTGGTATGTTCCCGACATAGAATGATCTGACGACTCATATTATCCTCGATCTTAATGGTTACATCGATCCATGAATTAATGCCCAATTGGTCCATGATATCTATATAAAGAGCATGGAGGATAATTTTCTGATGATCGATTGTGAGAAATCTCTTTGTAATATTTTTTCTTTTGCATTAATAAATTGCCTCAAGTGGCCACATTGGCTGGGGCCGTGGATGTTTCCCCACAGGCGTTTTACCACGTAACAACATAGACATGTTAATATTTGAGAAGGTTGTGTAAGTGGTTATTGAAGGTGTTTTCTCTCTGTTGGAATACCCGTGTTGTTGAACATGGTATCAAGGCGCATTTGAAGATCCGCTCTAGTTGTAGATCAAGATCTTGAAGACGTGATGCCACATCTCTGGTTTCTTCTATTTTTATACATTTTTGGGTTGAGAGGACTATTCCATTGCGTTTGAAGCGCTCATTTCAGTTAGGAATGCTTTTCTTTTCACTCGAAAAGGTTTTCGTTTTCCCTATATACAACCATTTTAGTCATATTCAGAGGTATGAAGCCTGGATACGCCCTTTTTAAATTTTTACTGAGATAATATTCCAGTTTTTTGTTTTTTATTTCTAGGTTGCTTCTCTTTCCGGTCTGTGTATGCTATTTTTCTTGTGCTCCGTGCGATCTCAAAAAATCGGAAATAGAACAAAAATTATGTTCTTGTCTGCATATGATCTTGGACGTGCGCTTTGTGCAGTCTCGAGAAATCAGAAACAAAAGGAAAACTTGAATTTTCTAGGTAAGATAACCGAGATATAACCCTTTTTGTTGTCGAGAAGCGAATTTTTTTTGTGTGAATGCATGGAAATATTTTTTTTTAGCATGCACTTCAAGGTCGTCAACAACAACAACAACCCCCATCCTCCTCCTTAAGATTATAATGTGTTTTGCACTAGTTCACTTGGTCAACAATTGCTTTACTTAGTAAGAGGTTTTGAGTTAAAGTCTCTTTTTTGTTTTTTTTTGAAAAAGTTCATGCATTCATTGTAAAGTGTATTTCACCTAAATTATAAAAGTAAATCACCATCAAGTAGCTTTAATATTGATTTTTTAGTTACTTTTTGCATGCAACTTTAATTTACAAAGTAACTTCATTGTAAAAGTGATTCTCGCTTATTCTATAAAAGTGAGTCACTTCATAAGCAACTTATTTGTAAAAGTAAGGTTATAAGAAATTTAGTGAAAGAGCAGCATCACCACATGGATCAACTTCCACTTGCCACGTGGCTTTTTGGTTACTGTTTATGCCTTTTTTCAAAAGGGCATAACTTTCTTGTTTGAAGTTCGTTTTCATTGCCATTTTTTTTTAAACAACCTATTTTTTTGAGAGATTTCCATCCAAACCATTGGTCTTAGATTTTAAATCCATATAATCTGCATATTTCAATATGACTTCTCCCAATGATCTTTTTCTTAACATTACGAACTACTTCTCATTGAAATCCCATATGGAGGATGTACTAAGAAGTAAAGGATTGTACCAGATTACCTTGGAATAAGAACTAGAACACATTAATGATGAAAATAAAGTCAAATGATATAATAAGAGTGATGAATCACATGGACTAATTAGAATGTCCATCTCTCCTGATTTAAGGTTTCACCTTCAAGGAATTGATGCCCCCGATGAAGCTTGGGAAAAGCTTCAAGCTATGCTTGGTAAACATAATATTATTCGAGCCCACTAGTTAGAAAATCAGTTGATGAATTTAAGTCCTAATGATTTTCCTTGCGTTGAAGATTATTTTTTTAAGTTCAAAACACTTAGAATTTTAGGTATAGACTACAAACTAGATCTAAAGGAAGAACGATGCGTATATGTTATTATTTCTAAGCTTGGTAGTGCATATTCTATTTTTGTATCAAACTTTTATGCCACCAGAGAACCTCTAGGGAGTGCTTATAAAGAACCCTCTCTTGAGTCTTTTTGTGATGCTTTGATTCGAGATAAAGATAAGCTTGTGAAACTTGGATTGATCAACACTGCAAGTACATCCAACAAAGCCTTAGTTTCCTAGTAGGAAGATAAATCCAAGAATCCCAAGTAGCAACATCCTTGCCACAACAATAAAAAAAACAAGGGTTCCAAACCATCTTCGCTAGCTTCTACTCCTAGTTGTGACAAAGCAGAAAAATCAAAAAGTAAGAAGACTGACAAACATTGCAAATTTTGTGGAAAATATGGTCATTTGGAGTCTAAATGTTTTAAAAAGATGGAAGCCTTAGAAGTAGTGATGAAGAAACACAATATTAATATTGATTCTTCTTCTTATTCTTCTCATGGACATGCACTTTCAACTTTTGTTTTCTCCTTCAATGTGACTTCTACTTCTTCTTCTGATGAGTGCTTATTGATTCTTGAGCATCTTATCATATGGCTAAGGATAAAGCCATATTTTATGCTCTTAATGAATGTAACACCAAGAAAATATTTGTTGGTGAAGATAGATATCTTAACGTTTTAGGGTTTGGAACAATTAAGGTAGATAATGGTTATTTCAATGATGTATTATGTGTTCCAAGTCTTTCCTACAACCATCTATCAGATCACTCATTCAGGTAAAGGTAAAATTTTAGATTTTTCACCTCACCGAGTTGTAATCAAGGATTTAAAAGATCCTAAGCATGTCATCACAACTGGAATTTTTGATGATATTTCCAGGTTGTACAAGTTTTACAACTTTGGGTCATCACCTTTTCCATCATTTTTTGTTGCTCATAGAGATGACTTGAACAAACTTTGGCATGAGCGGTTTGGTCATCTAAACTATCTCTCATTGCAACAACTATGTAATCAACATATGGTGACTAGTCTTCCTCTTGTTTCTTGCAGAGATGGAATTTGTGTCAGTTGTGTTCTCTATAAACATCATTGGGACAATTTTGACAAACGTGCCTCTTGGCACACCTCGACCCCTTTGTAGCTTGTTCATGGTGATTTGTGTGGTCTGATTTCTTCTCCTTTCTTTGGGTGCAAGTATTTATTAAATTTCATTGATGACTTCTCTAGATGCACTTGGGTTTCTTAAAACTTAAGAGTGAAGTTTTTGTCCTACAAGGCCCTTGTAGAAAAATAATCTAGACATTAACTTCAAAGGTTAAGAACAAATAATAGAGGTGAATATGTGAACAATAAATTTACAAGTTACTACACTGCACAAGGCATTCAAATGCAACATACTATTCCAATATTCCACAACAAAATGATGTTGTTGAAAGAAAGAATCACACATTAAAGGAAATGGTGAATTGTATGATCCAATCTAAAGGATTAAGTATTCATTATTGGGTGGAAGCCATCAACTGTGAAAATGACATAGTAAATCACACTCCCACAAAGGATCTAAAAAATATAACACCGAAAGAAACATGGAATAAAATTAAGCTAGATGTCAACCACTTCTATGTATTTGGTAGTGTAGCACGAACTCACCTAAAAGTGATAAGTATATTTTTTTGGATATTATTAAGATGTCAAAGGTTACAGACTTCTTCAACCTCATTCCAATGAAATTATTATTAGAAGAGATGTTAAATTTGATGAAAATATCTTAGCTTACGATCCTAATTCAACGTTTTTCCATCTTTGGCCTGCGATCCATCTTTGATGTTTGTGCCATCTTCTGTTCCTATTCTAGTTTATTCTTCTTAAGAAGATGACAATGAGTATGAAAATTCACCTCTGCATGCTCACCTTTGTCTAGATGAGTCCATTGAACATGAAACTGCACCAACACCACTGCTTCCCAGATGGGTCTGTTCAACTAGAGAAGCAACTGGTGATCCTTCAGATCAACTTCGGAAACATTCACAGTTCCCATGAGCCTCTTCTCTTTTGGATCAGGTCTCAGAGACTCATGATCCAAAAACATTTTTAGAAGCTTCAGGTCATCCAGATTGGGACACAATAATGAATGAAGAGTATCACTCTTTAATAACAAATGATAATTGGGATCTTGCACCTCTTCCAAAAGGAAGAAAACTTGTCATATGTAAATGAGTGTATGTAACTAAGTATTCATAAGATGGAAGTGTTGAAATATACAAGCATCAATTAGTTGCTAAAATATTCTCTCAAGTTGAAGGCATTGACTATAATGAAACCTTTTCCCCCGTAGCCAAATTGAATTCCATTTGCCTTGTTCTATCCCTTGCAACCTCACATAAATGGGAGTTCCATCAGATGGATGTCAAATCTGCCTTCTTGCATGGGGATTTGCAAGAAGAAATCTAAATGGAACAACCTCTTGGCTATGTCCAAAATGACTCCAGCCTTATCTGTCGCCTTAAGAAATCTCTTTATATTCTTAAGCAAGTTCCTCAAGCTTGGTATGCCAACATGGACAACTTTCTTCTTGACACTAAATTTTATAGATGTCATTCTGATCCTAATGTATATAACAAGAAAATAGGAAGCCATCACATAATACTTGTTCTTTATGTTGATGATCTTATCCTCACTATTAATGACCCTAAATTTTTAACCCATGTGAAATATAGCTTTAAAAAGAAATTTGAAATGAAAGAATTACGATATTTGCATTATTTGCTTGGCCTCCAAGTATTGCAAACCAAGGAAGAAATATTTATTTCCCAGTCCAAGTATGCTTGTGACCTTATTCGCCAGTTTCACATGGATGATTCTAAACCAATCCCTTCTCCCTTCCAATCTGGAGTGAAACTTGCTACCACTTGTACTTCTCACGAAGTTGATGCCACTTTGTATTGTTAGTTAGTTGGTAGCCTCTTATATTTGACTCATACATGTCCTAATATTTCCTTTTTTGTTGGTATTTTTTTTTCGGTATATGTAAACACCCCATGAAATCCATTGGCCGAAAGCAACTAAAAGGATACTTCGGTATGTCCAGGGTACAATTCAGTTTGGGATACATTACAGTTTAGGGGGGACTCCTTTGTTGGTTGGTTTCACTGATTCGGATTGGGATGACAACCCTGAGGATTGAAAGTCTATTGCAGGTTATATTTTCAGCCTTGGTTTTGAACCTATCACTTGAGCTTGTAAGAAACAACAAGCTATTACTCTTTCTTGAGTAGAAGCAGAGTACCGAGCAATGGTTAATGCAAGTCAAGAAGCCTTGTCGATTTGAATGATCCTTTTATACTTAGGCTTCTAGAAGAAACATACGACCACCCTTTGGTGCAACAATCAAAGTTCCATCAAGCTCATCAAAGACCTATTTCAACATCAACACAAAAAACACATCGAGATACACATGCACTTCATTAGAAAACTCATTCACGATTGAGTTATTGAAGTGTTATTTTTCCCTACAAAAGATCAAGTTGCAGACATTTTCACAAAGTCTTACAAAAACGAAGTTTTCCAATATTCGATCTATGTTAGCAGTTCAAGAAGTTGTCATTAAGGGGGGATAGGATCCAATGCCTCCTTCCTTCTCCTATTGTGTCACCTTTGTAAATTTTTCAATTCTATCCCAAGTTGTTCTTAAGGGGGGATGTTAGGATATTTACACAATTAAGAGTTAGTTAAGATCAACTTGGTCTAAAGTGTCATTATATTAAAGTTTTTTTCTTAGTGTGTCTCTTTAGTATGCATCAATATGAATTTGTAATCCGACGGTCACAATATGTTCCCGACATAGAGTGCTCTGATGACTCATATTCTCGTCAATATTAACAACTACATTGATCCATGGCTTAACAATCGATTGGTCCATGATCTCTACTTAATGAGCATGGAGGGTCATTTGTTGATGATAGATTGTGAGAAAATCTCTATAATATTTTTTCTTTTGCATTAACAAATTACCTCAAGTGGCCACATTTCCTGGGGTTGTAGATGTTTCCCCACAAGGGTTTTACCACATAAAAACATCAGTGTATTGATCTTTGATCTGGTTGTGTGAGTGGTTATTGAATGTGTTTGTCCTCTGTTGGAATACATGTGTTGTTGAACAATGTTTGAACACTGCAGACAGTTATATATCTCCTTAAACATGAAAGAGTGTGTCTTTTGCACACTTTTTTCCATGTTATTTGGGCTACATTGTATGTAAGGATGGAATCCTGGTGGACACTATCAAGACTATTGTGATTTCAACGTACATGTGTCAACCAATGTTCGAATTTTGCACTCCACTTTCGGTCACTTTGGATACTACATGAGGTTCATTCGCAATTACACCTCTAGCGCAAAATTGATGGAGAAATTTCTGAAGAACTCAAAAGTTTTTCAATGGACCAAAAAATGTGAAACTTCATTCACCATATTAAAGGAGAATCTTGTTAGTGTCCTTGTTTTAGTATTTCCTATTGCTATGTGCATTTTTATGTAGATGTAGATACCTCCAATATTTCCCTAGGTGTGGTCCTCACCCAACTAGGAGAATGAGATATGGATTACCCTGCATATGTTTCTAGTAGAAATATCTCACAGGATGAGACCAACTGCACACTGAAAAAACATGAGGGGTTGGCTATGGTGTATCCACTGCAATTTTTTCTCCATTACTTGTGGGGAGGACACTTCAAATTCTTAATAGATCACCCAACATTCAAATACTTGGTTAATAATCCTATTTTAGAAGGTAGAATCTGTAGATGGTTACTTTTGTTTCAAGAGTTTAATTTTGAGGTTATAAAGAAGCCATGGAAACATCATGTGGGTCTTGATCACTTATTAAGGATTGAATCTAGTGAATTAGGTGGTGTAGTGGATGATTAGTTGTCAAGTGCATACTTATTTTGGGTAGAGGATATCCATTATTATCTTGAGGAGATTGCATTGCACTTAACCATATGTATAGTGCCTGCAAAGCATTCCACAACTTATAAGTGACCCTTGGTTGCCAAAGATGCAAATTATTAGTTAATATTTGGTTAACTATAGAAGCTAGGGAGTGATGGGATACTTTGACATTGTGTTTTGGACCATGAATGACTTGATATACCATGGGAATGTTATCATAGAGTTTCAAGAGGTCATTATGTGGGTAAAACAATAACCTGCAAAATTTTACAGGTTCGCCTCTAGTGGCCTACTATATTTAAGAATACAAAGGAGTATATGAAGGGTTGCTATGCTTTATGGAGTATGGGAAAATCATAAAGCAAGGATTAGTTGTCTCTACACCTAGTTAGGGAACTTCAACCATTTGAGTAATGGGTCGTTAACTTTGTAGGACATATTAACCCACTAGAAAGGCATTCTAGAGCATACTATATCATTTATGCAACTGATTGTCTCACCAAGAGGGAAGATGCAACACTCACTAAAAAACTCTCCATCAATACTATACCCCATTTCATATTCCAAGAGATCAATACTAGGTTTGGTTTCCCTAGGAGTTTGACCAATGATCAAATTTATAACTTTATTAAAAACATGCTCACAACTCTCACTAGGGAGTTCATAATCCAACATCATAAGAGTAACCCATATCATCTGCAAGCAAATGGTCCCGTGGAAGCCTTCAATAAAATTTTGGAACATGGGTTGACCAAGATTTGTTCAACAAATTGTGATGATCAAGATGAGAGGATTCCAACAACCCTCTAGGATTATGGAACCACAAGTAATAAATTGACCAAGCAGACTCGCTTTTAGTTGGTGTATAGATGGGAGGCTATGATGCCAACATAATTTGTAGTTCCTAGCCTTATTATTTTTCATGCATATAGAAAGACTAACATAACTGATGTAGTTAGAGGAAACCAATTTTTTAATCGATTTGCATCAAACAATAAAAAAGCACAATCAAAGGCATGGCACTATCGACAAATCAAACAAAAAATCTTTGCCAAGGGAGATATGGTCTTACTTTATGAAAACAAGCATATGAATCATGGACTAGTTGGGTCCATTCTTCGTCATAGACATCATATATTCTAGTGTTGTTCCTTTAGTTGAACTATATGGAATTCTCTATCTTGGATGTGTGAATGGAAATTGCCTGAAGCACTTTATCTTGGCTATTTAAATCATTTTCATATACTACTCCTATTCAGATGAGTCCCTTAGTTTAGGTCATGTTAATTTTGGTTTTATTTCTTTTCCAATTGTAGTCATGTCTTTTTGTTTTGTTTATTTTTTTCATTGTCTAGTGAGAGCCTTGAGTTGGGTTTAACTCACATTTTGGTCCTTTTGGAAAACTTTTCAAGTCGAAGCGACACTTTGTGGTAAAGGGAAATTCAATACTCTCCTGTTACATCAAATCATGTTTTGAGAGTCTACATATTTACAATAAACTTGGGTTATAATGCATAAACAAGATTTGAGGTTGATTCTTTTAAATGATGAATACGTGTACACTATTGGGTATCATAGTCTAGTAAGGTTAGGAAAAGAGGTTGCATTGGGTTTTGGTTGCGTCACAATAGCTGATTAGAGGCAAAATGAAAATAGGGTACCTATAGGGATTGATGGATGATTTAATGTCATTTAGTCAAGTTTTAATATGTCTATTGTGTTGGGAAAGTACAAGTGTTTGAACATGAATTATCCAAGTAGAAATCTTCTTGCATGAGTGGAGGACACTTGCCCTACCTTCCATAAGTAAATGCAATTTGGGTTTTAAATCCGTGTGACAACCATTTTTTGTTGACTTTGTTTTCTATCTATTTGTGGTTATTATATGTCATAGACATTGGTGTTCCAAGCTAACATCACATAGACATAATCCAACCAAGTTGCTCCTCAACCTAAACCATCCATTATTCAAGTGCGTCAATGTAGAAATGCATACCAACTAAAAATCATGGAAATGTTACAAGTCAAGGCGAGTATAGCTCAATGTTGGACTTATACATTATATTGTGAATGGTTAAGTTAATACAAGGAGAAAGAGAGAGATGTGACTCCCAAGTGGACTGATTTTCCTAGTTAAGGGTTTCTAAAGTAAATCTTTGTGTACTGTGTGTGTGTGCACCATTGTTTTTCTTAAGTTTTTTAGATTTTGTTAGTATTTATTTTCTTGGACATGTTTATCAAACTCTTCACTCAAGAATTTTTGGCCCTAAGTATCAAGAATCCATGTGAAAGGAGGCCATATTGGGGAA
>ML789376.1:651036-712373 GCA_009831015.1 Picea engelmannii | reverse complement strand
TGGTCACATCTCTGTGTAAGACATGAGTGACCTACTTGTGTAGTAAACTGCTCAAAAAGGAACCAGTCTCCCACTTTGGTGGTCTTTTCCAATGTCTTCCATTTTGGTGGTCTTTTCCCTACCTTCTAGTTAACAAAAACTCTTCATAAGTAAATTGAAATTTCATTGAATTTCTATTTAATAGTATTTTTAATGGTATATCAATGTTCTGTAGAGTGATCTCCTTATCCATTCTCAAATGATTTAGCCAAGAATTGACATATTTATGCCAACCCCCATTAAGCAATAGGTAGCAAATTTTCTTTCATGTTAGTAGTCTCTTGTGCCTGTACGTTAGGTCACTAGTTTTAGTCATTCTCTTAATGGGGAAATAACTAATTATATGACGATAGGATAGGTTACTTATGATATTAATTATAAGATAAAAAATTATAAACACTTTTGAATTTTCTCAGTATTTCTCCATGATTGTATAGAAATGCTACAACCCAAATCTTCAAATCCATATATATAATAAAACAAGATTGATGAGTGTCTCAAAAGGGGTTTATTTTTTCCCAGAGCCAAGATTCATACGATTTACAATTGTTTTCAAGGTAAAAATAGGTTTTGGACATGGAGGGATATGATGTTATGAAGATTAAACTCTTTGTTTTGGGGATTCTAATGCATTACATTATATGCGGTCTTTGTGGATCCAACCATAGGGAACTTTTAAGGAATATTAAAGAAATGTTCTAATACGTTTTTTTAGTGGATCCAACCATAGGGAGCTTTTAATGAATCCACTTTCTTGTTGTTTTTCTGAATTGATTTCCCTTGGCGAACCCAACTTTCTAATTTCAATGACTTCTTTGTGTGGGTTTTGTTGATTATTATGAGAAGATTGTGGTTTTATCTTCTGTCCCTTATCCCTTTAGTCATCAGTCCTTTCCTAAGCAGTCGGCCAGGAGCCGAATCGACGGTCGTCACTTCGGTGTTTAAAGACCTATAGATTCAAATGCCCTGCTTTTTTGTGAATGGATGATGAGTCAAGGATAAGAATTTGCAATGCTGTCTATGGACCCCTTACTTATATTTTAGTTGATTGATTCATGGTTGAATGTTGAGTCTTTACGTATTCTTCTTTGATGTGGATTGTGAATGATAAACCTCTCAGTGGAATGACCGTCCCTTGGCGAACCCAACTTCTGATTTCAATGACTTCTATGTGTGGGTTTTATTGATTATTGTGAAAATATTGTGGTTTTATCTTCTGTCCCTTATCCCTTTAGTCATCAGTCCATGCCTGAGCAGTCAACCAAGCCTCGAATCGACGGTCGTCACTTCGGGGTTTAAAGACCTATAGATTCAAATGCTCTTCTTTTCTGTGCATGGATGATGAGTGGAGAATAAGAATATTCCATGCTGTCTATGGACCCCTTACTTATCTTTTAGTTGATTGATTCATGTCTAAATGACCAATCATTACGTCTTCTTCTTTGATGTGGATTGTGAATGATAAACCTCTCAGTGGAATGACAGTCCCTTGGCGAACCCAACTTCTGATTTCAATGACTTCTATGTGTGGGTTTGATTGATTATTGTGAAAATATTTTTGTTTTATCTTATGTCCCTTATCCCTTTAGTCGTCAGTCCATGCCTGGGCAGTCAACCAGGAGCAAAATTGACGATCATCACTTCAGTGTTAAAGACCTATAGATTCAAATGCCCTGCTTTTCTGTGCATGGATGATGAGTGAAGGATAAGAATATGCCATGGTATCTATGGAACCATTAATTATATTTTAGTTGATTGATTCATGGTTGAATGACCAGTCTTTGCGCTTTCTAATGAGTGAGTACCTCTGTGGCTTGATTGTTTAAAACTTTGTGCATTTTTAATTGCTTGAACTTGTGTACATCTCTGGATTTTTATTGATAAACTCTGCATTGTGGATAGATATTGAGGAGTGATGTCGACACGAGATTATCCAAACATTCCTTGCAAACACTCTAGGAATTCTCAAGAAGGAAGAACAAGAACTCCTTCTTCAACTGAGACTTCGAGTGAGCACCAACAATCTTGTCAGAGGAGATTTTCAAACGAGTCTGTAAATAGATCAACTGCAGAACCTGCTCAAACCAGTGTTATGGATGCAAACTTCTTAGATAGGTTGCGCATCAATACTCCTACACCTGAGAATGTAGGGAATAGCTCTAGACAAGAGAATATTTCTGGTAAGTTTCTTAAATTTTGTTTATTTTTGTTGATTTTTTTTGTATTTAAATTTATGTGAGGTTAAATCTTGAAGTTATTTCAAATGTGTATGTAGACAATTAATTTAGAGCAAGGGGAGATAATGAGAGTGGCTATCATGAAGATTCAAATGTTAGTGCAGAGGGTGAAGGTGGATTTAGGAGGCCACATTATGAAGAAACAAAAGATTACACACCAACATCCACATATCCTTCAGATGCTGGCGATGAACTTCCCTGGGAAGGGAATACTGAAGCAATGATGCTTGAGCGATGCTCAGGTGTTAAAAAGAGGTTGGAAAATGATTTGGCGGTCTTGGAACTTCCTCAGGAGAGTAAAAAAAGTTTGCAAATTGTTTTGTATTCACTGAAAAACTTTATGGATGCATATTAGAAGATGGGGCCAACCACTAACAGTTTTTTCGATCTAATGAGGCGACGAAAGTCAAAGGGGACGGGTCCTGATAAATGAGAGACAGTAAAAAACAGAGTTTCAAAAGAATACACCATTTCCATGTTCAATTTCAAAGAGGCCCAAAGCGGAAAATGTTGAAGGTGCAATATTTTAAGCACCCTGACTTTGCCGGACATCTGTATAACAGATTTTTGGCAGCATATGATAAATTGTCGTGGAACGATGAGGTTCCACACTATTTTGAAAGACACTTTTTTGCAGAGTTTTTCTTGCACATGCACCCAGATTATACTAGTCTACTGTCCAAATATTATGGGACTGGTAAAGGATGTACTTATGATCGCAACGGGGCATATAGAAGTGCAACATTGCCGAGGCCTCCACAACCTTTAGTACCTTTCACAACAGGGGCATTTGCATCACTTTCAGAGTTCCAGGCTACATCAGAAGTTGGCAAAGAGGCCAGGACTGCAATAGGGGAAAATTTGGAAGCTATGTTTTATGGTATTGATATTGGCATGAAGCGTCAGAGAGAAGAAGCCAATTCCCGGGCCACATTTGTTGATAAAACCAATGCAGAATTAGATGCAATTTCAGCAAAAAAAGTTTTGGAGTATGCAAAATTTTGTCGGGATGGTTGGAAGAAGGTCATTTAGAATGATGACCCAAATTGCAGATTGGTATGTGATCTATTTAATAATTTTTTGACGCATTTTATGATAGTTTACTTCGAGTTCTAGATTTAGATATCCTTGTCTGTATAGAAATAATAGAGTTCTTCTTGCCATTAATTGCAGTTTGGAGATATGTTAAACGAATCTCCATTCGGTAGGGGACTTGATTCGACAAGTTTGAATTTGGATGGATTGAATCGGGTATGTTTTTTTTAATAGTTGTTCAATCTCCACTCTTTTGAATAAGAGATCAATAACATTTATAATTTTGTATAATTGTGAACACATTGAATCCTAGATTTAGTTCTTAGTTGTGTTGTTCACAAATCTCTATTCCATCTCTTGGTACTTGGGATGACTTGTCTCAATTCTCAGTGGGAGAGTTTGAATAGGGTGGGAGTTCACAGGTATCATTTAATGTCTTAAAATCATTTAAATTTAATGTGTTATATAATCATTTGAATATAATTTTTAAAATTTTCAAATTTGAAATGTGTTATATAGGCTAATGTGGAGAAGAGAGTACCTGAGAGTGTGCTTGGAAGGGAGATTGAGATTGAGGAAGCACCCAGATTAGGAAAGGATGTGTCCATTCAGGATGATTCATAAATGTATGTTCTTGACTTTTATCAAATTTTTGTTTTGTCAAATTTATAGTTTAGCCTTTCCTCAATTCTTGACTTTGATCACACAAGTATGTATCTACAAGTTATTTGAAAAAATTTAAACATAAAATTTTTACCTTCTCTAACAAGATCATAAACTCTATCGCCATCAACTGACACTATAGTTTCATTTGATTCCATCTCCTCTGAGCTTGCAAGTGGCATTTTCCCTTTTACATTAAGTTCAGTATGTCTGCAAGCTTTAACATATCCTGCATTTTCGTTCTCACAAATATCTATGGATTTTGTGTCCTCTATGCAAACTGAACAAAAACAAGAGTCATTTCGTCTATCAAATGCAAACCCATTTTGAAAACATCTTGTTTTAACTGAATGTATTTTTCTTGTCCCAGGTATTGTACCGGCGTCATATGGGATTGATCTATTTACATTTTGGATTCCAACATACCAAAAAAACCTGCATAAGACAAAAACTTGTTAACTTGAAATCTCTCAAGAAAATGATCGAAGATTGAATATAAATTTGAACACGTTCAAATTTATATATCCTGTGCACATACATGTAACATTTATACATAGACACACCTGCACACATCCCTTGACAGATTATATTCATGGCTTAGCGCCATGTTGCACCATTCAACAACTTTTTTAGCGGATTCAAATCGATCGGCATGAGGGTTCAGTTGATACCTTCCAAGAGCTCATTTTATACATGCCCTTGCACCGTCGTGCTCTCTGTTTCCATGACCAGTCTCAAAAAAATTCCAACAATGTGTAATGCTTAATTTTTTATGAAGACTACATAAACAATAGAATGATTGTGAAGATTTGAACTGACCTGCACACCCATCAGACCGTATCCAATGTCGATCGAATTTGATTTCGCGTTCTTTCAATGAATCATAAAATTTATCAAAACAATGTTGTACATAATGTGTGTTGTGTGCTCGATCATCACTTATATAAAAGTGATATTCTTTAATAACATGTCGATTGTCGTTGGTGCTTTCTATGTTTGGAAGACTCCGGTGAGCATGTCTATATAGAACGTGGACAAATATCATGACTTGATCAGAATGATGATATTCGCTTTGTATTTCTTTTTGTGCAACGAATGTGTAATTCTCTGCAAAATCAACTACAGACAAAATTGTTCCTGGTGGAAACACTTCACAGGATTGTTTGAATTATAGATCTTGCCATCAAGCTCTATGTGAATGCTTGGTGTATTTATAGATTTCTTCCTCAAACTTCTTCAAAAATTCTATCACGCTGAGATTATCTACCTTCAAATCAATCCTTTTGGAAATAACATTTGAAGAATGTGGAGCCGTGATGCTCATATATTCATGTCTCTTCCAATTGACTCTTATATTAGAAAATGATTGATCATTCATATCAATATGATACTTTGAATGAAACAAACTTAGATTTCCACAACGATCACATTTCTTTCCACCAACACATTTTTTTTTTTTTAAATAAATCACCATCTTCTCTTTCACATATAATTTCAAATATAAAAATATAGAATGCGGAAGGAGGAGGTGAACATGGCCATAAAGTTTTACGAAAATCCAAAAAAGTGTCATAATACAACTCAAACTCCACATTGTAACGACAACAACACGTGTCATGGACAATGATGGGTCTAACAAACCATGGTTTTTGTTGCACAAATGTATTGATGGAAATTTTAACTTCTTTGTGCTCTTCTTTGAACTTATTAAACAACTCTATTTGTGTCATTGGAAATATATGTTTTGGATGTTCTTCATATTGATTTCGTGTTATTCTTCATCGCAACACATCCCTTGTATGTGGTGAAACACGAGATTCTTCCAACCAACAATTACGTGCCAATTCTTTAACATTTTATGCAAGTCTATCTTTGTAGGGTTGTCTAGAAATTACTGTCCAACAAGCCAATTCATCATTTACATCTATTTGGAAACAAAATTTTCTATGTTTGTGCAATGTTTTTCTTGACGTTCCCATCGTTTTTTCCATGTTTCGTGTCAAATGATATTTTATATTGCTAGATGAAACAACTATTGTTTGTATCGCTCTATGTGCAACACAAACATCTTCTTTTCGAGATTTTCCAAAAGCTTTTAATACACTAGTTATATTGTTAAAGACATTCCGTGTCACCTTTGTATCCTTTGTCGAATTTTGAATACCCAATAATGATGTAGCTTCTTTTAACTTTCTTGACTTCATTAGACAAAGTAAAAGTTGAGCTTGTACTGTTACTGATTCATCTTTGAAAAAAACATTATATATATTCTTAGTTCGATATCTTATATAATGCTTAGCCTTTTTCTTCCCAAATTTGTCAGTATCAACATTTTCTAATATTTCATCATCAATGTTGATAGATTCTCCTGCATATTTCAATTTAAAGTTTATATATTCAAAAACATAACACGAACATAAATTCACTAAATTATATATATTTGAGTGTTCATCTTGTATTATCTAAATTTATGTACATACCTATAGGTGATTCGTCTTCTACTTCAATTTCGGTTTCAACGTCTTCTTCGACATTATGAGACAAATCTATTTATGTAAATTTTGAAAAACATCAATTTGTAATTACAATCAATTATATTAAATTTACAATATTTTAAATTTGAATTCTATACTTTGAATTCTAGACTTTCTGAATACAGTCCCAATGTGTGTCGTGTGCTTGATCATCATATGTGCATGCATACTTGGTTGAACTTCTTCTTGTCAAAAATCTCTATTGATATTGTCATCGTTTGTTTCTTGAATATTTGCACGTTCTTGTTTCTTTCTCTGATAAAGCTCCTTTCTTTGTTCGATTTGGCGAGTATCATCTCGAGTGCGATCGTATTTTCTCTTTCACAAACTTTTGTTTCCCATGACTTTTATTGTTATTTGTAAAATATATGTTCAAAAAAGACTTCACCTTGAAAAAATGCTCAGCATTTATCTTTCAACATATAAATTGTTATTCCAATAAAAAATTAAACAAACATCAATTACCTTATTCAACAAAAACCAAAAAACTGATTCAAAACTTTGTTTAAGTGCTCTAGAAAACCACCATGTATCGATATCGACCCTCCGATTAAGCCTATGGAACAGAGGAAAGAAATAAAGAAATAAAAGAATACAACTGCAATCAGTAATAGAAATGCTTTGAAATCCCTATCCCCGAGCTTATATCTGTCTGTCCATCCCATGAATTGTGTTAAATTTGTTCGGTCAAAAGCCTATTTATACAATTTGGTGCGAAATGAAGCGACACGACGTGTCTTTTCATTTTTTCCGACTGACGAAATTCGCTCGACAGCCTTTCGGCCGAAAGAATGGTTTTTCAGCCGAAAACCTTGGAAACCGTTCAGTTTTGACGGTTTCTGTTATATTTTATTCTTTTGGCCAAAATATTAGGTTTTCGGTCGAAAGATTATTTCGGTCGAAAAAAGGAATTTGGGACTGAAAACTAAAACCAGAGAATTTCCCCAAGCTTAACTGAACTTTGGAGGTTGCAGACTCCTGCAAATACTGAGAATTTGGTTTCGAAAATGACACCAACATTTCCAAAATTGAATCTACTTTCAATTCTTATAATTTGTTTTTATCTAATTTTATTTCATTTAAAAAAAAAAAACACTACATAATACTTTTAGCAGACATTATGATTCGGTGAAATGAAATATCGGTATCTCTAAAAATATACAGTGAAAACATTTGAAAAAAATATATTCATAATCCTTAAACTATTCTTTTCAAAAGGGTATATTTAAATTTTAGTTTTAAGTAAAAATTAAGATAGATACAAGGTGTAGAAAAAACATGTGTTTAAAATCCACAACATTTTCAGCTTGGTCAACTTAAAAAAAATCTAGAAATTATAATATTCATCTGTTAGATTCAAAATTATAGTCATAATAAAATAGAGTCTCTGTAGATTGTTGCAATATATTTCGTTTCTTAAAAACGTAAGTTTAATAATAGATACATTGTTGTAGAAAAAAATAACTCATTATCATTCCTTTCATGTTTAAGGAACATACTGTTAAACAATTGTCAAATTGACATATCAAATCGTGATAAAAAAAAATGGAAAAATAGTCATTGGAAAGCTAACACAATTCTTCACAAGTTTTGTTTTTGCTGTAAAGTGAAATTCTAAAAAAAAAAAATACTTTTGTATGCCGGAAGTTGAATAACTTGTGAAAATACAATTTGTTTTTTCATAAAACAAGCAAAAGTTTAACCCATCTTCATGATTTCACCCTAGTGTTCTTTTTATTATAGAGTTCTATCATATTTAGAAATAATGATGGATAATATTAAAAAACAAAATATTTTAGTTTTACTTCTTAAAAAATCTAAAAGTTAGATTCGCCTCCCTCTACCATCACAATGAACACATGAATAATATCTCCCACAACTAATCCAGAGATGTAATCAATGAAGACTTTGTTCTAATGAAAGTTACTAGAGAACATGTCTCTTGGATGATTGTGATTCTCATAAAAATAAATTGCATAGGATAATATCTTGAACTTATTTTTACTTAAATAAGTTATTGATAGTTGGACTTATAGATCGATCAAAATTCTTTTTATAAGTTATATTAATTGTGTAATTGAAGCTAGTTGTCAGTAATAAGAGAGATTAATAACATAAAATAAACACAAGGAAAATATCAAGCACATGACACCATGATTTATCTTGGAATTTTTTTATGAGAAAAACCAACACCTAATAGATCTATTAGTCTTGGCCAAACCGATCAAGCTAGGCCATGTTATCGTACAAACTGTAGGTTGGGAAAATCTCGACCCAATCCACTGGATGATGATAACAGTGGGGGATTTTTGTTAGAATGCGATCATTTTACAATAGACAGTATCCCTATTGTCACCCAACCATAGGCTGAAGCCACCCTCCAAGCACCTTGGCCTTGACAGAGAGAAGAATCCTGGTAGCAATCCAATAGCCAAGCAAGTTTAATGCACCAAGCTGATTAGAGAGTCCAACCCAAAAGATAGAAGCAATAGGCTTCAAGACTGGCAACAACACCTTCTCCAGAACTTGTGCACAAGACTACCAGACTACAGTGCACACAAGTGTCTCTCTGTAATTCTGAGAGCTGTGTGTAAAATGAGAACTGGCGCCCTGTATTTATACTGGCTCTGGTAGGCTACCTGGGATGAATTCTCATTCTGGGTACTAATTAATTCATATTAATTATCTCTCTCAACCGGCATCTCTTCTAGGGTTACATTCACTTCTTTTCTTGCTTTCATAATATTCTAATCTTGTCAAAGGGTCACAATGGAGGTTGATACCTCTTGAAGCTACCATAAGATCAACACTCCCTCCTAGCTAGGGAGGTATAACTGATAATGGTCTTGAGAACAAACAAACCATTCAATTGGTAGCATCACGAGAACTGTCATTATTATCCAACTGGATAATCTTCATGACAACTGGCACAATGTCAACTGACAAAACACAACTGTGTTTATACATAGTAGTACATAACTACTCAATATGTGACGCACAATCACAAATAGTGGAACATATCCACCACAATAACATATCTCTACTGTCTAGAGACATGCAGTCTCCAACATATCAACTGATATCAACCTGCACAAAAAAAAAGTTATGATATAAACTAAGTCATCTGGGCCATTATTCCACTCACATCTGTGAGATCTAGAAGAGCATATTCCCTTAGAGTAGAGCATCAATGATGGGCTATCTGGACTATTCTTCTCAAGCAAGGAAGAATAACTGTCCTGATTTTTGAGCCTGTACCATTCCCTATCCTGGGCCATTCCTCCGACACTAAACAAAGTGCAACCTGGAGCGATGAGTCTACCCTAGGGAATGCCTGTCCCTGATTACTGAAACTGGACCATTCACATATCTGGGCCATTCCTCCGGCACTAAACAAAGTGCAACCTGGAGAGAATGAATCAACCCCAATGAATGACTGTCCGAACCATTTCCAAAGGAAATGGCTGTCTTGCACCAACCTCCAAAACGGACCATTCTTCGAAACTGCTCACAACTGTGAGCTTTGAAAGAATGACTGTCCGGCGAGGCGGACCAGTCTTCTTAAGTAACCCTCAAGAAGAGAGACTGTCCTAGACCATTCCCCATGTTAACCACAATGGGAAATCATTGTCTATGGTACATCAACAATCCATCAAACCATTTTCATTACGAAAATGACTGTTTGATCTGGACCATTTTCAGAACTGGAAAATGCCTGTCCATCAGAAATCTCAACCACTTTCCGAACTGGAAAGAAACTACCCAGGCTGGAACACTTTTCAAACTTGAAAATGACTATCCTCAATTAAATGATATGTCAGTGCTCCCTACCAACCTGAAGAGTCATTTCTTCCCTTTAATCTAAGGGGGTTATTTCCACGATCCCCAATTTGTCTCGGAAATATGCAAACTTTATTTTGGACAGAGGCTTTGTCAGGATATATGTTGTCTGCTCATCTGAGGGGATATACTGGAGCTTTACTTCTCCTTCCTGGACTTTATGTCGAATAAGGTAGTATTTGATCTCAATGTGTTTCGATCATTCATGAAACACTGGGTGTTCTGATAGCCTTATACAACTCTGATTGTCACAATGTATTATGGTCGAACCTGGAACCTGATCAAATAAATCAGAATTTGACTTTCTCAACCATATTGATTTTGTACATGCCTCACATGCTACGATAAATTCTTCTTCTGCTGTGCTGAGTGCGACACACTTCTGTTTCTTGTTGCCCCAAGATATCATAGCAGAGCCCAAGCTGAAACACATCCCTGAAGTACTCTTTATGTCTTTTGCACTTCCTGCCCAATCTGAATCTGTGAATCCATGAAGTTGTATATCACCGGATGCTGTATATCTTAAACCGTAGTTTAGTGTTCCACGGATATACCTTAGAACATGCTTTGCAACTATCCAATGCTCATGTCTAGGTTCCACCTAGAACTGGCTTAGAGTGTTCACGACAAAGAAAATATCTGGTCGAGTATTTACCAAATACATCAATGACCCAATCAATTGTCGATATAGTGATGGATCTACAGGATCAGAATCTGAATCTCTTATTTTTCTTATATCTGTGGTCATAGGAGTGTCCATGGATATGCAATCCATCATTCCAAACTTTTGAAGAATCTTTATTGCATACTTTCCTTGTCCAAGGAATACTTCACCACGCTTCTTCCATACGTCTAGTCCCAAGTAATAATGCATGAGACCAAGATATTTCATATCAAACTCAAAAGCTAGTTCCTTTTTGCACTGGATGATGAAAGACTCTTCACCTATTAGGAATAGATCGTCGACATATAGTAGTAGAATCACAGGTGCATTGTTCACAAATTTGTAGTAAATATTTGGATCTGTATTACTTTTGTAGAAACCAAGTCTCATTGGATAGCTGTCTATTCTGGCATACCAAGCTCTTGGAGCTTGCTTGAGTCCATATAACTCTTTCTTTAGTCTGCAAACATGAGTGTCTTTGGAATGTACTTCAAACCCTTGAGGTTGTTCAATATATACTTCTTCTTCGATTGCTCCATTGAGGAAATCTGTCTTTACATCCATTTGATGTAAACTCCATCCCATGGAAGCAACAAGAGACATGCTATCTCTAATGGAAGTATATCTGGCAACCAGAGCAAATTTTTCGTCAGATTCTTCTCCCTTCTTCTGGGAGAACCCTCTAGCTATGAACCTTGCCTTATATTTATCCACACTTTCATCTGCTGCATGTTTGATCCTATATACCCATTTTGAAGTTACTACTGATTTTTCTTTAGGTCTAGGCACAATTTCCCATACATCATTCTTCATGATGTATTGGTGTTGTTCTGTCATGGCTTCTTTCCATTGTTTCTTCTGAACTGCCTCTTCAAATGTGGTAGGTTTTTCATCTATAAGCTTTGTCATACATGCTGCATAGCTGGAGAATCTTTTGGGCTTCTTACTTTTTTTGAAGGTCCCACTTGGGGCCTCGAGTCTTTCTGCTTCTTGTAGGGTTGCTTCAAGCCAATCTAGTTGTTTCTTGGTCTTAGGTACAATGTTTGAATCAATGGTCTCACATGGTTGCATTGGATGATCAAGTTGTTCCTTTTCTTCATTTTGGTTTTCTGGAAGACATGTGCCTTCTTCAATAGGCTCTTCATACTCTTCTTATTCTATAGTTTCTTCTATGGATTTCTTGAAAGCCATCTTTTCATTGAAGGTCACGTCTCTGCTGACTTCAATCTTATGTTGTTCTAGGATATAGATTCTATAAGCCTTGGATGATTCACTATATCCCACGAATATGCCCTTCTTTCCCGAGGGTCCTAATTTATTCCTTTTTTCCTTGGGAATGTGAGAGTAAACGGGACATCCAAAGATTCTTAGGTTTTCCACATTAGGTTTCTTACCTGAGAAGGCTTCTTATGGAGTCATATATTTCAATATGCAGTGAGGACTTCTGTTCTAAACATATATTGCTATCATGGTTGCTTCTCCCCATATGAACATAGATAAACCTTGATCGTTTAATAATGCCTTTACAATTTCTTCAATAGATATGTTCTTCCTTTCTGCTACACCATTTTGTTGAGAATTATGAGGAATAATCAGCTCCCTCCTAATCCCTATCGATTTTCAAAAGGAAACGAATTCCTTTGATGTGTATTCTCCTCCATTATCTGCTCTCAGGGTCTTGATTTTCTTGTTTGTGAGATTCTCTATTTCTGCTTTGAATTCTTTAAACTTGCTGAATACTTCGTCCTTTGTCTTCAGGATATATAACCAAGTCTTTCTTGAGTAATCATCTATGAAGATTACATAGTAAAGAGAACCTCCTAGATATTTGACTGGCATCAGACCACAAACATATGAGTGTATTAGATCTAGAATCTCTTTATATCTATTGTTGCTGCTTGGGAATGGTTTCTTGATATTATTTCCAAGAGCACATCCTTTGCAAATTCCTTCATGTGTAGATTGCAATTCTGGTATTCCTTCAACCATATTTTTGAGAAAATGTAATGCTTGATAGGTAATATGAGCGTACCTTCTGTGCCAAAGTTCATTGGGACTGACTTCATCATGTACAAGAGATTCTTCATTTTGTTCTAGTAGTCTGTATAGATTTCCTTCACGGGTTCCAATAACCCTAGCATTCTCTATGCTGGAGTCTTTATGCCAAGATAACACTTTTCCATCTACGAAAGATATTATGTTTCCTTTGTCTTCTAGGCAAGATATGGATACAAGATTCTTTTCTAAACCAGGTACATATAAGACATTGATCAAATGAACATTGTTAGTTGTTTTCAACTTGACAGAGGCTTGTCTAAATCCTTCGACTGGGTAAGTGCTTTTGTCTCCAAGCTCTACCTTGTACAATGTCTTATTCTCATTTAGATTTGAGAGTCTGGCTTGATCTCCTGTCATATTCCTAGAAGCTCCACTATCAATTATCCACATGTCATCTTCAATCATTCTTGTGAGTGCTGAGTAGTGTAGATGACTAGTCTTTTCACTCATGACTTTGGTTGACTAGTGACTGGTCATGCCTTGATCCAAAACTTCAACTTTGACATTTTTGCATTTTGAGAGTGCCAAGAGGTGCGCTGGAATAGGGCGCACTTGAATACCTTATTCTTGAGTGAGATGTTCCATCACAAGGTGTTGAATTGGGTTTTAGGGTTTCTGCAACTGCTCCTGCTAGTAACCCTAGGGGCAATCTCTTCAACGAGCTTAGTATCCTAATGACTACGCTTCCCTCCAATGGTTAGAATGAATGAAGGAGGTGTGGGTCCATAACCTGTTAGAATGTGCTTGTTTTACCATAGACAATATCACTATTGTCACCCAACCATAGGCCGAAGCCACCCTCCGAGCACCTTGACCTTGACAGAGAGAAGAATCCTGGTAGAAATCCAATAGCCAAGAAAGGTTAATGCACCAAGCAAGAAGTAACCAAAGCTGATCAGAGAGTCCAACCCAAAAGATAGAAGAAATAGGCTTCAAGACCGGTGGCAACACCTTCTCCAGAACTTGTGCACCAGACTATAGTGTGCACAAGTCTCTCTCTATAATTCTGAGAGTTGTGTGTAAAATGAGAACTGACACCTTGTATTTATACTAGATCTGGCAAGCTACCTGGGCCAACTTCTCATTCTAGGTACTAATTAATTCATATTAATTATCTCTCTCAGCCGACATCTCTTCTAGGGTTACATTCACTTCTTTTCTTGCTTCCAGAATATTCTATTCTTGTCAAAGGGTCACAATGGAGGTTGATACCTCCCAAAGCTACCATAATATAAACATGTTTACCCATTGTCACCTTAGATAAACCCTCCCCTCTCTTTAGTGAAGGAAGAATCCAACACAAGGAGGGAGTCCCAAGTGACCCTAGGAGGATATGAGATGAAAAGTGATATGATGGAAGTGATGCCCCTATAGGTCAAGATAATAAGTGGAAGATAGCTTTGAAAAGAGTCTAGGAAGTGGTTAATAATTGCCAAGTAAATTGAGTACCTGCAAAGAGTGGTTGTACCTTCCCGAGACACAAGAAAACACAAGATACGAGACCAATATTCTAATGGACAAGAAGGTTAAGCTTGCTGTCCCTATTTGCAGCAGTCAACATAAATATATATCAACAAGTAAATGATAGTTAAAGGTGCTAAACAAGATGCTAAAAGTCCAGTAAATGATGCAAGCGATAAGCTAGCAAGTACTAGAATAACTCAAGTATGAAAGAATAATACTTTAGCAACAAAACAAGGCTGTTGTAAACAAGTATTGCAAAGATATATTATCAGCCTTATGGCTGTAACAAACTATTGCTACAACAGAAAATTCCAACCACCAAAAAGTACAAGTAAACCACCCAAAAGATGCTAAAATTCAAGTAGATTATTATGGCAACTTGCTAGCGAATTTTGACAGTTGAAATGTGAGTTATGGATAAACAAAGAGAGTGATTTGCTGCAGCCCTAATGGATGTAGATTTTGTTTAAATATAGCTCCAAGAAGACTAAGTAGACTAAGACACCCTAGAGGCTTTAGCAACCTCAAAGCATCAACCATAGATTCGAACTTGAACGATATCAATATCTCACTAAATTACATTTACCAATGCAACCAATTTATTTCTCCAATAATAAATTTAGATTAGTGCCTTTTAAAAATGGGTAAATGGAGTCTTGAAAGCATGAGTTAGATCAGCAAAATCCCTAGGGGTGTAAGCCCTCTTACTCCCTAGGGTATGCAAATCAAACTAAGGTAAATCAAGGAGGGTGTACACCCTTGTACTCCTCCTAGCAACCTTGCAACAAAAGACTTGTGAAATAGCAAATGAGATGAAGCTTAATGGAGGGTGTATGCACTTATACTCCTCTTATGATTTCAACCAACAATAACCATGAAAAGAGAAAGAAAAATTAACAATTGCAGATTTTCCTTACCAATTTCAAGAGAGATTCAAGAACAAGCCCTAGTTCACCGAGAGAATTATCATTCATAAGCAAGAGAAGTCTCCAAGAGGTGCGTACCACCTTAGATCAATCATTCACCAAGAGATATCACCAAAAAACATTTTCACAAGAGAGAGATACCAAGATGCCCAAGTAGGGAAACAATTTCAACCACTAGTCATCTCATAATGGGAGAGATATGATCAAATGAGATATAAATGATCTCTATTTATACAAAATCCTTCTAAAAATGGCTGTCCATAAAAATTAGGGTAAACCACAAAGTAAGGGGACAACAACCCTTACTTTTCTCCCTTACAATTTAAAATTTGATTTTGCACAATAGAAACCCTAGAAAAAGCATGACGTCACCCCTTTAGGGCAACATTTTGGCATCTTTGGCAAGTCGTTGAGGTTGGGGATGAAACTTTGGGCCTCCAAAGGCCTTCTTCCAAGGTTTTAGGGCCTTCTACACCAAGTCAAGGAATTATTCCTCATCAAAATATGCCAAGTTTCAACCAATAACATCACCACCAACAAAAACCTTAGCTCATGCATGACATCACCCTCAAAATGTGGCGCTTTGGCTTCCTTAAGAAGGTCGTTGAGGTGATGGAAGGATAGGATGGGTCCTCCAAGGTGCCTATGAAGCCTCCAAAGACTACCATCATCATCCAGAGTGTGGGCCAAGGTATCCAACTTGTGGGCTTCAAGTCCCAAGGAATCCCAAGCTAGGCTTATTCCTCCAAAATTGTCCATCAACTAGGTCCTGCAAAGACAAATGAATACACCCTCCAAGGAGCTCAAGTTAGATGCATCATGATGAGTAAATAAAATAAATAAAAGATCCATCTAAGCATGTATAACCAAATACCTCATCAAAATAGACAAGTGCTCAAAGACCCTATGCAATTTGCCAAGTTTAGGTATGGGAGGGTTGACAAAGCGACCTATTGGGTGAATCGTTCCTCAATTTTAGGAGTGTTTCCTGAGTGGACCTATTTCTAATTCATGTGGATCAAGTGACATGGACGGAGGAAATAATTTTGGGCATGGATTTCATGACATACAAGGGGTTGTAGTGTCTCATTTATGGGTGCCTTTGTAGAGGGTGTGTTGCACCTTCGTTTTCAATGCAACCTTTTTCCAAGCCCATTTATTGCCTCTTATTCTTTTAAGATGTTTCTAGGTTGAATCCAAGGTGGGGCTTCTACCTAAGCATGAAAAACAATGCCCACCTTGACTCTACCTTGGTCACATCATGCTTCCCCAAGTTGAAATCATGTGCGGGGATTCTACCTAAGCATGAAAAACAATGCTCACACATGCTCCACCTTGGTTGGAATTTTGTATTAGTTATTTTTTATAGGTCCCATTAGTTTCTTATGAGAGACATTTCATTGTCCTGGAGATCCCTGGGTGAGCATCTAGAAGGTTCATGGATTGGATTTTATCTTTTTCCATCTACAAGCCTCTGGGCCTTCAACCCCTTCTTCCCATGAAATGAGGGACAACCCCTTCTTGGGTCAGTACACCCGAAAACACCAAAAGGTAAGGAAATGAGGGGATGAAGTGTGGAAAATGATAAGTATGGTCGGAAATGGCATGATGAATCGTTAAGAGGACCTTCCAGTAGAAAACCTATCCCCAAGGGTGACCCACTTACTAGGGCGCAATGTCAACCACCAAAGTGAAAGGGGCAAATAACATAGTGTCCAAGAAAACGTTACATAATCAAAAGCAGTAATAGATGAAACAAACTCAAATGCATCAAATATTTAAATGACACTCACCATGATACTTGACTTTTACCTCATGGAGTAAGATCCAATTTCTTCCGGAAGCCAACTGATGTGGTGGATACCATCGTGATGAACTTGGAACTGTGGTGGTGAAGTAAACCTCTATCAAGTGGACACTGCTAGTCAGGCTATCTCTCGGTACTCCATGTCTGCAACCTGAGGGCCTCGAGACGTCATAACTTTAGTTATCCCTAGGAGTTGGGAACAACAGGCCAAACCCAATCAATCAAGGCATATTACAATGGAGATCTCAAGCCTTTAAATAGGTTTCATTACATCAAATACCATGGGAAAAACCATGGGCTCACATACCACCATCATTTATTTAAAATGGATTTAACTTATTGACTCTTTCACCGAGTCAAGGTTAACCCAACAATCTCCCCCTTGAACTTGACTTGGGGTAATTATCTAGGTGGCTTATTCCATTATGATTCTTAAATGATTTATGGCTCATCATGAACCTTTAGCATTGCAAAGTGATTTCTAGCTGATTATTTATGTCCATATAAAAAGAAATCCATCTACTGAGATACATGGGTACCATCCTATGTGCTCGCGAGTTCTCTAGGAGTCGTTTTTATCTACATGGTTCATTAACATGTTAGACTCCCCCTTAATTATAACTAGGTCCCAACCATGCCACATTATGAGATTAATTCACACATTCCCCCTTAATCAAAGATTTTACTTCTTCGATTCAAACTTGAAACTAGAATACAAGTACATCTACCACCCTCGTACTTGTATAGGTGGTTCATTCCATAACTTGATCACACATTCTCTCTATACATGACAGGGATGAATCCATGCACTACCATGCTACATGTATGCCTGAATAATAGGACTTACAAAAAACCTAGGGAATACAATCTACCTAAGGCTTACAAAAAAACCCGGGAAATACAACATGCCTAATGCTAAGCTTTACAACTTGAACCAAAAACTCTAGGGTATCAGGTACAACCGATCATACAAGTTTGCTTTTCAAAAAACACATATATATCAATTTAGATATAACAAGCATTTAAAAAAGATTTACAACAACACTAACTTTAACATTCAAAAAACACATATATATCAATTTAGATACAACAAGCATTTAAAAAAGATTTACAACAACACTAACTTTAACAAGGTTACCATTTCTCCTTGTGACCAATGATATGTCCAAAATATAATCCCACTAAGATCATTCTCATATCATCATAATTGCTTTTGCTTTTGCTTTTCCTCTTCATCTAGACATTTCCTCCTTTGTCTTTCACCATTCATCTCCATTCTATGTTTTGTAGAAGAAATTACATAGGAGTAATGATTTCTATGGTAGCTACGTCTTGCTGGTGCTATATGCAAATGGACTTGGGGAACCTGACCCCACTCTTGCATTCACCTTTCCAGTGCTTGGGAATGGGGCCCATGTCTTGATCGCTGAAGCTTCGCCATTCACTGATCACCACAATGGAGCCATAATCGGATTCTTCCCGCAGGCCACCTTCGTTGGGATTCTCAAGGCAGAGGAACTCTGGGGATTGCATCATGTGCAATTGGCGTTTGCGATCTGGGAACATGGCAAGAACGCCCGATGTTTTTTCCATCTCAACTACTTTTTTATTTTTTATCGTTGCTAAGAATCCATGCAACACCGTGTCATAAACATGAAGCACCCATGCATCATCTTGTTGTGCATTCATATAAGACCTTGATTCCGTTTTGAGGGTAGCGTTGATAACAACAACAACGATTGATTTGTACCAGTGCTCGTGGGTGGGAAAGGATGTCAGTTTTGAATTCTCATCCACTCGAACTATGAAGGTCTTACGTCCATATCCATAGCATATCCTACAACCAACACTTGACACACACATAACACTGAATACAACCATCTTAGGCTTACCATTGTTGATCTCCTTGGGATTTCCGTTGAAAATTCACATCCAACACCTAGATACCCATCTACTGAACCACGATCTTTTATTAACATAGCCCCGAAATAGAATCGAAAGCAATACCTTTGCATCACCTCATAACGACTTCAGATCTACATCGCAGAGAATTCGATGGCTCAAGCGACGATCTCTCCTTCTTCACAGGTTGCGACCTTCCTTTAACACTGGTGGTCGTTCAAAATTGTTCTACTGCTTCATGATGACTCCTCCACACTGGCGGTGTTGGCTCATTTAAAGCTTGCACGTGCCCTTCCTCACGCCGGGGGTTTTAGATCCAAGGTTTGTGAAGAGTTGACTAACAACAACCCCAAATTGGCATATCAATCCTGGCCAAGGTCGAGAAAGGTCTCACCCGAGACGACGAGAGGATCACAAAGACAATAAGGACTTGTGACGGGGATGAAGCCTAAAGATACAAGGATCCATCTTGACTGTTATATGTACAATTCATATATGATAACTCATAAGGATCAAAAATTAAATCTATGCATATCACAACACATAATAGAAATCCGGTAGCTCAAAACTACCACAACATTATCTTTTCTTTCATTCTATTCAAAATAAATGTACAATATACATCCAGGAAACCATATTCAACAACAACAGAGTTTCAAGTCTCCATAAGGTAGCTTCTCAAAAATACAAGATAGTGCGCAATGTAGACCTATAAAATATTCAATTGTATATCAAAAAGAACATCATTACACTAGGCTCAAAGCGAGCTAGACATGAGTTACTCTATGCATTGTCCCATTAACCATCTAACTCTCTTGCAATCTGATTATCTAACTCTAATTCTGGTGTTGTTGCTTCCTTTTATAGTTTTCTATGCTTGGGAGCTCGACCTCATTCTACTCTGCCTCGCACACTTCTTGTACCTTCCAGTGTTCCACGTAGGCTTTCTACATTTAGGAAATCTCAACGACCTAGCCAACTCATCCTCTGACTGTCCCACGATACCTTCTGCTGCTGGTAGTAATCATTCAGGGAGATTTCCCGATGATTCATTTTTTGATTTCGACAACCATCTTCTTGATTTTCGGCACAACTGACAAAAATCGGTAGTCTTTAATCTCGACGTGCAACTGACAAAACTCGATAGTCTTTAATCTCAGAATACCACTGACAAAACTTGGTCCGATGCGTACTTCTGATCATTCGTCGTGCAAGACTTGGAAAAAACTTGGAATGTGTGCACACAACATCGTTTGTGCGCACACGAGATTTAAAACCAAAACTTTGGGTGCGAACAATCCCCCACCACTATTATTTTCCTCCTCCTCGAGCCAACTTCTGCACGTCCTGAAGGTGGATAGTTGGAGTAAGAGAAAATCATCATTCGACAAAACAAGTTGTGCTGATGGCCGAGCCAGAGTAAGAGAAAATCATCAATGAAAAATGTAGTTGCAACTCAACTCAGTTCTATGAATGACCAACGCATGCCACATGGTGAAAGATGGAGTTGGAGTGCATGCGATCATATGCTCCCTCCAGAACCTTTGTTGGTGTTTGTGGAGGGGAATAAGGGATCTGTTTACGACCCACCATAAAAAACTAAGCACTGAAGAGACTTACGACGCCGTCGAGAGAGAGAGTATCATTCTTTTAATTATAGGACGACCATGGCGAGATATTAATGTTGGCCATTCTATTGGAGGAAGGATGTGGATCTATGGCAAGAGGTGAAAGAAGGGGGCCCAACAATGGGTTTTTATATATACGCAAGCCCTGAAGTTGCAGTTGGAGGAAGTGGATCTATGACGAAAGAGGAGGCCCCTCTATATCAACAAAGGGGATGATGCATGGGATGGGTTGGATGTAGGGGCCCTCCCTATCAACAAAGGGGATGAAGAATGGTGACCCTTGGCAATGGGGAAGTGGGAAATTCAATATAATAGAGGTTCGACCTAACAATTGTTGATACAATGTTAAGATGTAGAAGAACCACAATGAGGGAATGGAAGGGGATGGGTTGGGCGGGGAAGCACACGTCCCATGATGTTTTTGAAAGTGGGGCATGATACAAAAAGATGAATGAGCAGAACTTGAACATACAACAATGAGTGGGGGGAAGTAGATACTGTGGGTGATTATCACTCGAAACTGGGAACATGACGTGGAGAATATCACCAAGAATTTTAGAGGGGAGAAGATATTTATAGCATGGAAGTGGGGCAGGGAAGGGGGTCCACCAGACAAGTCCGGTGGGGGTGACATAGTACAAACTAATTATAATATGGCAATGGGCTGGTGCAACAAAATTAATCCCAATGCAGATTTTTCATCCTGAGGATATGCCTTGTTGAATGAGGCATCATAATAGACTTCGTACCCATATTTTGTGGAATGTGTTGGAAGCAGGTTTCTTTTCCCTTTCGATGAGAAGGCCCGCCAAGAAATCCTTCCAAGACTCGCATGAATTGGCCATCAGATCCCATACATTGTACTTGTGTTATAGGGTGGACCATGCTTATATATTCCGGGGATGCTGGAATATTGTCCATTTATCCTGTCTGCTTATGTGAAGGAAGATGGACGACGGTTAGGTAGTACGCTCAGAACGTCGAACTTCCAACTAAGTGGGGAATTTGATGGTTGTATTAAATGTCGATTTGGGTCAATCATCCTCTTATCAATGGAATATCTACCGCTCTATTACCGAAGATGCTTGGAAATGTTTGTCATACTGATTACTATGATTTGCTGACCTTTACTAAAATCTGTTGTTGCTAGTAGCTTATGCTTAGTAACAATACTATGGCCCATGGTATACATACATGAATCATATTTACTGGGGGCGCCACACAAGTGTTATGCACATCTCGACTTGATCTGGCCCTTTAGGTTATTTGAGTGCAACAACCCTTACTGGGTCACAATGTGGCCCTATACTTAGTCCATCGAGAAGCTTCCACCTCAAGGTCTCGATATTTGGCCCTTCCAGATCATGTAGTATCCATTGATGAAGGATCTCATCACTGCTTGTATCTATCTCATCTGCTTGCTTCTTGGGATTGGGGAGAAATGACGGGATATCTCTGAGTGATTCTTCGGGTTCATGAATTTGGCAGTTGTTTCTAGAGTAGGTGTAGGTGGTTTTGAGGCTAGTTCATAAAAAAAAATGGGACCAACAATAGAGGGGATGGATGTGGGAGGGCACATCGATACTTTAAATATTTACAGCATGCATTTCACCATTTCTTGTCCAACCATCCTCTTGCACAAAGATATGTGATTTGAGGTATAATTTCTCTAATTCTGAATCATTCTCGCATACCCGCCTCACGGTTATCCATTCTAAGTAAGGTTCCTGATGTGTGACCCACCATCACGTAGGAATTCCTAACAACATTGTATCAAGAGCATGAATTCTATGATGCTCTGGAATATGTTGTATCCATTCCATGAATATGTCCATCGACTATGATCCATCATACTGATAAGATCCAAAATCTTCCTTGTGCTCCTCTATCGAGACATGCACACACCTCCTTGTTCACACCTTGTATAGCTTATTCTGCCACGTTTTCATGGTTTCTTAAGAATCCGTGTCATAGGAATGGACACTTATCCAAATCAATTCTCCATTTGCAGTGGGGTTAATGTAATCCTCCCTGCGCCTAGTAACCTTATAGATATTTTCAATGACTGAGTTTCACGCATCCTCCTCCAATAAATCATTGTATCGATCCCCCTCACGAGGATCTAGAGGTGCGAGTATACACAGGGTGTCTATCTCAAAATACATTTGCCTCTTCTTTAAATTTAGCATGACATTATTGTCAAATTCCCAATTAATATCGAGCAAGGCGAAATATGGATCAGACTCATCCATAATATTTATGACCTCAAAATTTGCCTTGGTTTTAACCGTTCAATATTCACCTCAACTTGCTGCAGCTGAACTATTGGGTAGGTCTTATACTGGTTTTCCAACCGCATCTGGATGGGCGACCATACCAATTCTGGTTTCCCCATCACCTCCCAGGTCTTCTTTGGAAAAATATTCACATCGGATCCCATATCCAACATGATGCCATCCATGTCATAACCTTCCAACTTTGCTATCATCTTAAACTCTCAGCCAGTGCACTTCTGTTTATTGACCTGACAAACCTCTCTTTTTGGTAGGGGGGGGAATATAACTTCTTCCTTCTCTTGCCCGACTATGCAAATATCTAGCATCTACATCAACTTCCTTGTAGCATTTGGATCTTTAAGCAAGCACAAACAACAATGTAATAAAGTACTTACTTGGATTTCGGTTTTTTCTTCATGATTTAAGTCACGCAAGTCGTCTGCGTAAGCCACACACTGCAATTATTCAAGGTCTTTTTCATGAATTTATCTTTGTTCAATGCTTTGCAGACCATACTATTTGTGTGCTTCCTCGATTGACTTCTACGTCGCAAACTGGGTCTCCTTGATCATGCGAGATTCTTCCAATGACTATTACGTCGCGTGCAAGAGTTCCTTCCTAGAGTGAACCTCCTATGGTGATATCTGAGTTTCCTTTTGAACTTCTTCACAGATCCGATCTTCTTCCTACAAACGTTGTGTCACGCACTACACCTCTTCCTGAATTTGAGCCTTCGTAAGTGACCTCTAAGTTGTGCATTGCAACTCCTTGTGCACACTTTTTTCCTCCATAGCTTTCCGTGCTTCATGTAGAAACTGTTTTTGGGAAACATCAAACTTTGGAGGGGGTTGGGATGCCTTCCTTATAAACCCCTCACACTTTTGACCTAATCCTTCACCATGCTCAAAGTTCTTTCCTATTCTTTCTCCTCCTCGGGTTACCATCCAAACATCAACTCCTTCCTCTTCCTTCTGATCCTTGTGTTGATGTGCGTGCACCATGTTACACTGCTTCTTCTCTTCCCATTTTTTCAACAAGTCGGGATAGTCCTCAATGACATGCTCCTGACTATAGAAATATGCAAACAACATGCGTGGCTTAGTACAAAACCTCGAAACATGAACAATCTCTCTACAATTAAAAAAAGTGGGGGATCTATCCCTCCTCCGTCATATCTGCATTCGCGATCGTGATCGCGCCCATATTGTCCTCTGGGACCTTCTTGGTATCCGTTGAGCTTAGCTCCATGATCACCACCTTGCTCCTCCTCCTATGTCTAGAATGCATCACAAGTATTATCTTGCATGAACTGGAGTGAACATCAATTGTTGACATTGTGCCCAATGGATTTACAGAACTCACATAACATAGTGTGGGTCATTGTTTGATATTTTTGCAGTGTTGGGTAGTGGGGTGGAACATGGTCCCCCTGTCTACATATTTCACACCACTCCATCTTTCCAGGTGGGAATGGACTTGACACACCTGTCGCCACATAGTTTGGAAAGAAAGAGCACTCATCCCTACGATACCCGTCAAAGCGACATGTGGTACACCATACATGCTCTTGCATGAATTTAGCCTTTTCCATTTCTTTGAGTTACATCATCAGATTGGTCAGTTGTGACCGCACCTACACTAACCCAACTGATGTATCTACACCTCTTGGTGTATCTTCCAAGTGCATCACAATATCGACTTCCTCTGCCTGGTTCGTCTCCTTCTACTAGGTGAGTGAGAATCTGATATGGGGGATTATTCCTGCAATAAACCATTCTCGATGTTGCACGTCCTGAATTTAGAACATCAACCTATCCAACAAGATTTTAAACTGTCGGTAATAGTATAAGACGATTTCTCCTTCCTTCTGTTTGAGCTCTTTTATCTCCGTGATACACTAGGATTCTAACTTGGGCTTCTGAAATTCCCTAATCAGATCCTGCTTAAGCTTGTCCAGGGACCTTTCCTGTCCCACTGGCGCAGTAGCCTTATACTTCATATACCATGTCAAGGCTCTGTCCCTAAATGTGGTTTCCAATTGCGCGATATTTGCAGCTTCATTTGTGATCCTCTTCACAAACAAGATCAATTCACATGTGAACTGGTGTTGTTCTGCATCATCTCTACCCATTCCATGGAACACATGAAACCTCAGTGTACTGTCTTGATTCACCATTCTTGAGCACATATTACTTCCTCCTATATGACTGTTAGGGGATTGATTCCTCAACACCAATGCTTCTCTAGGTGAAGTAATGTTGGATTCTCCTTCTTCCTCACTCAACGCTTCTTCTTTTCATTCTCCTCTCTCTCATGCTCGAACCGATTCATTATATGTTGTTCTTTCTTCTTGATTTAAAATGTGCAAGGGGGGTTGTACAAAGGGGGGTAAGTCCATCTTCTTCTGACAATTATTGTGAGGGGACCCAAAGAGTTTTCTACTTGTAGCTGCATAAGACCATATAAAATCATCCATATGTCTTCCCCACCACTAGGGGAGCCTCCATCTTCTTCTTCTTCTCGCGCATCAACACATTGCGCCTAATGTTCTACTCCTATCTATGCACTGTCACTATTCACACTATTTTCTTCTCCTATCTACACACTTCCAGTACATGAACCATATTCCTTTTCTATCCGCGCACTACCACCATGCACACTAATTTCCCTTCCTATAAATGCACTGCCACTACACTTAGTGCCAACTTCTATTATTATCGGCACATCACTACACTGCACATCAACTTATCTTCTTGTCAACGCATCATCATGCGACACTTCTTCTTCCTCACTTGACCACGCACTACAATTATACGCATCCTCTACTGATCCTATCAACACACCACAATTGTGTGCCATCTTCTCTTTTAAAGTTGCGACATACTGCAATAGCCAAAGGGTACGAGCTTCGTCACCTAGGCCCTCACTATCACTACTGTCACTACTAGTATCTTCAACGCCAAGTCTCTTAGAAATCTTGTCCTCGTTTGTACTCCACTCTGGCACAACATCCTCTCCCACACCACTACATGGTGTGATTTTTCTCTTCATCTTGGGCCATGAAACTAGATGAAAAGAAAGTGAACCCAACAAATAAGGACCATGGAAATCTAGTCCAACTTGAGCTCTACTTACTTAGTGCCTGCCCCGGTCCGAAATTGAAAATTTTGAAGCTTAAAACCTTATAAAGGGGACTAGCAAATTATAAATAAATGAAAGCATGGATTGGAAAGATGGCTAAAATGGGTCTGGGAAAAATAACACCTAAATAGTTGGTAACTCAAGAGCAAGCACACCCTCAACAAAAGTGTTCATAGAGATGGATACCATAAGACATGAAGGAAACCCTAAACCATATCATCTTCACACTTAATTTTGATGGGTTTTTACTTTCTCTTGTCACTCTCGGGACCTATCCCTCTACTTGGGTGACTTATTGTTTAGGTGGCACACTTAATTCGACTGGATGAAGGCTCTCCCATACTTAAACTTGGTAACCCTCACAAGGTATTGGGCTTGGGTGATACTTGAAGGGGATACTGGGGTGAATTTGTTATATGGATAGTACCTTAGACATCAAATTACTTTGCATTATTTAAGGACTAACATGTTTTATGAACATTGGTTTACTTTGTCTTGTATTCTATTTTATTTTGAATGCCCTTGACATGGTTCTTTGAGGGACATCTTAGGTTGTTCCCAAGATGTTGTGCCTTATTGCATGACTATGGAACGTGTTATGAAGAGCAATGAGTCATCTAGTGACTCAACACCCTCAGATAATGGCTCTCACATCCTTGGAACCTTGGAAGATGAAAAAGTGGGATTGGTTTTGAGTAGGGCTGTCATTATGCCACATACATGGGTTGGAATCCCACGAGTTGGGCAGGGCACCCAAGATATTTTGTGCACAGAGTATGGAGGATGTTTCCTTTGGAGGTTCCTTGGAATCACCTGAGGATGAGATTGCACCCCTCTTGCACTAGGATGTGGCCTTTGGAGGCCTATGCCGTCACCATTTTATTCTTGACGTCATCCTTTGGAAGCTAGGGTTTGATGGATCTAGAGGTTTCTTGACATGGTATGGGTGAGGAAAAACACTCTTGAGAAGTTGAGGCATGACATGTGGCCTTTGGTGGCCCAATGATTCACCCTTGAGGTATTACATCACCCTCCTAGGGCATGAAATCACCCTTCTAGGGTTTTATTTCATGCATTTATTTTATTTTATTTTTCACATTATAGAGGAAAATTAAAGGGGTTGATCCTCTTATATTTTAAAGTTATGGAAAAATTATGTTGCAAGGTATCTTATAAATAAGAGACCTTTCCATTTCATTTTTACATAACACTTTCCTCTCTCACAAGAGGAAAAGGACTGGAATTTTTTCTATCTTTGGTAATATTGGCTCTTTTACTAGTGAACTATCTCTTGGAGGGCAAGTTTTGGATGTTTCTTGGCTCATTCTTGGTGGATTTTTTTGCAAATTAGGGTTTGTGAAGTAAGTAAAATCTGCAATTTCATTTCATGTGTTGGATGTTTATCGTAAATTTTGCTTGTTCATATTGAAGACATATTGCTTGTCTAAACCCTAAGAGAGGAGCATAAGGTGTTTCCTCCTCTCTCTAGATTATTTCATCCATTAATTTATTAAGAAAGCCTCATCTAGGGTAAAATCCTAAAGCCCTAAAAGTGCTATCAATTTAGGAGTTTTGTTCTAGAAGCTTGTTGTGACAAAATTGAAAATCCTAGAAGGGAAGAAAGATTTGCTAGAGCCCAAGAGTACTTGAACTCTAGAAATTTCTTCTTGAAATATAAGGCCTTAAGGTACTAGCACCTTATATTTCAAGCCCTTGTTCTTGGATATCATTATCATCAATGTTGTTGTAAATGACTCCATATCCCACAAGGCACTAATATCATTGCTCTTGTGAGAGAATTTGATCAAACAAAATCTCAAACAACATTCTCTAAGGATTTTACTAACTTCTTCTAACTCTATCTTAGCTTAATATCCTAACACTAATACATTGGGCCCATTTTTCGACAATTTATAGACAAATTTGAATCACAAAAGGGCCGAGCTTCCAATGAACGCTTCAAACCATTTTTGTCGTTAGAAATGTGTTGCAATATTGACGAACAATGGTTTTGTCTAAATATAGACACGGGTTCATCACAAACATTCGTCTAAATATTGACAAAAGTTCATTGCAAATGTTCATCTAAAGATCGACAAAAGTTCATCGCAAACATTTGTCTAAAGATCGAAAAAAGTTCATTGCAAACATTCGTATAAGGATCAACAATTTTTTTTCACAAATGTTCACCTAAATATTGACAAAAGTTCATTGAAAATGTTCATCTAGAGATCGATGGAAGTTCATCACAAACATCTATCTAAAGATCGATAAAAAATCGTTGCAAACATTCATCTAAATATTCAAAAAATTTTGTTGCAAACGTTCATCTAAAGATCGACAAAATTTCGTCCCAAACGATCATCTAAAGATCGACAGACGTTCGTCGCAAATGTTTGTCTAAAGATCGACAAAATTTCTTCACAGACATTCGTCTAAAGATTGACAAAAGTCCATTGCAACGTTCGTCGAAATATAAAAAGGAAATCATCGCGAAGTTCGTCTAAATATCAACACAATGTCATCTAAAGATTGACAAAAGTTCATCGAACGTCTGACAAGGGTTTCATGAAATAAAATAAAAAATTAATATAGAATGTATTAGCCCTTATGGGAACTGAACCTTGGTCAATGGTTCACTAATCCCCACTCTAAAGATTTGGTGAACTATTGTTTTGACTCTCAAGGAAAATCTGAGACCCCAGATGCAATGTATCTTATCTCATTCATAACAATGTTAAGGGAATGGGAAACAATTTAAATATTTCTCATCAGTAACCACAAATTCATCTTGAACTACCTTGCATTTCTGCTTCAATTTTTCTTTAAACACAATTCTAATTTCTTCGAGCATAGTTGTCTTTTCATCAATGAGCCTTTGAATCTCTTCCTGGAATTAACATAAGAAAACATGCAAGTTCCATTAAACTCCACAAAGGAACACATCCCCTGGTAATGTAGGTAAAATCTAGTTCACCAACCATGCACAATTGGACAATCATTAAATATTTACTTGATCAATAGCCAATAACTCAAAAATATTTCACCTATCAAACATGAAGAACATTGGTAAAATACTTCATGTGTTAGCTCTTTAATATTTTCATTTCAACATTGTCATTTGCAAAGTACCCTTCATACTATCCTTTTTTCGAAAGAAACAATTGGTATTGATATTGTTTCGAATGTTTAATATAATACAACAATTATTCTTCATTTTCCACAGTCACTTTGCAATTTGATTATGGTAGGATACATGTCCATTGACTCCCTAACAAATACAAGGCATATAATGAGGACAAGTAAATATACCTATTGCAGGCTCTCAACACGGGCTATGAGATTTAATGAGATACTTCCACTACAAAGGAAAAAATAATTGTTCAGATTCACATGTTTACAACTGGTAGTTTACATTAGCAGGTCCAATTTGGATAGCCTTGAATGATCTAGAACATCAACGCCCCTTTCTTGTTCAAATTCATTTACATCATTTCTAATGGAGTGATAGAAGGAAACTGTTCGATATTTGGGAAATTTGTTAACAATTATTGCAATGGAATTACCTTAGACCACAACTTAGGATGCAAAGGAACCAAAATTTAGATAATTAAATATATTAATAGGAAAAATCAATAGAGGGTATGGCTGGTCATCCAAGGAATCCACCTCACAATCACAAGTTACCAAAAAAATCAAACTTGAGTCTCCTAGTTGGAATTAGAGATTGAAACATACGACACAACAAAAATAATATCATCCAATTTCCCACCACAATATTGAAAAACGACATCTTGGGAAGTAGTGGAGAAAGGGGTTTGTCGGTGTGTATCTTGTGCTCTCTACCTGGCAAGTGCAACAATTTTCTAATATGTAATTTGAGGTCCTAGCCCAACCCCTACAACATAGACTAATACATCAACCACTTCATTAGTGTATAAGTTATCAAAGAGACCATCTGTACCAACAATAACTACATCATGTGTAAACTAGTACTGAGGGTAAAGAGAAAATTATTGGCCCAAAACCTAACAGGATCAATCCCAACTCTCAAGTAGAAATACCCCCTATAACTTCACACAATTATATTTTCTATATAGTGTGGAAATACAATAAAGTCCTCTGAGAAAAAAGGCCAAAGGAAACCTCTGATATCTCTCTAATACTATAGTCCTAACCCGCTGATTCAAAGTGCTTACAATTCTTGTCAAATAACACTCCATTTCAAATTTAACTATAGCCAATTTACACTCAAGAACTAACATACATCCTATAGAAAATAATTAAATGAGAACACTAGAAAAATACTACTAAATCATGAGTTTTTGTTGTTGCAAGTACATGAAGCTCAAACTAGTCTATTGTTCTTTCTTGCATCAAAAGAACTGTAGCTTAGTACAATGAGAAACAAGTTCCATGATTATAAATCATAAAATACAAATGAATATTACATATTTCATCATCACTTTATGAACAAGAACCAAACAAAACTTAAGTCTAAGGGAAGGTTTATCAACTTGATGTCAAAGGAAGTGCCATGAACATGTACACCCCATCTTCCAGAAAAAAATTGCAATCCCTAAGAAAGAATACATATTATTGTCTACCACAAATTTTAATCCACCCTAATACAAACAATCAACATCTGAGACAAACAATCATTCCCAAGTAGTACAAAGCACCTCATAACAATTTCTCTATTATAAATTAGACAATATTAATATTATTATTGTGCAAATTGCAGGTTGGGAAAATCCTGAACCAATCCAAAAAATTATGACAACAAAGAGGAACCAATACCCACTATCACCTTAGATATAGGTGTTGATTAAGGTTGGTTTTCATTGATGTGAACCCTTGAAGAAAGTCCGGTAGTGAATTCCGGTAGCACAAAGGTTTGGGTAATGGACCCAAGGTTGTTTCATGTATAATGGTATGATTTTTAATATATTTTAAGGTAATACTATTCTATATGGATATTACATGTCATTCCATTTCCGGTGGTATGTGGAACGTCGCATAACTCCTCACGGTTAGAGAGTTATGGCCATGAGAAGTTGGAGAACCCAGGTTTGGGTAATGGACCCAAGTTTGTTTGATGGATAATGGTATGAGTTTTGATATATTTGCAGGTAATACTATTCTATATGGATATTACATGTCATTCCATTTCTGGTGGTATGTGGAACGCCACATAACTCCTCATGGTTTGAGAGTTACGACCTTACGAAGTTGGAGGACCCTCATATGTCATCTAAAATCCCCAAAAGGTCAAAGTAGTCAAAGTGGTTTAAGAGATTTTATAAGGTAAATAATAAAGTGAAGTGATGAGTGTAGTATAATTCAAAGTGAATACAAAATAAATTATTTAAATAATAAATTTAATGGAGAAATTAGAAATGGGTTAACCCTAAAATAAGGAAAGTGGGCAAAGTGACCTAGAAGATGCTTCTAAGGAAACTTCTTGGAGAGTATAAATAAGAGGCACAACTCTCTCATTTTATATCAAACTTGATCATATTGAATATATATAGGTGACTGAGGTAACCAAAGGATATCTAAGCTGAATTTCAGAGGGAAGATGAAGAAAAGAAGGCCGAAATTCAAGGGAGGATAAATTATTTTGATGATGCTTTCTAAGGTATGTTATTTACAGGTCATCTCACCATTTTCTCAATAAATTTATTTCTAGAATGATTCAGACAGTGAAATTGACAAGCCATTGAGAAAACATATCCAAGTATATGTGGTAAAAATTTCAGCTTATGGATCGTTGTAATTTTGGAGTTACACTCCATGGAAAATAGGGTTTGTGGCTAGTCCTAAAACTAGTCTAAAACAGGTGTTTCATGTAAAAACGTCATAATTTCTTCATAAAAGATCCAAATTCAGTAAGAACAAATGTGTTGGTTAGAGTACAATATTTAGTATTCTGTGTAACATTTTCATATCCATTCAACAAATATTCCGTGTGGCGCACTCTCTACAAGGTCACTCTCTAGAATAAGCCAGAATTCAACAAGGTATGCCATTTTTGCTATAAATCATTTTTTGAGAGGTTCTAAGTAGTGACACCTAGAGGAATTGCATAAAAAAAACTGAAGAAAATTGTGTACTATTTTCATATCTTTATTCATTACAGGTACATAGTTATCATTATTAAAAGTTAGGGTTGTTGACTAATCCCAAACTAGTCACGTGAGACTAAAGAAAATTTTGATGAAAATGCTAGTCTCTTGTTGTGAAAGTTAAGGAAGGTTTGCAGGTATGTGATCATATACACCAGGTATATTATAGAGTTACAAATCATATTTGGATGATGAAGTTGATGAGGGATTTTGGTTAAGGTACATGTTGGGCACATGGTTGAGACAAGTAGTTGATGAGTTCACACATACATGAGGTGTATAGTTGATGATGTTGGTACATATTGATGAGTCATATTTGATGAGTAGTTGACACATGATTGGTACATGGTTGGGTGCACTTTTTTATGGTACAGGTTGATTACATGTTGTTTGGTACAGGTTGGTGCATGGTCGATGCACTTGTTTATGATACATGTTGATTATAGGTTGAGGTATAGGTTGATGCATGGTTCAGGTTTATTGGTATAGGTTTACAATGGTATATCTCACAGTGATAGTGTGACAGTGGTTCCATCATTCTACTTCTACTTCACGACGTTTGGACGGGGCAAGGACATGTGGTTGTAGCCACCTTCTGGTTGTAGCCAGAGAACATAGGGGGTTATAGCCTCCTTTTGGTTGTAGCCAGAGAAGAGGGGAGTTGGAGCTTCCCTCGGGTTGTAGCCTGAGAAACAAGGGGGTTGTAGCCTCCTTCCAATTGCAGCTAGAAAACAAAGGAAGTTGGTGCTTCCAATGAATGTAATTCTTCAAGACATATAAGAAAAAACATTTTGTGGTTTTCTCCCGCTTTGGGTTTCCACGTAAAACACTGGTGTACTGTGTATGTGTATGATTGTTCATTTGTTCATTGCTTAGATTTCTCTATTACTGATTCACCCCCCTCTCACTAATCCAACAATTGGAATCAGAGCGAGGTTCCTTCAGAAATCAGTTTAACCACTGAAAGGTAAATCATGGAGAGCAACAACTTGTATAAAAATGGAATACCACAGTTCAATGGACAAAAGTATGCATTTTGGATTATAAGGATGAAAACACATATAAAGGCACAAGGATTTGAAATTTGGCAATCAATTGTAGATGGATACACAACACCAGTAGTTCCACCAACAAATGACAAAGCAGTGAAAATCGGTCAGAATAATTCCAAAGCCAAAAATGCACTTCTGAATGGTCTTAATGAAACAATATTCACCAAAGTTGCACATTGTAAATTTGCTAAAGAGATTTGGGACAAACTTCAAAATATTTATGAAGGAGATTCAAAAGTCAAAGCAACAAAGATTCAAACTTACAGAGGCCAGTTTGAACAACTTAAGATGAAGGAAGATGAGAATATTGCAGCTTAATTTTTACGAGTTGTTGAAACAATAAATGCAATCATAAGATTGGGAGAAGAAATAAAAGAATCTGTAATTGTTCAAAAAATACTAAGATCTCTTCCTATGAGATTTGACCCTAAGATATCAACACTAGAACAAATATCAGATCTAAACTCAATAAGCATGGACGAATTACATGGAATCTTCACAGCATATGAAATAAGAAATGAACAGGAAAATCTAGATATAAAAGAAGCAATCTTCAAAGCATCCAAAAATTCAAAGAAAAGAGAAGGCAAAAAGAAGAACATAACAACAACAGTGACATCTCGGAAGATGATGAAGAAGTGGCCAACTTTGTCAAAAGACTGAACAAGGGAATCGACGATATGTATAGAGGTAAGCTTCCTTTAATTTGTTTTAATTGTGATGGTATTGGTCATTTTTCTAACAAATGTCCTTATAAGAAAAAGATAAATTATGAAAGTTACTCAAAAGGAAAACAAACATATAAAGGCAAACGAACCACAAATAAAGTTTCCAAGAAAATCTTATGCACCAAAGAAGACATCTCATCATAAAATGAAGATGAAGTCAGTGACAGTGAGACATAAAGAGTTATATTCATGGCAGTAGAAGACTCCGAAGAAGAATATGAAGAAGCCGAAGAAGAATATGAAGAATTCGAAGAAGAAATTGAAGAGGCAAAAGTTGACTACCGAGAGGAATTAATGTGTGCCATAGAAGTTGTCAAAAGAGAAAAGAAGAAAAACAAGAAACTACAAGCATAACTAGACAAGAAAGAAGACACTCAAGAACTAGAACAAATGATCACAAATTTGAAGGTTCAAATAGAAGAAGATAAAATAATTGAAGAAGCACTCAAAGAACAACTAGAAGAAAAAAACAAGATCATTGAAAAATTGGAAGCAAATATTGTCATATTAATAAAAGATCTTCAAAAGAAAAATATGCAGAACAACTCAAAAGTTTTGGATGACATTATCAACAGTCAAAAATCTCATCATGACAAGTCCGGACTTGGATACAATTAGACAAAAAAAGGATCAAGCTCCAAAACAACAAAGAAAGAAACATATCCAAAATGCTTTGCAGAAACAATCAAGGGGGATAGGAAGATCTACAAGGAATATTACAAGGACACTCCTCCATCGAGAAGATTCAGATTTCAGAATCAACAACTGACAAATAGGCCTTAGGAAGAAGAATAATTCATAAGAGTACCTCCTTTCAGAAGATCTTCAACTCCCAGGTATCAAACTATCTTTTTTGGTTTATGTTATGCATGTAATAATTTTGGACATAAAGCTGTGAATTGCAGAGCTAACAATAGGAACAAAAACAACTTTGAAAGTCATACACAAAGGGGCTATCCAAGAATTCATAGTGAAACACACAGAAGAAGTTAGAACATGTTTGAATCTTTGATCACTGAAGTGGAATGTTACAATTGTAACAATTTTGGACACATGGCCAAACATTGCAGAATGATAGTCCCTCCTAGAGAACCGCAACAAAATAAAAACAATCACAGATAGGAACCTTAGAAAATGACATGGATACGAAAGCATGATCAATATAAAAATGAAGAATGCACACTTGCTCTACAAGCTAAGCAAAATAATTGTGGTTGGTATGTTGACAATGGGTGTTCAAAACACATGATCGGTGATAGAGACATGTTTCTTACATTATGAAAGGAAAGAGATGGACCAGTCTCCTTCGAAAATGATAATTCACTCAAAATCATTGGAAAATGCACAGTCAGAATTGGGAACAAGAATACAAAGGAAGAAAATGTTCTACTAGTAGAAAATATGAAACATAATATTCGAAGTGTGAGTCAAATGTGTGACCAAGGTCATAAAGTTACTTTCGATTCACAAAAGTGTGAGATAAGAAAATAAGGTTCAAGAAAATTGATTGCTACAGCTGCGAGAACTTCAAGCAACATATATGTGTTAAGTGAAATTGGAAATGAAAAGTGTTGTCTAGGAAAGGAAGATGAAAGTTGGCTATGGCACAAAATAATGGGTCACATACATTTTGATAACCTGGTCAAAGTCAACAAAAGAGAAGCAGTCATAGAAATGCCCTGGATTACGAAACTAACCAACACTTTATGCAAGCATTGTCAACAAGAAAAACAAACAAAGACCATGTTCAAATCAAAGGAATATTCAACGACAAGACCACTGGAAATTGTGCATACTGATCTAGTTGGATGAACTACAACAAAGGGCTTAAAAGGTGAGAAATAATTTATGTTATTAGTTGATGATTATACAAGAATGACCGCAGTTTTCTTTCTCAAGAATAAGTCAGAAGCTTTTGAAAACTTCAAGATCTACAAGGAAATGGTTGAAAATGAAATGGATTGAAAAATCAAATGCTTGAGATTTGATAATGGAGGAGAGTTCACTTCAAAGGAATTTATGGACTACTACAACAATCATGGAATAAAAAGGAAATTCTCTGTTGCTAGGACACCTAAACATAATGGAGTTGTTGAAAGAAAGAACATGACAGTATAGGAAATGGCTCGAACAATGCTAATTGATTCCAAATTGATAGATATTTTTTGGACATAGGCAATGCATACAACAATTCACATTCAAAACAAAGTAATGCTCAGAAACAACACTGAAAAAACTCCCTATGAGCTATGGAAAGGAAGACCAACAAATGTGAATCACTTTAGAGTTTTTAAAAGAAAATGCTACATCAAAAGAGAAGATGGCAGAATGGGAAAGTTTGATTCTCGTGTGGACAAAGGAGTACTTGTTGGTTACTCAAGTACAAGAAAAGTATACAAGTGTTACAACTTGAGACTGAACAAAGTGGTGGAAAGAATCAACGTAACAATTGATGAAACAGGTAGACAAGAATTAAAGGAAGAAGAAAATGAATCAATGGAACAACTTTACGAAGAAGAAACAAAAGATGAAAAAGAAGGGGAAGACGAAGAGGATCCGACAAAAGAAGAAGAGCAAGTTCAACAAGTAGCTCCAAAAACACCTAGAAGACGAGTACAAAAGAATCATCCTTCAGATCAGATTATCGGAAACAAAGACGCAGGAGTTGAGACTAGAAGAAGAATCCATTCACCAGAACAAACACACCTAGCACTCACATCTACCATTGAACCAACCTATTTTGAAGAGGCCAGCAAAGATGAATTTTGGAACAAGGCCATGGATGAAGAATTGGATCAAATAGAGAAAAATGACACTTGAGAATTGGTTCCAAGACTAAAGGATAAGAATGTGATTGGCACAAAGTGGGTATAAATGAATAAATTGAATGAAGATGGACAAGTTACAAGGAATAAAGCTAGATTGGTATGTAAATGATATGCACAGGTTGAAGGAATCAAATTTGAAGAGACATTTTCCCCAATTGCCAGAATGGAAGCAATCCGATTGATTTTAGCTTATGCATGCTCCAAAATATTAAAGTGTATCAGATGGGCGTAAAATCAGATTTTCTGAATCGGAAACTTGAAGAAGAAAACTACATTGAACAACCAGAAGGATTTTAGTTGTCAGAGAATGCAGATTATGTGTGTAAATTAAAGAGGGCCTTGTATGGTCTAAAACAAACTCCTAGAGAATGGTACTCTAGACTAGATAAATATCTACAGTAGGAAGGGTTCAGAAAAGGAAGTGAAGACAACAACCTTTACATCAAGGTAAGTCAAGATAGTATTTTATTAATTGAAGTTTATGTTGATGATATTATTTTTGGTAGTGATGATGTCATGTTAAGCCAGAAATTTGCAAAGGATATGCATAATGAATATGAAATGTCATTACTTGGAGAACTATCCTTCTTTCTGGTACTTCAGATACGTCAAAGAAAACAATGAATTTTTATTTCTCAAACCAAGTATATTAGAGAAATTCTAAAGAGGTTCGGAATGGAAGATTGAAAACCAATTACCACTCCCATGCAAACCAGTTGCAAGTTAAGAAAACATGATGATTCAAAGTATACAGATCAGAGGAAATACAAGGCAATGATTGGTAGCCTACTATATGTGATAGCATCCAGACCATATGTAATGCAGGAAATTCTACAGGTGGCATGATTTCAGGCAACACCAAAGGAATCACATGTGTTAGCAGTGAAGAGGATTTTAAGATATCTCAAAGGAACAAAATAGTTTGGATTATGGTATCCAAAAGGAAATGATCTATCTCTTATTGCCTACACAAATGAAGATTGGGCAGGTTGTATTGATGACCGACGAAGCACCAGTGGAGAAACATTCTACTTAGGCGAGTGTTTAGTATCATGGCTAAGCAAGAAACAATCATCAATATCTCTATCTACAACGGAGGCAGAGTATATTGCAGTACAAGCATGCTGCACATAGGTTATTTGGATGAAACAAACTCTGACATATATATAGGTTGAGTATGATGATCCCATTCCAATATATTGTGATAATACAAGCGTCATCGGTATCTCAAAGAACTTGGTGATGCACTCCAAGATGAAGCACATTCCAATCAAGTATCACTTTCTACGGGAACTGGTTGCAGAAAAGAACATCAGAGTTGAGTATGTGAGAACAAAAGAACAAGTGCCAGACATCTTTACAAAACCACTTCCACGGGAAGCCTTTGAGTATCTTCGCCAGAGACTTGGAGTTATTTCTACTCCAAAATGAATGATTTTGAATGCTTATCTTATATGTCTTATATGTGCACGAGGAAGCACCATAAAGAGGACAATTCAGTTAGGGGGAGCATCCATGGATGGAAAGATACACTTTCCATTGATGACAAAGGGGGATATATTGATCAGATGCATAGGATAGAGGCATGATTCCAGGGGGAGCAATGGTCACAGAGATGCAGAGGACAAAAGCATGGTTCTAGGGGGAGCATGAGTGATATGACTTCAATATTGCATGAAATGATTTTAGTATTGCATCAGAGTGTTTCCATCAATGCCAAAGGGGGATATTGTTCATTAAGGTTGGTTTTCATTGATGTCAACCCTTGAAGAAAGTTCGGTAGTGAATTTCGGTAGCACAAAAGTTTGGGTAATGGAACCAAGGTTGTTTCATGTATAATGGTACGATTCTTAATATATTTGAAGGTAATACTATTCTATATGGATATTACATGTCATGCCATTTTCGGTGGTATGTGGAACGTCACATAACTCCTCACAGTTAGAGAGTTATGGCCATGAGAAGTTGGAGAACCCATGTTTGAGTAATGAACCCAAGTTTGTTTGATGGATAATGGTATGAGTTTTGATATATTTCCAGGTAATACTATTCTATATGGATAGTACATTTCATTCCATTTCTGGTGGTATGTGAAACGTCACATAACTCCTCACGGTTTGAGATTTATGGCCTTACGAAGTTGGACGACCCTCATATGTCATCTAGAAGCCCCAAAAGTTCAAAGTAGTCAAATTGGTTTAAGAGATTTTAGATGGTAAATAATAAAGTGAAGTTATGAGTGTACCATAATTCAAAGCGAATACAAAATAAATTATTTAAATAATAAATTTAATGGATAAATTAGAAGTGGGTTAACCCTAAAATAATGAAAGTGGGCAAAGTGACCTAGAAGATGCTTCTAAGGAAGCTTCTTGGAGAGTATCAATAAGAGGCAAGGATCTCTCATTTTATATCAAAATTGATAATATTGAATATCTATAGGTGACTGAGGTAACCAAAGTATATATAAGTCAAATTTTAGAAGGAAGGTGAAGAAAAGAAGGCTGGAATTCAAGGGAGGATAAATTCTTTTGATGATGCTTTCTAAGGTATGTTATTTACAGGTCATCTCACCATTTTCGCAATAACTTGTTTTCTAGAATGATTCAGACCGTGAAATTGATAGGCCATTGAGGAAACATATCCAAGTATGCATGGTAAAAATTTCATCTTGTGTATCATTGTATTTTTGGAGTTACACTCCATGGAAAATAGGGTTTGTGGCTAGTCCTGAAACTAGTCTAAAACATGTGTTTCGGGTAAAAACGTCATAATTTATTCATAACAGATCCAAATTCAGTAAGACTAAATGTGTTGGTTACAGTACAATCTTTAGTATTTTGTGTAACATTTTTAGATCAATTCAACAAATATTCCATGCGGGACACACTCTACAAGGTCGCTCTCTAGAATAAGCCAGAATTCAACAAGGTATGCCATTTTTTCTATAACTCCTTTTATGAGAGGTTCCAAGTAGTGACACCTTGATGAATTGCATAAAACAAATTGAAGAACATTTTGTACTATTTTCAGATCTTTATTCATTATGGGTACATAGTTATGATTATTTCAACTTAGGGTTGTTGACTAATCCCAAACTAGTCATGTGAGACTAAAGAAAGGTTTGATGACAATGCTAGTCTCTTGTTGTGAAAGTTAAGGAAGGTTTGCAGGTATGTGATCATATACAATAGGTCTATTACAGATTTACAAATCATATTTGGATGATGAATTTGATGAGGGCTTTTGGTTAAGGTACATGTTGGGTACATGGTTGAGACAAGTAGTTGATGAGTTGGCACATACATGAGGTGTATAGTTGATGATGTTGGTACATATTGACGAGTCATATTTTATGAGTAGTTGACACATGATTGGTACATACTTGGTACATGGTTGGATGCACTTGTTCATGGTACATGTTGATTACAGGTTGTTTGGTACAGGTTGGTGCATGGTTGATGCACTTGTTTATGGTACATGTTGATTATAGGTTGTTTGGTATAGGTTGGTGCATGGTTGATGCACTTGTTTATGGTACAGGTTGATTACAGGTTGAGGTATAGGTTGATTACAGGTTGAGGTACAGGTTGATGCATGGTTAAGTTTGATTGGTACATGTTTACATCAATATATCTCACAGTGATAGTGTGACAATGTTTCCATAATTCTACTTCTACTTCAGGGCAGTTTAACGGGGCAATGACAGGTGGTTGTAGCCACCTTCCGGTTGTAGCCGGAGAACATAGGGGGTTGTAGCTTCCTTCTGGTTGTATCCAGAGAATAGGGGAGTTGGAGCTTCCCTCAGGTTGTAGCCTAAGAAACAAGTGGGTTGGAGCCTCCTTCCAGTTGCAACTAGAAAACAAAGAAGGTTGGTTCTTCCAATGAATGTAATTCTTCAAGACATATAAGAAAAAACATTCCGTGGTTTTCTCCCGCTTTGAGTTTCCTTGTAAAACACTAGTGTACTGTGTATGTGTATTATTGTTCATTTGTTCATTTCTTATTTACTCTGCAATTATTGGATGATAATGCTACATTGATATAATACTTGGATTATATGGTTAAAAAGGATTAGATTTATCTATTACTAATTCACCCCCCCTCTCAGTAATCCAACAGTAGGCCCCCTCACTTTCATATGATCAATTCACCCATATGAGGTGATCCCAGATGAATATGGGGGGATTGAAATGGGAAATGGAGGGAAGAGGAAGGAGATCCCTAAGGTCTACTATGAAGAGGCTTGTATGAAGGTCTTGTTAAGGGTAAGTGATTACCAAAAACCTTGTGCACTGGCACCACAATGTTAGCCCTGCCTAAATAAGACAAATATGGGTAAACAAGCCTAAATATCTAATGGACAAGATATTATATATATATATATATATCCAATGAAAATAATGTTAATTGTAGAACTAACCATCCAAAATGTAAAGTAGCTGTTGAACATAAAAGAGATAAACAATCAACTTATTATCCAATGTTTAAAGTCAAGTTTAGATGGTTAATTAGGGATATTGTAAAGTGTTTTCATAGTTCAGAACTAACAACCAAGTGGTTGTAGCATTAAATTTATACAACAACAACTTTCCACCACTAAAATCAACAAACAAGTTTTCCAAACGACAACCAAGGACAATTAGATAATGAATGACCACTTGCTTGTAATTTTTAGGTGTGGAATTGTTAGAAAAATGAGTTTTAGTGAGGGTTTCTGCAACCCTAATGGATGTAGGTTTAATTTGTAAAAAAAATAAGAATTTCTTGTCCAAATGAGACATCCTAGTGGCTTTAGGACATGTCTAGTATATAGATTAAGTTCCACTTAAAAGAATTTCAATATCTCAAATTTTCACAATTACCAATGAAATAATTATTTCTCCAAAGCATGAGGACTAGTTCCTTTACTATTAGGTGATGGAGTCTCTTGATTAAATGAGTTGGAAATATTAATTCCTTGGGGGTGTACACCATTTTACTCCCCAAGGCAATCAAAACCAACAAGGAAAGACGAGGATGGTGTAATCCCTTTTATTCCTCCTATTATCATTTGCACAATAGATTATTCAAACAAAAAATGGACTTGGAGGGGGGTGTATTCCATTATACTCCCCAATATTTTATCACCTTAACCTTGCAACCAAGAAAGAAAGAGCATGTAGCATAAGAATCCTTACCTATTTGAAGCATCAACATGACAAACCCTAATTTCACCAAGCAAATTCCACCATAAAGCAAGAATAGATCTTCAAGAGATCTATTGCATCAATCATCCATACAATAGAAAAAATAAATCATCACATGAGAATGTTCCAAGGAGATATAGGTACAATTTTTTCAAAAATGGCACACTTTTCCCTTAATATTACCCCTTTACCAAAATAACATTATTTAATTCACAATTTGCACATGAAATAAACCCTACAAGTATGACGTCTCCCTTTCTAAGGCAACATTTGGCACTTTTGGTCAAGTCGTTGGGTTGAAGATGAATATGATAGGCCTCCAGAGGCCATGTATTCACATGCCAAGAATTTCCTCCATGATCCAAGGCGTTCTTCCTTTGAATCATGCCATGTGTCCTCATCACCACCAAAACCCTAACCCATGCATGACATCAAGCCCTCCAAGTGTGACGTTTTGGCCTCCAAAGGAAAAACATTGGGCTAGCAGGGGCATGGGACAGGTACTCCAAGTCATCTCTCAATCCTCCAAAGGCTGTCAACATTTTCCGGTGTGCGGGATATGGTATCCAATCATTGGGATTCAAGCCCCAAGGAATCCCAAGCATGGATTTTTCTTCCAAATCTGTCCACCAACTAGGCCCTGCAAAGAAAATGAATACGCTCTCCAAGGATATCAAGTCAAATGCATCTTGATAAGTAAATCGAATCAATAAAGGATCCATCTAAGCATGTACACCCAAACCACCTCATCAAAATAAACAAGTTCTCAAAGACCTTATACAATTTTCCAAGTTTAGTTATGGGATGGTTGACAAAGCGACCTATTGGGTGAATCATACCTCAAGTTTAGGAGTGTATCCCAAGTGGATCATTTTATAGGTCATGTAGAAAAAATGACATGCATGGGGGAAATACACTTGGGCACGACGTTCATGAAATACAAGGGATCATAGTATCTCATTTATGGGTGCCTTTGTAGAGGGTGTGTTGCACCTTCGTTTTCAATGCAACCTTTTTCCAAGCCCATTTATTGCCTTTTTTTTTAAGATGTTTCCAAGTTGAAGCCAAGGTGGGGCTTCTACCTAAGCGTGAAAAAAAATTCCCACCTTGACTCTACCTTGGTCACATCATGCTTCCCCAAGTTGAAGTCATGTGTGTGGATTCTATCTAAGCATGAAAAAAAATTCCCACACATGCTCCAGCTTGGTTGGAATTTTTCATTAATTATTTTTTAGGGGTCCAATCAGTTTCTTATGAGATACATTTCATTGTTGTCAGGATCCCTTGGTGAGGATATAGAAGGTTCATGATTGGATTTTGTCTTTTTCCAGCTACAAGCCTTTGGTACTTCAACCCCCTCTTCCCATGAAATGAGGAACATACCCTTCTTGGGTCAATACAACTGAATATCCCAAAAGGTAAGGATATGAGGGGATGAAGTGTGGAAAGTGACAAGTATGGTCAGGAATGGAATGATGACCTGTCAAGATGACATCCTAGTGGAAAAATTATCCCTAAGGGTGAACCACTTACTAGGGCACAATGTCAACCACTAAAGTGAAACATGGAAGAGAACATAATTTCCAAGTAGACATTACATAATCAAAAAAAGTTTAAATTGTAACAAAATCAAATGCCTCAAATATTGAAGCGATACTCACCATAATACTTGACTTGTACCTCATGGAGCAAGACCCAATTTTTTCCAAAATCTAGCTGATGTGGTGGATACCCTCATGATGAACCTGGAACTGTGGTTGTGAAGCAGGTATTTGTCTGTGCTAGTGGACACTGTTGGTCAAGATGTCTCTCGGTACTCCATTTTTTCAAGCTGAGGGACTCGATACATCATATCCTTAGTTATCCCTAGGAATTGGGGATAACATATGACTCCTACTTGGGGACATGTACTCACCGTAGAGTGCATGAGAACTGCAACATCTCCTGGTGGACCTGTACCTACACAAATTGAAACAACATACTATTAAGAGTAGGATGGATCACACATCCTTTTTCCATATAAAGAAATACAAAACTTCAAAAGTGACAACTAATTTGGAAAATAACTTTTTTAGAATTTTTCATATATATGATGAAAATAAACATGTAAATCAATAATGAAAGTAGAGAAAAATGAAAATAAAATGTAACTAAAATATAATGAGAAATCAATATGCAAATGCAAGAAATAAAAATTACCTACCTACTTACCTCGGGCCTTGGGGCCTTGAAGATTGAGTGATAGGTGATGTCAAGTAAAATCATACAACCAGTGCAACCATCTGATCATAATTTCATCAAGGTACCTCCCCCTGTTCTTAATCACAAAATACAACAATGATAATTTGAGCACATAATAATCATGAACGTAAATAAACATATAATAAATCATGAAATGAAACTCATGGAGATGGGTGGGAGGGAGGAAATCTTGCTAAAAAGGATAGTCTCAATTCTGGTCATCCTGGAAATATTACCTCAAAGGATAGCTACAAGCTCGATCAATCCATCTCTGAAGAGGGTTACCATATGTAGACGATGGCTCATCTTCATGCCTATTAGTATAATCACTGCTTCCTGAAAACTGAGAATATATGAGAGATCCCAACAAGACCCCATAATTTCCTTGAGGAGAATAAATGAGGTAAGGGATATGCTTAGGTAAAGAGAAAGAAAGCGCTACCTCTTCATCTGTGAATCCTTGTAAAAATCCCAGGATGAAAATACTTTCACTTTGTAGAGTGAGATTTTGATTTCTCTGGGATGGCCACGTCCTGACTCCTGGTGTTCATCTAAAATTGAGAATGAAGGTGGCTGAAAGTTCTCATAGAACAAGTCTATATCAAAAGGATCTGCATCACAACCCCCAAGGGATGACTGAAAATCACCCTAAAATTTTTGTTATAAGTCATCCTCAAATGGATGGAACAAATCTGTAACCATATCATCATCTGAATCATATACACATGAAGACCAGTCCCCTAAAGAGAATGACTCAACCCCTTTTTCTTGAGAGCTACCCTCAATGTCGTAAATAAGGTCTTATAAAAAATGAAACGACCAAAATCACATGTGCGTCTTCCAGTCTGTATGAAAGTGTCTATAGGCTTATCAACAATATCCAAGGTTTCTTTCATAAGACCATTAGTGTGGCTAAAAATGACCATCTTTTTGTCTTCGTTTCTTCTTTCACAAGAGGTTTGATCCTTAATACAAAGTGCTTTGTTTTCTTTTCTTCAAAAGGACCTGTCACATCCAAGGGATCTTCTAATACCTATTCACTTCCAAAATCATAGAATAAAGTATCATCAAGATATTCAAAAGGGTTATAACTGTTCATGTTCTCTTCTTGATGTGCAGGAGGAACAAAGTCCTAGATGTCTTCATCGAATGGAAGGGAATATACAAGCAATTTATATTCATTAAGCAGGAGCATGGACACCAATATCTCTTCAACATTGAGATATTATTCTTTGTAGACATGTCCTTCAAATGAAATTTCCCTCAAATTCTCAATCAAATCCAAAGGAAACATCCTTTCCTGAAAAAAATTCTCAAGGTTCTAAGCTATTTCTTCAAACTGCTGGGATTTCGGTCCACAATGTGTGAGGAATTATCAGATGAGGATGGTTAAATCCTTTGAGATACAAGCATGCTTGATTAAATTATTTGTTTCTTATCTAGGGATTCTAGGAACAATTGTGTTGATTCATCACCCTAGGTTATTTGATACCAATAAATGTATTCAGTAAACTCGACAATATGTGTAATGGCCAAACACATGTTACCATCAAACTTTGGGATGTCATCCCACTTTTTCAACTAGTTTTCATCATATACCTCCATGGTTCAAAATATGGAAAGGGTAATCAGGGAAAGGTGGGTTCTTGGGAAGGTGGAGTCGCCAGATAAGATTCAAGAAGAGCTCATCAAGGGTGTAAGGGGAATGTACCTCAAGTGGAGTTTCCGGGCAAGCTAGGGGTAAAAGGATTTGGGAAGGAAGCTTGCCAAAGTTTCATTTAGGGCACGAAAGAGGATTCAAAATCCTCCTCGACAATGATGCCAAAATGTTATCGCACAAAATGTAGGTTGGGAAATCCCAACCTTATCCAAAAAAATTACAACAACAAAGGGGAACCAATACCCATTGTCACCTTAGATATAATCCCCCACACTTTGTGCATGATCAAGTCACCCTAGGAGGAGATCCAAGATGACCCTGGGGGGATTGAGACAAGAAATGGAGGGAAGAGGAAGGATCCACCAAAGGTCTACTATGAAGAGGCTTGAATGAAGGTCTTGTGAGGGTTAGTGATTTCCAAAAACCTTGCGTACCTGCACCACAATGTTATCCCGACTTGTAACAAGACAAATATGGGTAAACAAGCCTAAATATGAAATGGAAAAGTAAGCGAAGCTTGCTGTCCTATATAAAAATAGTAAGCATAGATATATATCCAACCAATGAAAAAAATTCTAACTGCAGAGATAACCATCCAAAATGTAAAGTCGTTATTGAACATAAAAGGTATAAACAAGTAGCTTATTATCCAATGTTTAAACTCAAGTTTAGATGGTTAATTAGGGATTTTGTAAAGTGTTTTTAGAGTTCATAACTAACAGCCAAGTGGATGTAGCATTAAATTTATCAAAAAAAAAATTCCACCACTAAAATCAATGAATACATTTTCCAAATGACAACCAAGGACAAGCAGATAGTTAATGGCCACTTGCCAGTAATTTTTAGGGGTAGAATTGTTAGAAAAAATAGTTTTAGTGAGGGTTTCTGCAACTCTAATGGTTGTAAGTTGAATTTGCAATAGTAGTAATACTTTCTTGTCCAAATGAGACACCCTAGTGGATTTAGTGCATGTGTAGTATATATATTAAGTTCCACTTAAAACAATTTCAATATCTCAACTTTTCACAATTACCAATGAAATACTTTATTTCTCCAAAGCATGAAGATTTGTGCCTTTACTATTGGGTGATGGAGTCTCTTTATTAAATGATTTGGCAATATTACTTCCTTTGGGGTGTAAATCCTTTTACTCCCCAAGGAAAACAAGAACAACAAGGAAAGACTACGAGGGTGTAAACCCTTTTACTCCTCCTAGTATCATTTTCACAATAGATTATTCAAGAAAAAAATGGACTTGGAGGGGGGTTGTATGCCCTTATACTCCCCAATATTTTATCACATTAACCTTGCAACCAAGAAATAAAGAGCATGTAGCATGATAATCCTTACCTAGTTGAAGCATCAACAAAACAAACCCTAGTTTCACCGAGTAAATTCCACCATAAAGAAAGAATATATCTTCAAGAGAGCTAGCACATCAATCATCCATCCAATAGCAAAGAGAAATCATCACATGAGAATGTTCCAAGAAGAGATAGGTAGAAAATTTCCAAAAATGGCACACTTTTTCCAAGTAGTCTCTTCTCAAGTGAGAAAGCTATGAAAAAAATGAAATCAGGTTGATCTCTATTTATATCATACCTCCTAAACATAGTTTGTCCACATTCAAAGGGTAAAACACAAGATAACTGTTACTTTTCCCTTAATCCTGCCCCTTTTCCAAAATAAAATTATTTAATTCACAATTTGCACATGAAAGAAACCCTAAAAGTATGACATCACCCTTCCTAAGGAAACATTTGGCACTTTTGGTCAAGTCATTGGGTTGAAGATGAATACACTAGGCCTCAAAAGGCCATGTGTTGACATGCCAAGCCTTTCCTCCATGATCCAATGTGTTCTTCCTTAAAATTGTGCCATGTTTCATCATCACCACCAAAACCCTAACCCATGCATGACGTCAATGTCTCCAAGTGTGATGTTTTGGCCTCCAAAGGAAAAAAGTTGGGCTAGCAGGGGCATGGGTTAGGTCCTCCAAGTCATCTCTCAAGCCTCCAAAGGATGTAATCATTGTCTGGTGTGTGGGCTATGGTATCCAATTAGTGGGATTCAATCCCCAAGGAAGCCCAAGCTAGGCTTGTTCTTCCAAATCTATCCACCAACTAGGTCCTGCAAAGACAATGAATATTCCCTCCAAGGATCTCAAGTCAAATGCACCATGATAAGTAAATCAAATAAAAAAAAATCCATCTAAGAATGTACATCCAAACCACCTCATCAAAATAAATAAGTTCTCAAAGACCCTATGCAATTACCAAGTTTAGGTATGGGAGGGTTGGCAAAGTGACTTATTGGGTGAATCGTTTCTCCCAAGTGGATCCCTTTCTAGGTCATGTGGAAAAAGTTGCATGGATGGGGGAAAGACTCTTGGGCATGGGGTTCATGACATATAAGGGATCGTAGTATCTCATTTATGGGTGCCTTTGTAGAGGGTGTGATGCACCTTCGTTTTCAATGCAACCTTTTTCCAAGCCCATTTATTGCCTTTGTCTTTTTAAGATGTTTCCAAGTTGAAGCCAAGGTAGGGATTCTACCTAAGCATGAAAAATAATTCCCGCCTTGACTCTACCTTGGTCACATCATTCTTCCCCAAGTTGAAGTGGTGATGTGTGGGGATGATACCTAAGCATGAAAAACAGTGCCCACACATGCTCCACCTTTGTTGGAATTTTGCATTAGTTATTTTTTATAGGTCCCATCAATTTATTATGAGATACATTTCATTATCGTCGGGATCCCTAAGCACGAATATACAAGGTTTACGATTGGCTTTATATTTTCCCAGCTACAAGCTTCTAGACCTTCAACCCCTTCTTCCCATGGAATGAGGAACAAACACTTCTTGGGTCAGTACACCCAAAAATACCAAAAGGTAAGGAGATGAGGGGATGAAGTGTGGAAAGGGACAAGTATGGTTGGGAATGGCATGATGAACTATCAAGAGGACCTCCTAGTGGAAAACTTATCCCTAAGAGTGACCCACTTACTAGGGTGAAATTTCAACCACCAAAGTGAAACATGACAGAGAGCATAATTTCCAAGCAGACATTACATAATAAAAAATAGTTTAAAATGTAACAAACTCAAATGACTCAAATATTGAAATGATACTAACCATAATACTTGACTTGTACCTCATGGAGCAAGACCCAATGTCTTCCGGAAGCTAGTTGATTTGGTGTTTACCCGCATGATGAACCAGAAAATGTGGTGGGGAAGCATGTCTCTGTCTGTGCAAGTGGAAACTGTTGGTCAAGCTATCTTTTGGTACTCCATGTCTACAACCTGAGGGCCTCAAGACGTCATATTCTTAGTTGTCCCTAGGAATTGGGGATAACAAATAAAACATGTTTTCTTTCCTTTATGTCTTGTCGAAAGGTCTATACAAAACTTGAACTATAGTCTATATAGACACTATGTTCAATCCAAACTCTCATTACAAACACCATTGATGCCATGTCAATATCTCCAATTTTTAACAACATTGAGGTCATCAATATCTCCAATTTCAAACAACATTCATGACACATTTGATATAAATAGTGTTAATCGACCCATGAATCGGGCAAGAAAATATTGCGTTTCCCCACTCAACCCTATGAACTAGCACATACTTGGAAACATGACTGTAAATCTCCCTCCCACCTTAAAAATACATTTGAGACATTAGTAAATTTGAGATCAAGTTGAATGAAAAATATGAACAATACTACATTCATTTCCTATATCTTTCCAGCACGAACAATACAAGGGAATCAGAGGCAAGAAGTTGCCTTCTCCATAACAATATTCATCTTGGGATCCTGGCAGACTGCAAACATCCAAATGTTGTAATATTTAGGGTAAGTATTGATAACTTTCTAGCTAATCAACACAAAAAAGGGAGGACATAGGAAATCATAAAAAGATTAAGCACATCACAAATACTTACCTCATGCTTGAATATTAGCAGGATTAATATACCTTTTACACTAACATGAGAATATTATCTTGAGAAACTACAATATATTGCCACATTCATCAGTAGATCCTGCCTCAGTTTATTACTTTACAACAATAAAAAAGTATCAAAGCATAAGTCTTAAAGACCAGAAAGTTGACAAAGATTCAAACATACAATCACATCCAAAATGAATGAATCAAAACGACATTGCATGTTAGAAAAAAAATGAATCCCATGCACAACATAACCTTTTGATGAATGGGTTTGTGATAATGATTTGCACGCTTGAATATCAGTAGAATTGATATACCTTTTACATGAACATGAGAATATCAACTTGAGAAACTACAATATACTGCCACATTCCTCAGTAGCTCCCGCCTTAGTTTCTTAGGTTATGAAATAAAAAAGTATTTTCTTTATGCCTTAAAAAATCATGAATACCTTGAGCTTCAACATTTTATGCAATCAAGTCTTTGACATATGAGCACAACAGTTTGAAGTATTAGGAACCAACATCCTCCTAGAGTTCTCCTTATTTACCAAAACCCTATGTAGACCCCTAGCCATAAAATACATCCCCATAGAATTTTATGGGACGGGTAGAAATTGACTCAATCCCTCTTTATGTTTCTTCCATTTTCTACATTCATTGGAGGATGAATCCTTATAGACTCCCAAACTTGGTTGTTGGTCATGGGAAAGGGTTTAGGGATCTACTTCATAATTTACAGAGATGAAACATAATTAATAGAATTACCCATTTATTGAAGAGGTTGAACACTATATGGTACCATGAACATTATATAATGATTTGGGGTGGGATTACTTGCATCCATCTCCTCCATAGTATTAATACTAGTAATGATTGACATTTCCATTTCCCCCTTTACCCATAGTTTCTCTGTTGAATATAATTCTTCAAAATCATTTCCAACAATTAGAATCCCCTTCTATATCTAGTTTTCTTCCCCTTCTTATTCTCTATGTTTTCCCTCAAGGCCTTTGATCTAGATGTTGACAATTCTCTTGCAAGGTCTGAATTCCTTGAGTTTTTTCTTCTCCATATTTTTTTGTAAATATAAGAACACAACCAATTTCTAGATTTCGTGCCTCAAACTTTTTTCTTAGTACATGCAACTGATTTGTGGATGAAGGTAGATTTTTCAACGATGGATCATTGCCTTGAAGAATAGAGGATGGTGTTTCACTAAAACTGATCCCTTGACTCATTGGCAGAGACAACCTTGATGTCATTTTTGGATACGGGGAATTTGGATTCCTTGAACCTTGTGTAAGTTGACTCACTACCTGAGTAACAAATGACTGTTGAAGCAACCCTTTTGACTACAACTTCCTTATTATTAGAAATATGTTCAAGCTTTTTGTAATACTCAATACATGTTAGAATTTGAATCTTGATTATGCAAAACATTTGGTACAACAAAGAATATTTACATAAAATTGTCTCTACAATCAAAGCATACTAAAAGAGTCAAAAGATTGAAGCTATTTCCCATAATCCTTGATATCAAATACCCATATTCATTGTTGCCATTAAAATTTACGAATCTTAAGCTTCTCTCCTCACTCACCAATAGGCCCAAAATGAGTCTTCTTCTCAAAATATATCAAGTATTTCATGCCCAACATATGCCCAAAGCTACAATTAGAAAGGAGAAATATGTTTCCCACAACAAATGAAAAATCCAAATAGACACCGAAGAGAAGAAATGACAAACTAGAGTTTCATTTCAACAGTTATTTAAAATAACATCAACAAAATGTTTGGTGAAAGATAAAACACAAAGAGGGCCATTTTTTGTGATTAACATAGTCTAAGTACCCACTTAAACAATTACTTGGCCATTCACCATTCCTAACTAATAAGTTCTACTTCAAACATAAATCAACATTTACTCCATAACTTTAGATAAAAAAGATCGCAATGAAATGCAACAAAAAGAAAGAAACTAACATCATGATTATGTGCAAAAATTAGGCAAACCAAAGGACCAACACCCACAAACCAAACATCAAATACTAGAAATGGAGCTTGCAGTTGATGCATCTAAAAAACTGAAAATAGTAATACCAACTGCAATTGAATTGATCGTAAGGAACCTCATTGAAAACATCACCAAGGAGTTGAGATTCGTCTATGATATGTCTAAAATGTGATATTCAATGCAATAGAACGTAGTATCATCATCAGATCCTTGCTAAGATAAGAAGGGTTTAATGCCATAAAAGCACCATATACTTTTGTCAATTATCATTCAATCAATACACCTCGCTAAAATAAATCGAATGTTCATCTCAATAGCCAAATTGAAATTGCAGAGATGCAATATGAACTTTGAAATAAGGCACACCTTAACATGTAAAGGTAAAGGTTTAGCAAGATAATAGATCTCACGGATACTATTATATATCTCCACCAAAAAGGTCAAGAAATTTCCTACAAAATATATCCCATAACTTCATAATTTTGCACCTTAAGATTTAGTGACAAATTCAAATATATTATAATATTCTGAGTATGCAGTTACAATATATAAGCTTCAAAGTCATATTCACATTTAAAGTTGTTATCTTTTTAGCTCGGGAGTTACTTCGCATGTGTGTCTTGTATGCAGAAGTTACCTTGTACCTATACTACTAGACACTTGAGTTTGCAATGGGTTTTTATAAGGTTGTGATAAAGTGGGTTTTTTATTAAAGTGAATTTTTAATAAAGTGTACCTTCTAATATTAAAGTGACTTTATCTCATAAAGTGCACTTGTGTTATAAAGTGAAAATGTACTTTAATATTTAAAGTGATTTATTTTGGAGGGAATGAATCATGCCCATTGATCTTGTGAAGACAAGATTAGATCTTGGCCATTAGATATAGGGTTGGAGAAGGTGAAGGGTCACTTTCTGATTATAAGAGAATACGTAGGGTACTGTGCAAGACACAAGAGATTAGGAGATTGAGATAGATTTTCGAGTAATCTTGAGAGAGGGAAGTTAGGGCAGCAAAGAGGGTGCGTTTCCCAGGAGATATTAGGCAAAAATCCCAAGGGAATAATTATGTGTGAGTGCTAAGTTATTTTTCTGCTGTTGGTGGCCATACTGTATGGATCTATACAACAAGGGAAAGAGGGCACAAAAAATCAAGGTGAGGAGTGGCACAATTTTCAAGGTTGTTGAAGGGTTTTTATTGATGTTGTTGGGCCGTACAGATCAATCTGTACATTATACAGTAGGCACACTTTTCAAGATGTTGTTTTCTGGGCAGGTCGTACAAGAGTACAAACTTGGGATGTTTTTCGATGCAAAATATTTGGGGGATGTTTTAGTGTGCTGTAAGTGGATTTCTCTTGCTGGAATTGATATTTGTTGTTGTTGATATGTACTTTCCTGAAGCTGAAAAATAAATCTCTCTCTCTCTCTCTCTCTCTCTCTCTCTCTCTCATTGGGTTTCCCCAAATTGGGGTTTTCCCTGATGTTGACTAAATTTTTGAGTTGAATGATTGTTGTTCATTGTGTTTATTCCGCTGAAAAATTTCTTAGCAATATGTATTTCTTCTTATGGTAATTTCTGAATGTGGGTTTAGAAATTTCAGTGTTCATAGAAGACATTTATCTCTAGGTTGCTAAGTGTATGAAAAAATATTTACTTGCTGATTTTGTCGTTTAATTTCTACATGGTATCAGAGCTTGGGCTCTGAGTTACAATGAGAAGTGAGATTTTTGGGCAAGGGTTGAAGGGTGAAATCTGTCGTTTGTTTTCCTTTGAATAGTGAGAGGGAATATGGTTGCATGCATTAGATTTTAGGATCGTTTGGATGACATTTCCAACGATTTGCAATGGAAGGTCCGAATGTTAGTTGTTCTAAAGGAGAACAAGATTTGGGACTATGTCAGTTATGTTGTTGTGGCTCTGTTATCGGACTAATCAGTAGGTGCGGACACTAACTGATCTCCCTAGATCCACCTAGATCTAGAACACAACACACCAGAACATGACGCTTTCCTTAAGTTTTAGATATTGAATTTACTAACTAAAGAGGGATGGGTGACATACCATTTAAATGTCGCTTCCTCTCGCCATCGCCATCCTAGCTCCATTCCAATGCTCATACAATGATGAAATTTCAAAAGAACACAACCAACCAAAGTGATAGTAATAGCATAAACTCAATATAAACCTATGTATGTGATCAAGGAATCATACAATAAAACACAATAAGCTTTATAGGAAAGAATCATATTACTGTATCATATTAAATGTGAAAGAGAGATTACAACCATGGACTTGATGTCGTAAGGTCCCTTCCAACTGTCCTTCATTCCCCACACACTTTCACTCCAAGAATTTTGAGAGCATAGATCTGATAATATTCACAATCTATCTTGACAAAGGAAAATCTCAAAGCCACTCCAACCAAGCTAATAATTCCAAGCCAACCAAAAGCTAAGCTACAAGCTAACTTTCTCCATGAGAACTCCTCTCCTTTTATAAGTTGAAGAGGCTAAGGTGAGGAGGTTAGGATGATCCCACTAAATCATGAAAGCGAGTAAGATCCAAACCATTCAGATTCCACCTCACCATAGAAGTTTCTCCTTCTAGAAGATTCGAGAAAACACTTGTTTTTCCCACGTGTAGGCATTCTCGCACCCTGCCTATAGAGCAACCTGCGAACCTCTCACACCCTAGCTATGGTGCAACCTATGAGAATCAGGCATTCTTGCACCCTGCCTATATAGAAACCTGCGAACTTCTTTTTTTACAGGGTTTTTACAAGGGAAAATGCAACTTCTTTTCTCAGGAAAATTTCTTCTCCCTTCTCTCTTCAGGAACTCAGGCCACTGACCCCTCTGAAGGAAACATATAGGTTTACATCATTAACGGTCAGAGGGATGATGAAAATAATGTGTAACAGGCTCCCACAACAAATCCTGTTGCTTTGGATTTGCATGAAGTAAAGGAGGCCAAATCTCAAAGGATTATTCTGGATGGGATGAAGGACCACCTTATCCCACACTTGGCTGAGAAGAAGACACCCCAAGAGATGTGGTATGCACTTAAGAACTTATTTGAGGCTAAGAATGGAAACCAGAAGATGGCCTTGAAGGATAAGCTGCATGATACCAAGATGGGTAAGGGGGAGAGTGTGTCTTATTATATTACCTGGGTATCTCAAGTGAAATATGAGTTGGTTGCAGTTGGGGAGGTCATATCAAATTAAGAGTGGGTGAGGATAGCCTTGAAAGGCTTCACCAAGGAATGGGAAGTATTCGTGAAGTGTGTTGTGGGGCATGAGCATCTTCCAAATTGGAGAAGACCGTGGAACAATTTCACTCAGGAGGAGATCTGAGAGTGATCTCATAGCAATGGTCAGAAGGAACATAGAGTTGAGGAGAATGTTGCTCTTGCTGCAAAGAGAAAGAAGAAAGGAAATCCTGGGAGGGACTTGAGTAAAGTCAAATGTTACTATTGTAACCAGTTGGGGCACCTTGCTTGTCATTGTACTGAGAGGAAGAAGAAGAAGAAGGAACAGGAGGGGCCTGAGACAACTGCTACACCAACCATGGAGGAAGTTTCTTCCAAGTACGACAAAGAATTTTCTTTGGTTACTCTAGTATCCAATGTCGGTAGTGGAGGATTTGGGAGTGATTTCATATGAATTTTTGACAGTGGAGCCTCTTTTCACATGATGGGAATCTGACAAGTATTCCTTATTATCACAGAGATAGGTCTTGACTGGCTAGTGGAGAGTGAAGGTGGTATGGCATGAGCTGTACGTGGAGTTGGAAGGGTTAGATTCTGACTCGAGTATGGAGGATTCCAAGAGCTTGATGGAGTTCTCTTTGTTTCAGGGTTGAGGGTTAACTTGCTATCAGTCTTAGACTTGGGGAATGATGGATATTGTACATTGTTCAAGAGAGGACATGTATTTATTTACATGGAGGGAGCGGACCTTGTGGAACCGCAACTGATTGGTGATCGGGTGGATAGGTTGTACATGTTGTGAGGACAACCTTCAAGATATGATTCAATGTTAGATGAGGAGTAGGAGGCTCCTGAGACTGCGGTGGGCCCAAGGATTCAGTCTTGCATTACGAGAGAAGAGAGGGAGTCTCTTATGAGCACTAGAATGAGGCTCAGTTGGTGTAATCAAATCGATGCTCAGGATGGAGTGGATTCTCCTAGGAGCTCAGGGTTCAGAGTGGCTTTCAGGAGAAGATCTTCTAGTTCGAGTTTTGTGCAAGTGTTGAGGATGGCTCCAAGTTCAGAGGGATCTCCTACTGAGCACAGTGTGATGATACCAGATGATGGATATGGCATCAAGTACATCCATCGCTAAGAGGGAGTGTTATCTTTTTAGCTCGGGAGGTACTTCGCATGTGTGGCTTGCATGCAGAAGTTACCTTGTACCTACACTACTAGACACTTGACTTTGTAATGAGTTTTTATAAATTTGTGATAAAGTGGTTCTTTTATTAAAGTGACTTTTTAATAAAGTGTACCTTCTAATATTAAAGTGGCTTTATCTCATAAAGTGCTCTTATGTTATAAAGTGAAAATGTACTTTAATATTTAAAGTGATTTATTTTGGAGGGAATGAATCATGACCCTTGATCTTGTAAAGGAAAGATTAGATCTTGGCCATTAGATCTAGGGTTGGAGAACGTGAAGGGTCACTTTTTGATTATAAGAGATTACCTAGGGTAGTGTGCAAGACACAAGAGAGAAGGAGATTCAGAGAGATTTTCGAGTAAGCTTGAGAGAGGGAAGTTAGGGAAGCAAAGAGGGTGCATTTCCCAAGAGATATTGGGCACAAATCCTAAGGGAATAATTCAAAAATCCCACGGGAACAATTCTTTGTGAGTGCCGAGTTATTGTTTTGCTGTTGGAGGCCGTACTGTATGGGTCTGTACAATTCGTACACCAAGGGTAAGAGGGCACAAAAATTGAGGCAAGGAGTAACACGATTTTCGAGGTTGTTGAAGTGTTTTTCTTGCTGTTGTTGGGTCATATAGATCAATCTGTACAACACACTGTGGGCACACTTTTTAAGGTGTTGTTTTTTGGGCAGGATTTACACCAATACAAACTTGGCACATTTTACGAGGTAGAATATTTGGGGGATATTTTAGTGTGCTATAAGTGGATTTCTCTTGTTGGAATTGATATTTATTGTTGTTGATATGTACTTTCCTGAAGATGAATAATAAATCTCTCTCTCTCTCACATTGGGTTTCCCCACATTGGGGTTTTCCCTGACATTGCCTAAATTTCTGAGTTGAATGATTGTTGTTCATTGTGTTTATTCCACTGCAAAATTTCTTAGCAATGTGTATTTCTTCTTATGGTAATTTCTGAATGTGGGTTTAGACATTTCAGAGTTCATAGAAGACAATTATATATAGGTTACTAAGTGTATGACATAATATTTACTTGTTGATTTTGTCGTTTAATTTCTACAAAAAGTTTTCTTAACTTCACAACTAGCCCCTGGAAGAATTGGTCGATTACTGAACCTCTTTCATGGCCCTTTTCTTTTTTTCACTCATACATTTAAAGTCTTGACTCCTAATACAATGCAAAAAAAACTATTAACTATTTCTCTTGATTTACTTTCTTGCAGGTCGTTTTGCACTATTTTCTTGCCACTATCATTCAACTTACTTTTTAAAATCTACCATTGTTTGACGACAATTTGTTTGCAAAACCTAGTGTAGCATGCATATCCTTGTTGTCGTTTGTTAATATTGGGGATATCACTTGTTATTTTATTATTTCACTGATAATCACCTGCAAAGGAGTCTTAGAAAGATAATCATAATATTAATAACAATAATTCTATAAGAATGGCACATTTGATCCCTCCTATCAATACAAACACATTACCTGTTGAATGACCAGCCAAGGATCGACATTTTTCATTGACCATTCGACCTCAACAATGACTTAAACATCATAAGAAGTTCCAAATATGGGGTTCTTCCAATTCAGAAGTAGATGCAAAGGAAATTTATGAACTTAGAAAATTAGAAAGGTGCATCTAGATTTAGTATTCCTTCCTCGTATATCAGGTTGTTCCTTTGAGAATCTTGAAATTTTGTAATGAAACTCAAGCTCAAGCTCTATACTCTGCATTTCATACTTCAATGGTATATATTTGCATTATTTTTGGTTTTCTTCTTACAACTCTATCAAACTCTATTGGTTGAGAGTCGAATTTGTGTAAAGATTCATGCAGACACCCAAAAATAGGAATCACTTTGTTTATGGATCATATTTAGTATCAAAGCACATTCTAGAACTAGATAAATGAAGTGTTGTGGAGCATATCGATGTCCTGGACAAGGAACCACTACTATGTTGCTGGAAAAAATACTGTGATGCTAGAGTTGCCAGGTGGTAGGAGAAAGAAAGGGGAAAATGAAGCAAAATGTATCGGTGAGTGTGGAAAAGACACTCTTAAAGCTAGTGGAACACTGAAGGATGAAATTTTCCTCAAGTTTGATGGGCCTATAAGAATTTGTAGAAAATAAATTTCATCTGCCAATTCAATTGATGTTGCAAAATGCAAGCACAAAGAGACCAACAATTATGGAAACCACTATTTTGTGGCAATGGACAATATGATGAAAGTAATACCTAGTACCAATTCTATCCCCACTATCTAATAGATGATACCAATCACCCAAATTGTGAATAATCCATTTAAAGTGGAAGAAAACATTTAAATCATGCCATTTAGCAGGGACCTCAATACCAACTTGGACAAGTTGGATCAACAAATTAAACACTTACTTCAAGACAACTTTATAACATATAAAGGGTCATGTTTTCTAAGATAAAAATGGTAGGGGGGACAAACTGTTGTGAGTGCCTCTCAAGAGCAAGAGATACAACTCAAAATATGATTTCTAGAAAATTGAGACACCATCACAAGATAAAACATTTACCTCTATTGCAACATCATCATCATGAAAGCATGGCCATCTAAAATCTACTGAAGGACGCCTTTCGCCAACACCACCTTCAATCATTTATGCAGTTAAGAAAACCCATGTATCATCCAATTTCCCAATTACACTAGAAGTATATAAACTAGTAGGTAGTCGACTATTATTTCCAAGCACCCACTCCCTAACCCCTGCACTGTGTAAACATGGCATGTCTAAAGGTACAAGTCTCTGAATTGCAAATGGAATAGAGACGGACTGAAAAAAACTCATTTTCCAAAAACACCAACTGCTGCAAGATATCGGGGTACCCACCATAGGACTATCTACTTTTAAAATATGTGGCCCAATTTAATAGACTGACACTTTCAGTCCATAGTTGCTAGTGTTGTGATGCAACAAGCTTCACGACACTACAAACTTATCTACAATAATTTTACAAAGAAAATTTGAGGAACCAATTTCCTCTTTTGTTGCTACCTCACTATATATTTGCAAATATTTATTTCCGTGACTTTTTAACTCTTGATGTCCAAATGAACCATCCATATCATCACTATTGTTCTTATTTAGTTGCTCCAAAACTTGAGAAGGAGTTAGTTTGTAGTATTTAGCATTTTATCATGGAAAATCCTCTTTATTGCATTTCCCACGATGCTTCAAATTACAAAGTGGATAGGAGGGATTAATAACATGACTACAATTAATTAATTTTCCAGGCACTCCATTTGCAATAATGAGATCAAAGTAAATCATGTGTGACTTAAACATATCTAAAGGACTATCATAAAGGATAAACTTTGGGACATGTTTTGGTGAAATCTGCAAAATGGGTTTTTTGATTCATAAAAGTGCAATGGGAATCCTCTCTACAAATATTTGCAATACATTATATTTATACTATTATATAATTGATAGGTGGGACCCTTTAGGAGAAAAGCGTAGTAAGTTGATTGCGTCCTTTTTCTTTCTAGACATATGACTTTACAATAAATGTTGTGGTCTGCTGAAGTTTGATGTTCTCACATACACAAAATGTCTTTGCAATGATAATTATTGTTTTCTCCATCCTCATATTTCTTTTTTAATGATGTGCTATCTGTCAAAAAGAAAATAAAGGAACCTCCAAGCAAAATCATGTTGTGTACAAAATGCAAGATGTGTTATTATATGAATGCAATATGTTACAAAAAAGGGGGTTGGTCAAGTTTTTTTTACCATATATCACTAACGATATCATATAAAGGTTCCAAAGTTATGTTAGGGTCATCACACACAAGCACAAATGAACTCAAGTAACAATGCAAGTCACATATGCCATACTTCATGTTACTTGATGTTTTATATAATTCAATTTATTTTAAAACAACTATATACATCGAAATGGTGAAGTTGATGGTTTGATGTATGGAATGAGGTTTGACTTGAATTGACATTGAGTGCGCTCCTCCTTCTAAGGTTTTGTTGGATGCAATTAATAATTGGAGTGTTGGTTGATAGATGAAACAACATGAAGTAAATGAACTTTGCTCATTTCTCTCTTTTGGTATACCACGTTTTTGTATTTTCATTTGGTTGGGAGCTTGTCACTGCTATTAATTGTGGTTTCATATTTTTTAGTGGTTTGTTGATATTTGGGGCTACTTCCTTCGTGGATTTTTTGGAAAATTTCAACAGGTATGGAGCTCTTTGACTCTTCTAGCATCAATAATTCATGCTTGCTCTGAAAAAATTGGGATATTGTGTTGGATATCATAATGCATGCACCATGATATCCAACAATACCATATGCTTCCAATGATACATCATAAGATATATCAATAAAACTTCAAAAGGTACCAACCATGTACTCCAACATATCAACATCAAACCATACTCATGGGTTAGTGCCATGCACCCAAGATTTATTTTATATCATAACCTTGAGTGATCTAACTTAGAACCATGAAAACCTACAACAAACAGTGTCAGAACCTGCAATAAACAATGTCAGACTTTGCAGTACATAGTTATACCATCACATCAAACTCCAAGCCATGTGCATTGCCTTTTTCCCAAGGCTTTACAACAGACACGCGGCCTGTTGCACAAATGAGTGCATGTGTATGCGACCTATTCAAGGTCAGAATGCATGGATATGCGACTATCACCACTGTTACCTGCGTGTGCCTTAGTAAATGACACATTTGAACTTCCCTTTAATCTTTAATTTTGATCTGGCCGCTCTGTCTTCTTCACCCACTTTTGTAGATGACCCTTCTCTTCAGAACTTGAGCTCTGAGTATCCATATTTTCAAAGATGTCTCCCTTTCTTACTTCATTCCTTCTTCTAGCCATGCTATGTGAAGTCCTCATCATGGAATTT